>WHYT01015086.1:25283-61831 GCA_009806455.1 Tetrax tetrax | reverse complement strand
GACTCGACTTGGGGAAAACTATTCATTTATTACTACAGCTAGCAGGATAATGAGACAGAGAACAAGATAACCTCCCCCCACCCTTCCCTCTTCCTGAGCTTAACATTATCTCTACTACCTTCCCAGTCAAGTGGCAGGTATTCTTATGTCTGAGCCATTTGAATTTTTCACCCAGTAAGTGATAGTTTGTTACATGAGACTTTCTTTTTTTTTTGTCACCTTTGGATTTGTGATCGTCTCTGATAAAATTATGACATTGTGAACAGGATAGTACTATTAAAAACACTTTGTTTAATATCTGCAGAATAGTTTGCATGAGGCAATACAGATCAAATATTACCTTTTGAAAAATGAATGCAATGCAGGTCAGTCAAACACCACCACTAAGCTATGTGTTTTATTAAAAAACCCTAGAAGACACAAGCAAGACTGACAGTACTGTAGAGTTATTGTACATTTGCACATGTTATTTACTTGTAGCTTCTTTCAGTATATTAACTTTATGCTTCTAGTTGTTAAACATTCTGGAAATTAAAAAAAAAAATGTGTGGAAAAGCCCAATAACATCTTTAATGCCGTGATGTTACTACTAAGGCCAATATACCTCATGAGAAGATATTTGATTGCCTCCAGCCTCCTTTGCTGCTGCCAGGGGCTAAAGGGGAAATGAAGACAATAGCTAGAATCCTCCCTAGAGGAAAAGATTCCTCAAGGAGCACCTGGCTGCTGCACCACTACTGCAAGCAACTCCTTCCCCTTTGCAGCTTGTCCCCACACCCAGCCTGGGCTGGGGACGGATGGGATCAGGGCTGACTGGCTTGCAGCACCAGGGCACCGACACCAGTTCAAGGGAGCATTTGGGCTGCCCTGGAGAATGGTGGAGGGGGGTGGGGGGCGGGGAGCTGCGTGTGAATATTAGCGGCGAAGAAGTGATGATGGCTCTGAACACTCCCCACTACGTCGAGTGATAATTCATGATGCTGGACACTTTGGGCATTAAATCTCAACTCTTCTTCAAGTGAGACTGGAATTTGCCAACCTGGGCACAGTATGCTTGTTTGGCAAATAGGCACAGATGTTGCTATTCTGGCTCAGAGTTTTAAAAGCTCTCCCTAAATCATATGTTTCTTGTGGGATCTCCTTGGCTTGTGTGGAGACTGATGAGGAAGTTGCAGTGTTTCATATGTTAAAAAAAGGACACAGGAAAATGGACAAGGGTAATGTGAAACCCTCCCAGGGATAAGCAGATGGACAGTTGTATTATAGATGCATACTGGAAGGTAGCTAACAGGACAAAAAAAATAGTTCTATTTGATTTATTTTTACTTGCTATTACTAATTACAAGACTTGGCTCATTAACACTGGCAGAGAGAGGTACGTTTTTAGCCTGACAATATTCATGGCAAATAGGCACATATATTTTCATATCCTATAAGCCACTTTTCACAGACATGTGAATATGAAAATGCAGATAACAGTGAAGGAATGATGCAGCAGAATATGATGTAATTCTTCTATTTTTATAGACCTTGTACACTTTAAGTGAGGATGAGTCTATAAAAGCAGCTCAGTTTCACTGGCTCTAAATCTGGCACACATCTTGCTAAAAGCTATTCAAACTTAGCTCCTACGCTTATTTTTTTTTTGTTCTTCCTACAAAAGAACTGAGCTTTCAAACCATTAATGAGAGAATGGTGTTTTTCAAATGATTTTTAATTTTTTTAGATTATCTTGAAAATGAAATAATAATGTTGGTCAGGAAGCAAAGAGAAAAGATACATACAAAAACAAGGTCGAAGTATCTCAGATGCTTCCTTTGATCTATTTTGCTGGAAATACCGTTTTTTATTATATTCAGGAAGAATTGATGGACTTCAGGAGAGTAAAGGAAAAAAATGCTAGTTGTTGTGATATAAGGGCTGTCTTGCATCTTTCTGGAGTTTCATATATGTAAATGCTGTTAATGCAGAGGCTTCCTTTTTTTTTTTTTCAGCAAGATTATATAAAAACAAACTACTTATGCTTTTGGAGAGACCTAGCTAAAAGTTTTTGTAACATAAAACAGAATTACTTAGTGGTTTACTTCATTGTATGCAGGATTACAAGCTTCATCTTAAAGGCGCTTCAGCTTCATGTCAAAGTGTTTCAGTGTGCCACAGGGCTGCAAGGAAGGCAATGGGCCTATCTTTGCATCAGGTATTCTTGTACGACAAGTTATTCAAGCTGCTTTCCAAAATGTTTGCAGAGTTCATGTTAAATATCACTGGCAACATATAACGTTACATGACTGTGGTGATGTTAGCCTCTTCGAGTATACTGAGTAGAATATAAAACTGCTGATGCATATAGTTTACAAATATGTTTGTACCCTATGAAGCTTGAGGGTAAGAACAACACCATCTAAAGAGAGGTAAGACTGTTTTTCAGTGACATCTTGCCTCACTTTTATCATGTTTCTGGCCAGCCAAAATACAATATTTAGCTATTTGTGAGCTACTAAGCTATATAGCAATGTCAAGACTTGCCTATTAGCTAAAAAAAAAAAAAATTAAAGCTTGTCTTGCACAGAAAAAAACACCAATGTTTTCTGTGTTCTTATGTGATTATTTAGGACAGCCAATTATTTAATTAGCTTTTTCCATCTTTACATGCATATAATACATACACAAGCATTGAAAAGTTCTGAAAATGGTCTGCATCAAAAATCAGATATAAACAATACTAACAAAATCCATTTCTTACCATAGATCTTTCAACTTTAAAGAGAGCTAAATGTAGTAAAGAAAAGCATAAAACTGATAGTAAAATTTGGCTGAAAATACCCGAGGTGCTGAATGAACTGTTTCCTACCACTGGGCTACCTAGACTCCTCCAGTTTGTACGAAGCCTTTTGAAAGGGCTGTACGTAAATGACTGAGTCAAAGTGCATTCTTTCACTAAACCATATTTTACCAAGGTAACATGATGTCTAGATCTGTTTTGTAATGCTTCATAAAGACAATTAATTGATTGCAAGTCCAGTAAGTTAGAAGATACTTGAGATCCATCTGCAATATGGGGGAGAGCACAGTATGGAAGGTGAATCCCAGTCATTTTACCCTGGCTTTGGACAACTGGAGGATTGCTTCTGTGACCAGAGTAAGGGTATATGTGCATCTCTGTGTACCAATTTATGGAGCTCTGAACGAGTCTGATCTGGTCAGAGAAAATATGGGATTTAGATTACTAAGGGAGTGAACAGAAAGAAGCAGGAGCCATGTGCTTTTGTACTGAACTGTAAGTATGTTCGTATAATAATTCCCTAGAGTGCAGGATATCTCTGAAGTTATCCTTATTTCTACAGAACTAAATGAAGGGACAAGTGAAAGTGTACCTGCATGGATAAATCACTACGCATGAATTAGCTTTTAGTTTCCTTTTGTCTCATAACTTTTTACCATGGTGTCACCTCCTGCTGATGGCAGTGTGTGCTGGGTTGCTTGGAGAGAGGTTCCTTTTGAATGTATAACGTTTCTTACAAGAAGATTAAATTGAGGTGTTTTTTTACCTTTTGGCCTCTTTAATGGTGCAGATTCCATACCACACCATGTATGTGAGATGTCTGTCAGTGGCCAATTTTAATGAGAGAAAGAACTCCTCTATTTCTGACTATTACAAGGCCCATTTCAGTAATGATTGTTTTTATTGCAAACTACTAGAGCTTAAAGACCATTTATGGCTAAAACCGTTAGGTCACTGGAACTATGCAGACGATAAAAGCATTATTGCTCCATCAGTGCCTTTTTACTCATTGTTAAGAGAAACACTAGTCTTTCATTTTCCTCCTGAACACTTAAAGCATCCTTAATTATATCACTGCTCAGGCTACAACTGCTGCTTTCAACATCACATAAATCTTACACTAAATTGGTTTGTGGCTGAATTGTGAAAGGGATCAATGGATTCATTTGCACTGATTCCCCACTCTGTTACTGAGAACGTGACTACACATGTGAGGGATGAGATTATCTGTGTTGATTCACAACCTCCCAGATGTCTTAGGAGCTGCAGTATACCTGGGATACAGGGAAAAAGAATGGGAGAATTAAATCAGATGCTCTGTTTGGTCTTGCTACTCCCATGATTGCTAAATCTCCAGCGTAATGGAGTGAGATGCTGTGTGGTCTCCAGCATTTTGTTCACAAAAGCACTGTTAACTCCTTAGAGAGAACACCTTACCATTTTCTACACCAATGACAGGATACTCTCAAGTACCATAAACAATCTGTTGCTGAAAAAATGGTGGCTATGTCTGAAAGCTCTGTTTTCATGCAAGGCAAGGTCCTTAAAAGATGAAGTGCCAGGTGAGCACAAAAATCTGCTACCCTTAATAGTATGTGCCTTTCCTGCATTATTTGGGACTGGTTCACTCTGTTAGCAAAGAAAATTCCCGTGACCTTCACTAAAGGGAATTTTTGGCATGTGTGAATAAATTAGGCTGTAGGACTGAGGCCATGGACAGTAAAATTTTTCAGTGAAGATATTTTTTTTCCTGTGTGTTGTGTAGTCTGGTACATGTAACCCAAGTAGGATTATGGTTTGCTGAGTGTCAGTCTGCCAATATAAAGCCATTACTTGTGTGACAAACCTGTCTGCTCTACCAGTGTGGTCAGATCTGTGTAAGCAGAATGCCTTAGCACAGGAAGAGCGTCTGCAAGTCCTTTTCTGTTGGAGTAGATGTATCACTCCAGCAGAAACGTCAACTGAGGTTTTTCCTTTCTTGCTGTAGCTTTTTCCATACCAGTGTTTTTTTGCCAAGGGGTAACATTAACCAAAGGACTTGCACTCTGACATGCTGCTCCTGTCTTGGCACAATCTGTTATTATAGAGCTGGGCTTGACAAAAGGAGGAAGGAAAATGCTGTATAGAGGAACAGAGCTTTCAGCTTATGACATGCACTGAGAGCCATTCCTTCTTTGGCAGGTCTAGCTCTACAAGAGGTTGCTCTGTCTCAGGGCTCTGCTGAAAGGATTGTGTTATAAGATTACCGTTTATGTTTACAAGGATGATTTTATTTTGTGAGTCAGAGGGAAAAAAGATCAAGCTTGGGCACAATGACAGCACTGTTGATTATATATACAGTGCTCTAAAGCATAACTTCTCAGCTGATGGGCATAATTTTTTGAAAAGGACAGGCACTCCCCTCATTCCATGCTTGCGTTGACTTGGGAGAGTTGCAGAGATAGAAGCAACATCGAACAGATGCCTGAGAAGAAAGCTGACAGTCCAGGGGTCTTATCTGTGTAAAGATGTGTGATTTCTGATTAACCCTGTGGGCCCTGAGTTTTGCCCTGACACCCAGTGTCAAGTAGAAAAGACTGCTCAAGCATCTCTTAAGCTTTTTTTGAGGCCAGTTTTTGCGTCACCAGGTCATGCATATACATGCTTATACAGCAACTATTCCTGTGCTGGAGGTCATTTGCATAGAACAACTTGGCCTGATTTTGCTGGAGGTTGGCTAGGCTCAGAGAAATTGTTTCTTGTGTAAAAAAGATTGGATTGAATAAGTGAAAATCTCCACATGGAAAAGGAGAACAGAGAAGGAAATGTGAAGAATGTGGGGAGAAAAAGGACATGCTCTTTAAGCTAGGGAGGAAATTTGGCATTGAGCGTTCACATGGTAAAGAAAGGAGAAGCAGATAAGATTGGAGAGTGAAGAGAAATGGGAGATGCAATAAAGAGGAACAGATCGAATCCCAAGGAAAGGAAGTGAGGCAGGCATCATGTTTCTGTGATATGAATATGTGCATTTTGTGTTTTGCCTAGGTGTGGCTGTCCAGGCTTGGGACTTCCATGAAGCTGAGGTTCTATCATCTTGCATGGCCACATTGCCTTTGTGGCTTCCATGGCACTTGGCCAGCATGTTATAGCTCTAATAAGCGAAGTTAGAGATATTTCCTATTAAAATGTTTCAAGAATAAATACGTTGAAGACATTTAAACAGTCAGATGCTTTGCTAACAGGTAAGGTTACTAGACAAACAAATTTTTAAATTTGAATTGCCCCCAGTTAATACTGGTATGAGAGAAAGCTGAGGGGAAAGTTATTTCTGTTTTTTATTGGTTTTTTTTTGTTTGTTTAAAACCACAAATAAAATAATATAAACTAAGACTATCAAGTGTTTTCTACAAGTGTAGCAAATTGCAACTGATGTAATAATGATTGTAACATAAGTAAAGATCTTGAATCATGATGTAACTGTTCCTTAAAATAAACTGTCAACAGATTGCAGTAATTAACACCCCACTCTGCTGCTCAGCATCATCTGTGAGGGAAAATACAGAAGGAAACTTTATGGACAGATTCTGCCTAGGGACACTTGCAGTCCTAGTGACTTGACGGTAGTTGTACAAGTATAGAACAACTAAAATCTACCCTTGAAGTTGTATGTGCAGAAATATTTGGCCTTCTTTATAGGAAGGTGATGATATTTACTTTGGAGCCTTTTTTAATGCTGTCTTCTAATGCTTAATTTTAATGCTGTCTCTCATGTCTTCAAAAGTTGTGTTTTAGCAAAAAAAACCCCAGTGCTATAGAGGATTTGCGTATGGTGGTACTGCAGAAAACAGCCACTTCGGCTGACTTTAAAAATACTGGTAAGCTGATGCTTCCTGTCTCCCATCCCTGTTCTTTCTCCCCGAAATTACTTTGCTTCCTGGTGCAAACTAGATTTTGTGTCATTCGTAACAATAATAATAAAATGACACTAGTTGCTATGTGTAGTGGCTGTTCTGAATCGAGCCCGAGGAACTGCGTGTAGGCTGTATAAGACACCAAACATAGCGACTTTGCAAATAGGGTAAATGAGAGTCAAGAAAATGTTGTGTAACAGAGTATGTGTGGTAGCTTATAGCCTTCATTTTCATTCACACCCACAATCTGAGCTCTTTCACAGAAGGATTCTTACTGGGAGGTAATCCTTTGGAGAAAATTAATCAAAAACATACCATCCTTCTGATGTTAACCATAGCAGAAAATATCAAAATAGAAAGTCTACTCAGTATAGCTTTTCCTTAACTGTTGAAGACACATTAAAAATATCTAGTGACACTTTAAAAGTCTTTTAAAAATATAGGTGTTAATAAGTAACTGTGGATAATCAATCATTTATGTGAAACTAGAGTGACAGTTTTAAAGGCACCTAAATGACTTTGGAGTGAAAATCTGATTCTTCAAAAGTGATGTGTACACTTGGATCTCAGGGGGCTTGGCAGACTTTCCTTTCTGTATCTCGGAGCAGAGCGTTTTGCCAGACCCTCATGCTTCCTTGGGAGCTGGAGAAGCTTATCCACAGCTACACAGCCTGGTGACTGAGCTCTTTGGCTTCACTGATGGCAATTCGTGGTAATTGCAAAGCTGCTGTTTGGTTTTGAATTGATCCTCACTCAAGATGAGGTCCCTGTGCTGGCTCCTGCACCCACAGTAAGCGTGCTGCAGTACACTGGCATGGTGTCATCCCTCGTGCCTACTATCAGCATATGGCTGGAGACGAGTTGTTTTAAGAAAACCTGTTGTTAGGTGTTTTTTTTCAGAGCACCTCTCTTATAGATACATGTTCTAAAACTCATTTGACTGGCAATCTGGCAGGGCTTTGCTATTTCTGGAGATGCTGGAAATGAGGAAAACACTTGAACTCCAGGATATGCTATAGAAAATTTACACTTAGGTTCCCAAAGAAAATGGGAACTGTGCAGCGGCAGTAGTGCAAAGCTACTACAGCTGCAGGCTGAGTGGGAAGCAGGCAGGGTTTCTCTGCTGCAAGGCATGCTGTCTGTGTGTACCCCCTTGCTGAAAGATTCATACAAGGGGTCTCTGGGGCCCCAGTCTGTGTGAGAGAAGGCTGAGATGGGCAATGCATCTGCTCTCAGCTGCAGCGGCGGTCCCCTGGGAACCATGGCAGGCGGCAGGAACCCAGGGGGTCATCTGGAGTCCCCTGATGAATGTCGGAGAGAAGCTGTGCTCGGTCCCTCCTGGCTGCCAGGGCAGAGGCTGCTTGCTGGTCTGGACAAAGGCTGGCTTCTTAATTTCTTTCTGCTGTTGTTACTAAAACTCCACATAAATCTTGCATGGTATTTGGTGTCCTTATGAAGCATGCTTTGACCCTCAAATCCAATAATGCTGCCTGCATAGTTTTAAGGAAAAAGATTAAGAAAAAAAGCATTGGGTAACTGAACAGCCTTAATAACAGAAGCCAACCATTTCCCAGTCTCTCTAAATATGTCTGTGGTGGTAGTAGCAAGCTGCTTATTCAACAGAAAGCATAGGGATGTGTAAGAAAATACAGTCCTTGCGTAGCAGCAGAAGATAGCTCCCGCTGTGGTGGCGGATGGCGGAAACAGGAGGAGGAAAGTGTATATGTCTGTTCTTCTCTTTCCCTTCCACAGCCCATCATGAGACATGAAACATGCTCCCTCACCAATGTGAGAGTTGCAGCCCCTTGACCTCCCTGGAAATCTGTGCCCATGCAAAGCACCTGTGATATTGGCTTGGTAAGCTCAAATCTCAGCTTCTTTCTCTAGACAATAAGTGCTCCGTGTTGTACCCTTCAGCGGTTTGTTCTTTAATATTTTCTTCATCTACTTTAATCTTAGTTAGCGATTCTGTCTTGTGCCAGAAACAGGAAAACAAATAAATGCTGTAGCTGTACCAAAAGGTCTGAAATGCAGAGATTAAATGAAAAGCAGGCTTCAGGCTGAACTGTATCCCTCATAAAGTATATGAACTCAATTTCATGACCTTTGCCTGCCCATTCAGTGTCCTTTCATATCACATTGGCCTTTGCTCCTGTCTGTGCCTTATGCTACTTGCCTCAGGAAGTGTGTTTGAAATTCCTTGTGATATCAATCCAGATAATTGATCTTGTAGCTAATAATTAATTAAAGATGGTAGTATGAATGAATGTAAAGTGAAAGGAGCTCAGCCTGGTATTTATTCCAAGTCAAGATCAGGGTAAATTTTTTTTTCACTGAAGCTTTGGTGTGGGTACTGGGGTTTTCTGTGCCCTATTGCAGCAAGGCAAAACTAATATACTAGATGATACTATTAATTTTGTTTCTGGATTGGAATTAATTCAGGAATGTGAAATGAAAGAGATCTCATTGCTCACTGCTGATATCTGTGATTTGAACACCTGATACTTCTGCTTCTGAGGGAGATGGGACTCCAGTCAGAAAAAAAAAAAAAAAGAAAACGTTAGTTTTGGAGCATTCAGGTCTCAACACTAGTGTGACCTGAAAATAGAAGGAATCTGTTCAGTTGGGATTATCTGAACTGGGGAAGAGTGAAGTTAAGGTTGAGGCCTGAAAGTACTTACTCAGGTATGTCATTGTAATGATTTCCCTGGGATTACTCACACAGAAAATCTTACTAGTATCTATAGGATTGGGCTGTCAGGGAATATCCATTAATAATGCTCTCTGGAAAATGATTTGCACAACAATTAAGGAGAGGGCTGGATAAAATTCTTGGAATTAATTTTTCACATATTTAATAGCCTAATTAACAGAAATCTAAAATACCCATAAATAATGGGGAGATTTCATACAGCTGAAACTGGAGAACAGACTGCTGCCTGCCTGGCTTGACTCAGGATTAGTATTTGCTCTATTGAAGCTGCTCTCGGAAAAATGAAATAGCAATATATTTTTTTTCAGCAAATAAATAAATAAACATGATTCTTACAGCAAAAGAACACAGAGTGTTCGTGTTAACTTTGTATTTGAGTTGAACAAATCCTGTTTGAGGATACAGACATGTTTCATGTGATTTGAAGGTACCAATTGTTGAGTTCATAGGTGCTAAGCATGTGTGCGTATATGCACATGCATCAACATTGTTGCTCTGTGTAACTTCTACCCCTTTCTGTCCTTCCTTCCAAGTTGAAGGCTTCTTAAAGGGTGAAATGCTTCTTTTCTGTGTGTAGTCTAGTATATTACTTTTTTTTTAATTTTTAATGATTTTTTTTTTGCTTGTTCCAGTGGAAATAGGAATAACAACCAGAACGATTAGAGTTTCAATAAATATGTTAATAAGTCATTGCTAGTTATGATTTTCCTTTATATCAGCATGTAATTTATTGCTCACTATGTAAATTTTGTCTCCATGTTTCCTTCCTGTATTGCTTGATAACTACAAGCTTTCATCTTCATGTTCCACATTTAGGGTGACTGTGGGTGATATTAGTTTTGCAATGCCACAAATACAGCCTACTACCCAAATATCTCTTCTGTAGGAACATACATGCAGGACCCAGCAGGCTCTACCATTTTAATTGAAAGGCTGAGGGCCACCAGGGTCCACCCCAGTCTTTGAGCAACGTTTATCGCTTTGGCTGCCCTGGATGCCTCCCTGCTCAGCTCTGCGGAAGCTCTTAACCCTGTTTTGCTCAAAACCTGCTAGAATTTAGGAAAGCTGGTTAAAATTAACACAATGACAGTGTTTTACTGGAGCTGATAAATACTGCAATAATGAAAATTAAGGCTATGTAATTATTGCTTTTAAATAGGATGTCTTTCAGTTGCTTCTGTTTTTCTATGTTTTTGTCTGTGTAGCTGATGTTTTTCTGGTCTCCCCTTTGTTTGGAGGTTAGTGTATTCTCTGCAAAGACTCAGCATACATGCACATGTTTTGAGGCATCAGAAAAAGTAAGTTTTGTGATATACTTATTCTAATACAAAAAAAATAGTTTCCCTTTCTTTGAACAGCCTTGTTACTCAGTGGTAACCTGTACATACGTAGGCTTCACCTGTAGTAGTAAATAAGACAGGGTGAATATATAAACTTGGACACTTGCCTGTGATCATTCATATTATTTAATTAGGAACTTGCTTCCTTGCACAGGAAAGTATCTTTTCCTAGAGAAATTAAAATAAGTTTTACATTTACTTTTAAACAATTCATCATTTTTTCCCAGTAAGAATAATACTGTTTTTTATTGTATTTTGAAGTTTCTATATGCACATTTGCTCCTGTAGAACCATGCTGCTTATTCAATATATCCTGTGATCATATAACAAAAATCCTTTTGAATAGGACTGGTACTGTTCAACAGTTTAAAGAGTGTTCTGTCTTTAAGAAGTGGGAAGTGGGTGTAGGTTTTCTTCCTTTTGATTTTTGAGTCCTTTGAGAGACCATTATGTGTAGCAATAAAAGCTTCTCTATACATTGAGAAGCCAAGATTCTCAAGTTAAGCTTCTTAAAATTACCAGAAATATGGAAATTAATTCTGGGGTTTCTCTACACAGTAAATTCTCTACCAAGAGAGAGAGAGCTTGAATTTACAGTATATTTTCTAGACCTCATTAACTTTTTGTGTGGACACGTTTACTGTGTCTGAAGAATAGCTCTGGATGAAGCACAGGCAGAAAAGTAATCTTCATGTTTATTGTGGCAAAATCTAGCTAAAATCTCATGGGTGTCTACGCACATCTTAATTCATCATCTCTTGCAGACTTCTTTATTGATTTTGTTAGAGTCATAGCGACGGTGTAAGCTGGTGAAGTGGAGCATTTGCCTGCTGACCTGGTTTTGATTGGGATAGAGCTAATTTTCTTCCCAGTACTGCTGTGTTTTGGATTTAGTGTGGGATTTGGTATGTAAAGAAAATTGATAATACACAGATGTTTTTAGTTGTTGCTAGGAGATCAAGGACTTTTTCCAGCTTCCCAGGTTTTGCTCATGTGCAGGTGCAGGAAGCTGGGAGGGGTTTAGCTAGTACAATTTACCCAAACCAGCCAAAGGAAGTGTTCCATAGCAGAGACATCCTGCTCAGTATATAAGTGCAGGTTGGCTGGTGGGTATTTCTCTTTCTCTCTGTCTCTCTCTCTCTGCTCAGGATCCTGCTGAGATCACTTTTGGTTCCACTCCATGATCACTGCTTGGGATGGGCTGTATTGGTCATTGGGTGGTGAGAAATTGTGCATAGTTCATTTTGTATATTCTATTCTATATTTTAATTATTATTATCATTATTAATATATATAAAATTAATATTTATTATTATAATTATATTTTCCCTTTCTGTCATAGCAAACTGTCTTTATCTCAACCCACAAGTTTTCCTTTCTTTCCGATTCTCTCCCCCGTCCCATCTGGGAGGTGGGAGGGTGAGTGAGTGGCTCTGTGGTACTTAGTTGCTGTCTGGCATTAAACCATGACACCTGCATCTCAGTGAAACTTGATTCCATAGGAATTGATTGATTTGTGTTTGCTATCCCTCAAAAATGAACTTTGTGGTCTACATGAAAAGGAAAATATAGCAAATTAAGGAACTATGTTTTGACTAAAATCTTTGTTTTTTCTGAATCTTTTTCCCAAGTTCTTGCTATATCTAAATTTCTTATCAATTGCACACTGCATTCAGTCACATATTAAGAATTAAACAGTCACCTTGACCTGAGATAGTAAAGTGAGAGCATTTTCAACACAGCCAAAAGTTTAGAAATAAAATGAAAAAGTTTAGAAATGACACTAGGAACCAAAATTTTTTTTTTGTTTTGTTTTTCTTTGTGTGGGGTTTTTTTCAGTAGTCAGCAGACACACTAGACAGTATTCATGAGGTGCAACTTGTTCCTTTGGAGTGAGTTCTTGCTACTGTGAGAAAGAAGTCATCCCAATGCAGTTAAATAGAGAAAGAGACCTGATGTCTTGGCCAGTTATTCTTTCTGCTTTAAGAAAAGTCCAGGGATATATAAGAAGAAATGCCGGATGCAAACAGATGATGCAGTAAGCAGCAGCATCTATTTTTTGGTGATTGTTTATACTAGCAAGCTTATTCAAATCAAACTTAGTTTTCTTTTCTTTGAACAGCCTTGTTACTCAGTGGTAACCCGTAGATATGTAGGCTTCACCTGTAGTAGTAAATAAGACAAGGTGAATATAGCAAGCTTATTCAAATCAAGCTTAAATCTTCCCATCTCTTTAAAAGGTGAGAAATCACAAGATGCAAACTAGAGAAAGCGTAACAAATACCTGACTTTAGAATTCGGCAGGCCTGGGAGAAGTTAAGGTCTTCCAGAAGGTGGAGGTACCAGGACATACAAATGTGTTTTCCTCTTTGATTGTATCAATTCTAACAATCAAACACAAATTGTTGCATGACTAGTGCAGAAAGATGATTTTCATTTGTCTTCTTAGATTAAGTTATGGTAATCACCATACTGCTTATGCTCCCGCGTGTTTGACTGATGGCTCTCTGCTCCTGGTGTTCTGTGCACTGAGAGTCCTGATGTTTGATGAAGCTGTCTCAGTTTCAGGGTGGGCTGAGAGAGATATTTTGAGGTCTTTGCTGCAATACGTTTCTAGTTACAATCTTATTGTAAAAGCCTAAGGCAAACGCTGCAATGAATACGGAAATAAACAAAGAAAAAAATACATTGCTTGATTTAGAAGGAACTCATTATTTATCTGTGCAATGCCAGAACCCAAGGATCTCTAGGCTAAGATCTTCATGTGTTATGCACGTAAACATATCTGGTGTGTCTAGTGTGTATGCTTGCAGCTTCTGTAAAAAGATTGTTGTCTTGACTAGATACCACAGTTTCAGAATAGTGTTTCTTTATCTGGTAAAAATAATTTAAAGGCAAATAGTAGATTCCTCTCAGGTTTTGTGGATGTGCATGAAGAGTGGGATGGTGCTTAGACATGCCATGAATGTATGATGCCGTCTCTTCATTACACTTCAGCTGGGACTAGTGATGAATAGTTTCTAACCTGGATGATATCATTGCAATTAATTTTCACTTTTTATTATTGCCTATGTGGTTTTTAAGCCCTACTGAGAACAAATTAAGTCCCATGAAATTCTACCATTTTACTGGTCAGAAAATAATGGAAACCTTTTTTTTTTTTTGGTTAAGTGCAGTATGCCACATGTAGCAAGTGAGCTATGTATTTAAAAGTGTACTGACTTGTCCAGCTGAACATTTTGTCTGTGTCTCAAGACTGCAAGATGCATTTTTGCCCTTGTCACCAGGAAGGATCCCTTTTTCCTCTATTTTAACTATAACTGCACCATATATTATAGCTTTTGAAAGGTAAAATCATAGGGAAATGTTTCCAGGGCCACTAAAGGTGTTAAGTTCTGAGACTTTGGTAGAGGTCTATTTTCTACCTCATTAGTGCAGGAAAAAAAGAAAACCAAATCTAAACCAGACAAAAAATAGATATGCCCTGACCAGTTATCCACAGAATTGCTGCTCTCAAAGGAGTTATGGAGGAAGGATAGTTTTACCATTCAGCATTTCTGGCAAACCCTGGAGGCTTCAGATATCCTGGATTCCAAATCAGAATAGTTTTGGCCTCTGAACAATGCAGAAATCATCTATCCATTGTTAATTAAGCTCTTTTAACCAGCAAGCAAAACCGTCCATGCTGAGTTTTGTAATGTCAACTGCCTTTCATCAGGAAGGCAAAGACAGAGAGGGAGCAAGGAAAAGAAGGAGTAAGGGCAGAAATAGTTAAGGTTGTGTTGCCAAACTGACAATTCCCACCACCCCCACAACCAGGAGTGGTTCTTGGGATGGTGCCTGAGCGGACAGGTGTGAGGAGGAGGAGGGCTGCCTGGCAGGCTGAGCTTGGTTAGGATGTCTTGTGAGGTGTGGGGGTGTCAGAGAGCAGAACATTCTGCAGGAAGACTTAACACCCATCTCTGCAGAGCTGGATCAAGCTGCCTACAGCACTGCCCCTCAAAGAACTCAAGCATGTCCCCATCTCTTCCAGCTTGCCAATTGCATCCTAGACCCCAGACCAATGGTTACTGCTTAAAGAAGCCATATGCATGTGAGTTTCTAGGAAATATGTGGAAGAAGCTAGGATTTCATAGTGTAGGTCTGGGGTCCTGTAGTACTGGAAAGAAATTTAACAAGAATAAATGCTGGATTCTGCACCTGGGATGGAGTAATGCCAGACAGAAGTATAGACTGGGAGAGGAGTGGCTGGAGAGCAGTCCTGCAGAACGGGATCTGGGGGTGCTGGTCGACAGCAGG
The DNA here is from genome assembly GCA_009806455.1 of Tetrax tetrax. Taxonomy (NCBI): domain Eukaryota; kingdom Metazoa; phylum Chordata; class Aves; order Otidiformes; family Otididae; genus Tetrax; species Tetrax tetrax. Next base: position 46,807 of record WHYT01015086.1, on the reverse strand, counting down.
CTCAGTGTGAGTCAGCAGCATGTCATGGGAGCCAAGAGGGCAAATCACATCCTGGGGCACATCAAACACAATGTAACCAGCCAGTCAAAAGAGATGCTTATCCTGCTGTATTCAGCATTGATGCAGCCTCATCTCAAGTACTGTGTGCCGTTCTGGGCCCCACAATTTAAGCATGATGTTAAGGTAATTGAGTGCATCCAGAGTAGGACGACAAAGCTGGTGCAAGGGCTGGAAGGCATGGCCTATGATGAGCAAGTAAGGATCTTGAGTTTGTCTACTTTGGAGAAAAGGAGGCTGAGGGGCGACCTCATTGCTCTCTACAGCTTCCTGAGGAGGGGAAGTGGAGAGGAAGGTGCTGATCTCTTCTCCCTGCTATCCAGTGACAGGAGACGTGGGAATAGGTCAAAGCTGTTCCAGAGGAGATTTAGACTAGACATTAGGCAGCATTTCTTTATTAAGTGGGTGTTCAAACACTGGAATAGGCTTCCTAGAGAGGTGGTCAATGCCCCAACCTTGCCAGTGTTGAAGAGGTGTTTGGACAATGCGCTAAACAACATGCCTTATCTTTTGAACAGCCCTGAAGTGGTCAAGCAGTTGCACTATATGATTTTTGTAGGTCCCTTCCAACTGAAATTATTCTGTTCTGTTCTATTCTATTCTATTCTATTCTGACACATCCCAATCAAAAGGACAGGAACCATGTCTCCAAATAGCTGACACAAATGTAGCCTCAGCTATTATTTATGTGACTGATCTGTTGCTGTTAGTCATAGTCAAGTACTTTGGCACTCTACCAAGGTTGAGTGTATGTGTGCATGCATGTTCATGGCACCTACTTTCCTTTCACCAGTGTCTGTGTATCTGCTTATGCAACTGAAAAAAGTATGCAGCTGTACTGGGTTTAACTTAATTGCAGTACAGAAATTAAAGAAAATATGCCACAAAATAAGCAATGATCTTAAAAGATCCATTTTGTTTCAGTGTTTTGGATATTCTGTTCTTCTGTTATCAGCATAACATGCTACCCTGTGTGTTCTTTCTCTTATTTGTATCTGGTTCTTCTGCTTCCCACTCACAAGCTGCATTTCTTAAAAATAGAAACAGGATTTTCAGCCCAAGTTTAGTGACATTTCAGAGGGAATGAATGGCAAGTTCATTGGGCCAAACAGTCTTTGCTGTGACTGCTACTATGGATTTAGGCAATGATTAACCCTCCTATCTTTTCATTCTGGTTTTGTAGACACCAGAGGAGGCATCATATGGAATAGTAACTTCAGGAAGGCCTGAGGGAAGAGGTAGCTGAGTTTTGTAGCTGGTTGTATTTGCTCACAGTTCAATTCAGATGATATTTTTAAGGATCTACAAGGCAAAAGTAAGATAGCTCCCCCAATAAAATGCTGCGTCCATGGATTTACTTACATTAAAAGCCTGGATTCTCAGAGGGTCTATGTCATCTGAAGTTATCTCATAGTTATCTGAAAACTGGCGGCTGTGCTTCAGCCCTTGTTCATTAAAACAGGGATCCTGGGCAAGTTTGCATGACCAGTTGTACATAAGTTTGCTTCCCAATTTCAACTGTAAAGCCGTAATAATTAGGTAGCAGCAACTGGAGGGTTTTGTAGCCTTGGATAGCAGGGGAGAGGCAGGCAAGCGTGCCTGGTGGAGTGCTGTAGGCCTGAATGGGAAGCACGCCTTGGCTGAGGGTCACAAGAGAAACCTAACTCAGCTGGCCTGCCTCCATCTACAGTGTCCCAGAAATTGCCTGAAGAGTGGAAGAGGAGCTCTGGGATCTGCTGTTGCTCCTCTCTGTATTAGAGAGGGGCTCAGCTGCTGGAGTACCATCATTAGCCGTGAAATATACACATTGTGATGAGCTCAGTCTCCCTTCCAGGGAAAAGGGATAGGGATCTGTAGTCTGAGCCCGGCAGGGGGCCCTGGCTTATCAGGCCAGAGTCCTTGGAAGGCACAGGATGGATAAAGCCTCAAACAGGCTCTGCCTTGTCCACTTCCGTTGTGACTTCTGAGCCCTTGGATGATTTTGATTATGGAACAGGAACAGATTGCCCAGAGAGGTGGTGGATGCCCCATCCCTGGAAAAGTTCAAGGCCAGGTTGGATGAGGCTCTGAGCAACCTGATCTAGTCGATGATGTCCCTGCTCCTTGCAGGGGGGTTGGACTAGATGACCTTTGAAGGTCCCTTCCAAAGCTAACCATTCTATGCTTCTATGAGATTAGCTCATACTTCAAAGATACATCAAGCAGTGAGTGCATCTTGAGAACAACTACCGGTATGTAATTGCTAAGTATGACAGTAGGTATAGTTTATTTGTGAATGTCAAGTATCAGTATTATGAAAGCAGAAAACAAAGCTCCAACTAAAAAGAGGGACAGACAATTGACATTTTTGTGTTTCTTCCACTAGTTAAAATATCACTGCCAATTTTATTTTGTTTGCAGAACATATATATTTAATGAATATCTTTGGTTTCCTAGCCAGAATACTGGCAAAGCATGATTATATACTATTCCAAAAATAAATGTATAAAATACTTGTAAGCTATCTTGACTGTCACTTTGTATTACTGAGAAGCCGACTGCTCTGTTCATGTGTTGTGCCAATGACATCGTCCTTATTCACTCTTTTATGAAAACAGCGACACCAGGTTCTTTTATTTACAGTCTTGCACGTTTCACAGATAAAAGAGCTCTTTGTAGCTTGGCTAGACTTCAGCCAGATCTTTCTCATGAGCAATCTCTTGTGGTGAAAAAAAAATAACCATTCAGCGACTGGGGATGAAAAGCTATGGGCTGTCAGAGAATGCTGCCTTCCATGTGGTGAAGACAGACTCTGTTTCTCTGTTGAAGGTGGCCACCGACCTGCTTATCCTATGGTTTCAGCCTTTAATTTGAACCTTTCAGATGAGTAAACTGAGGCTCATTTCTGAGATCCGAGGGTATCATCATTCACTGGCAATAATCCATTTTGCAGTGTTGTAGTACTGGTATATAAAATCTTAAAACTCCTCACACTTCAATGTAACAGGGTTATGACTGCTTCTGTGGAAAGAAATCCAACTAATTTTAAGAGTTCTTGTTGGGTAAGAGGTGCAGGAAGAAGAAGGCAATTTTTCAAACTCAGGAAATAAAGATGTCCCAAACTTTTTCCTCACTGACTTCTTGTCTCAATTTTGCTGCTGGGTTTGTTCACACAGTTGAAAAACTTCTGAAGAAAAATTATCTGAAAGTGCTTAAAATTATCTGAAAGTGAGGATTGTATTGTAGGTCTGGTATGCACAATGTACAACCCAGAAACAGAACTCTTTCTGAATAACAGATCTTGCATCACTGGAGTAACTCTTTAAAAGATAAAACCAGTAAAGAAAAAACTCACTAGTTTGACTGCTTAAGAAAATGAATTGTATCAGAGCTGAAAAATTCTGAAATATATTTAGAAGTAAATAAAACATAGGAAATTAGAAGAATAATTGTGTTTTGCAATCCACAAGCAAGTCAGAATTTTTTCTTTAAGGACATCTATCCAGTCCTCCTAACTTCAGAGGCTTAAATTTGTGAATTATAGGCCTTTCCCTACAGTTGTATGTAAATCAGGAGAAAGATGTGGCAAAGTGTGGCCTCCAAAGGCAGTTCCTCAGCTCATGTTGATCCCTGTAGTTCTATCAACTTTTCCAATTGAATTACACCAGTGGAGAATCTTGATCTAAATGTCTTAAGCCTGCTTTATCTTAGCCACTCATTCAGTGCTCACAGTGCTTGTCTGACTGCTAAATAAGATATCCAATTTTAGATTAACAGCCTCTTTTGCAAGAGCTGGGCTTGAAGCTTCATGGCTTCTGCTGAGCTACTGTAACCTGTAATATTTGCATCTCAACTTCTCTTGGTAACAGTAATTCCTTCAGTAAGAGTAGCCTATTAAGATCCTCTAAATATTTTACCTTTTTCCTAGCCATTTCTTCTTACCTTATGTTTTATGTGAAGTTAATGTGAAGCTGTGAATGAAATTTTCTCATGTGCTTCCCACTGGTTGTAATGAAGACTTTGAGTCATTCTGGATAAAAGCTTTGTCCTCTTGTTTCCCGGCGTCTGGTCCTCCACTTAAAACCTATTGTGACTAGGAAATATCAAGTCCTGGATCAACTTTTTTTTTTTTCCTATTGAGTCCTATAATACTCATTGCAAGCCCCTCCAAATCTTGCTTTCCATTGCCCTTAGTTGCATGCAGGGAGGTAATTGTCCCCCTGTACTCGGCACTGGTGAGGCCGCACCTCGAGTACTGTGTTCAGTTTTGGGCCCCTCACTGCAAGAAAGACATTGAGGCCCTGGAACGCATTCAGAGGAGGGCTACGAAGCTGGTGAGGGGTCTGGAGCACAGGCCTTATGAGGAGCGGCTGAGGGAGCTGGGATTGTTCAGTCTGGAGAAGAGAAGGCTCAGGGGAGACCTTATAGCTCTCTATAACTTCCTGAAGGGAGGTTGTGGTGAGCTAGGGGTCGGCCTTTTCTCTCGTGTAGACAGTGATAGAACTAGAGGCAATGGTTTCAAGCTGCGCAATGGTTTCAAGATTCAGGCTGGACATTAGGAAATATTACTTCTCGGAAAGGGTAGTCAGGCACTGGAATGCACTGCCCAGGGAGGTGGTGGAGTCACCGATCATGGGGGTGTTCAAGAAACGTTTGGATGTTGTGTTGAGGGATATGATTTAGCTGAGAAGTATTGGTGATGGTTGGACTGGATGATCTTTTAGGTCTTTTCCAATCATAATAATAATAATTCTGTGAAAAAATAACGATAATACACAGATTGGGACCATCTTCCTGTGTTCATTTCACACAGGGAGCTGGGTCATGTTCTGCATTTAAATTCTGTATGGCAATCCATTTCTTCCGAGTTGCCTTTGAGGCAGAGCAGCAGTGTTACTTGGAAACCAGGCTGTCCTTACACTAATATATTTGTTCACTGGAAATAGACAGTTCAAATCAAAGTCCAACATAGTTCAAGCCTTCAGTATATATATCATGTAATTCCAAATAGAATTTCTGTTATTAGCCACATGAATATGCTATTGATAATATTTTTATTTGTTTCAGTTAGGCTCTGGCATTGCCTTCTTTCTGCTGCCACCTCATTGTGCAAATTAACTTTTCTGGTGAATACCAACTGCTTTTTAGATGCTTTTTAGAAATATTACAAATAAGATGTCATTAGAGTTCATGTATGTCCAAATACACACATACGACAGCAGAGATGTCAATTTGATACTAGTTTTACTTTATTTTTTTTAAAACCTGCCTTGTTTAGACTATGGCCTAAGGGCAAAGTTTTGTTGTTACAATAATGTATATCTGAATTAAGACAATGAAAGGCCATTGTTTTTTCTTAATTCAAGAAAGATTTTACTAAAGTAGAATGAATAATTCATAAAAGGAGGTACATTAAATTTATTTGGCTATGTGTTGTATTCATCTATGAACAGCCTGTAAATTCAGTTTGATTTATTAATTATTTAAAATTGTTTTCAGAACAAAGGCTTTAGGAAACTGGGGAAAAACACAGAAAGACCTTGCTTGGTACTTGAAAAGAATAAGTAAGCCATTTTGCTTAGATTATATATCATTGTATCTGTTTTCTCGTTGCTTAGGTGTAATTCCTGTTGCAGTTTCCTAAGAAGAGTCTGTGCATGAATGAACTTACAGGCATCTGTAAGAGGGCTCATAAGCTCAAAGTAAAAGAAATACCTAGGATGTAAGATTAACTTCTCAAATATTAACTCCTAAATAATTTTCTATTTATTGTTGGCTTTGTCACATGACAAGCACTCCCAGTTTTGAATTTTTACCCTTGTACTAGGAAAAGAAACACATCAGAAAAGGATTTGAACTTCTTAACTTTCTGATAAAGTGTGCTGATTTTGGTAGCCTAAACCAGAACTGATAGAGGATTTCTAAGATTCCTAGTGAAATGCTCACAGTTTTGTTATTCCTCTTGGGTTTTGCACTGCTATTTTGTCTAATTATTTCTCATCTAATCTCAATAAGAGAGACATGCCAATGAGACTATATGTGTCTCTCATTAACTAGTAATTCTAACACTGTTCTTGAGTCTTTAAGCAGCAGAAGAGTGAAAGACAGTGTATTGGCTTGCTGGAGTTCCAATTATTTATTTCTTTGGTAGCTGTCAATTTCATGCCCCAGATACAAATTAAATTATTAGAGTTATAACAGCAAAGTGTTTTTAAATAAATTAAACAAATTACAATTTAATTATATTTATTGAGAGTCAGGATGAATTTTAATGAAAACAGGAGCTCTGTTCACAACTCCAATGTTTAAGAAAAAGATGAACTGCAGACAAGATGGGATCCTATATCATATCACTTCTCCAAAATGCTACAGGTTACCTCCTCAAGTCTGGGTTGCACAGAGCATTTTTTCCTGGGTTCCTGAGCACTCTCAGAGTGTGTAAAAGACTTCAAGACTTATTAAGCAGACATTGGAAAAGAAGAAAAGGGAGCATAACAGTGTAACTCTGTGTTAGGATAAGGTCTGTTCCCTGATTTAGAGCCTTCTTATTTCATTTATGTGGTATAGCTGTTGGCTCACAGACATAAATAGTTATTTGAGATGCATAACTGCTCCTTCCACATAGTTTAGTGCTCTAATAAAACTTCAGAGTCATGGTTGTTCTTGCTGTCTTTCTGTCCAGCCAATCTCTGTTTCTTGCCTGCATGGTCACAAAGTTCTGTGTGTCTAGGGATTGAGGGCACCCAAGAGCAGCCTATGTCCCAGTGGCTACAGAAATCTGGGAAACCACAGATGTTGGCTTGGACACTTTCATGTTGCCAGTGTTTTCAAGTTTTGCTTAGTTTAAATGTGCTCAAAATTCCACAGAATGGGTACTATAGGGGTTTAACAAAGCAACCAAGTTTCTCTACCTTTTCTGTTATTCCTTTCAGAATGGCCCAGATGAGGTTTACTTAATTTCTTCTTTCAGTATTTACACTGAGTAGAAAATTTTATTATCACATTGTCAAATCTTATTATTCAGGAGCATGAAAGAAACAAGAGACATCTATTGCATTTACATGCTAATGAGCCAGAGTATGTGGGAAAACATGGAATTCTTAGGGGCTTTGGCTTCTGAAACAGGAAAGGTCATTAATCTACAATGGACTAGTGATCTCACTTCTCCTACTACAATTTTTTTTAAGTATTAAGTGACGTTTTATTTTCACTTGCTTGTATAGTGCCTATTATGGTCTTACTGTGAAGAGCAAGGTTACTGTAGAGAGTAATTTTGTCTTGGAAAATGGTCTATCAGCCTTTCGGGAGCTGTCTGAACAATATCTGGCCCTTCTAGAGTTTTTGAAGGGATTTTGAAAATGGCTTTCTGTGATTTGATGCAAAAGTTTGAGCCTCTGGGCTGCATATATCAGTGATATTTCTATAAATATATAAAGAAAAACTGGAACTGTACTGATTAAAATATCTATGGTGGATCTGGAAGTACCGTAGAGTGGTTTTGAGCAGTGCAAATGAGCCTGAGCATCATGAAGTTCATATGTGACCACAGTGACTGAGCTCAGGAAACGGTTGTCTAACAAAACCGACAACAAGGACAAATATATTTTTTAAATGAACCAGCAAACAAGGAAGTATTATTTTAGAGTAATTACAGAGCTTTTGAGCTGTGATGAGTTTTGCAGCCTGCAGGAATGCTTTTTGACCAAAAGACTCAAAGTCAAGACACAAAGAAGAATAAAAACAAAAACAGAGCAAAACATAAACAAAACCTCTGGTAAGACATAAAAGGGTTTTTCAACAGAGAGATGCTTTACTTCTGATATATCAAACAGGTACAGGACTGCCTAAAGTATCAGGAGAAGTAGGTGTACTCAGGTCACCATCAAAAACGGCAGTATGTTCATAGATGGTTCATGTTTTTTTCCTCTAATACTTAGTTATTAAAAAAAAAAGGAAAAAAAAAAGGAGCATGTTGATTTTTAAGAAGCCTTTATCATTGCCTGAAAAAGTACACAGACTTCTAGAGAAAAGACCAGTAGCAGCTCAGACCAATCTGGATCTGTAGGTAGGAATATTTTATGGAAAGGGCACTGCACCGAGGGTCCCCAGCAAGGTGGGATAAGTAATGAGGTAGATATAGGCACTAAGTCCAAAACTGGAGGGAATAAACTTGGAGGCCTCAGGAATATGATAAAGTACAGGTACCATTTTGCATCTGCCTAGTGAAGGAGTTGTACCAGGCAGCTCAAATGTGAAAATGGAAGTAAACTTCTGTTTGTTGTTAAAACATAGAAAAAAAGCTGATAATGTGATGCAGGTTCTAAGCCTCATACTGAGAAAGAGTAATCCTCATTGTCAATTGGATTATAACGGTTTACTTTTATTGAATACTTGCCAGTGTCTTTTTAATCACAGAGTAAACCACAATGCATTTATGTAAGTAAACTGTAATTGGAAAAAGACAAGTTAATTAAATGATTTATGTTTACTGCTCTGGCAACAATTATTACTTGCAATTAAGTCTTAAAAAATATTGTATCAGCAGTAGTGATGAACTTTATATCCTTAGTGCTTGCATACTGGGAGCAGTTGCATCTTGCAATCCCAACTTTAATGAGATCTTGCACTGGTAAACCATAGTTTGCTTATATTTTACGTAGTCTACATCCCTGTATTTGGAGTTTGGCAGCCCTCAGCACATACTTTCAAGTTTCTGTAGGTTTGGCAATTAATTAGTTTTAAGCACCCTTGATTTAATTAAAGCTATTGCTGCCACTGGGATAGCTGCATTGTGGACATTACTTCTCCTAGCAGCATACAGCAAAATATTCTATACCAAAGAAACCTTCAGATTTCTTATCCTGAATGTTTCTGAATGTACGGTAATTTTACGAGTAAATTTAAAAACTTGTTTTGTCCTATCGCTCCTTTTCATGGTAATATTGAAAATGAACCTTTTTTCCTGTATTGGAGTTTTAATATGTTAAGTCAAGCTGATGCATCTTTTCTTGTTAGTGTACAAGCCTTCCTTCCTTTTTGCAGTTTCTCGTGGCATCGATTTGTTGGCAGCCACATTGCAGTACAAGTGAATGAGTAAGATGTTATCTGGACAAAGTATTTTTCTGCTCTCATCCACATATCATAAGTGAAAGACTGCATACCTTTTGGATGAATTGCACAGATGCCAAGTCACTAACTGGTTTGATTTTGTAGTTTCTGAATTTGGATAGTTATTGGCTCAAAGTTTTAATGTTTAAATCACTCCTGCCATTTATAAAGTAATAATTCACCTAGATCCTAAGTTTGGAAATTAATTTATATTTGTAAAATGCTTTAAAGATAAACAATTGAGTGAATGGACTATCTGTTATCATGTAGCTGAGTGAAAACCTGGCCCAGAAAATGTCCAGATCCAAACATCCTCAGTTTTGATGTGAAAAGAACAGGGACTGATCAGTGTCTTACCCATAGGTTCTGCTGCTCAAATAATGTCTGATGAGAATGGAAAAAAATCTCTACAATCGTATCTATATGAGCCCTAAAGTGGTGGGACTCTAAGAGACTAGAAGAGTACATGCCATGAGCTTCTTTGGTTGGAACTCTTTCAGTGCTTTGCAAAGTGCAAAGCCAGTACTATCCCGAAGTACTTCACCTTTCTGTAATTATTTTTGAAGATGAAGATCAGGTGCTGAAAACAAAGAGACGGGTTTTGGCTTCTAAATTGGGGAGACCATTCAAATACCAAACAAAAGCCACTTTCTAGTTTGTAAACGCTAGGGAATAGTTGTGAGAAGGAAGGGAAAGCCATGTGCTGTGTGTTGCTGCTCTTGTCTCCAGGAACCTCAGTGCTTGTGCTTGAAATGCTCATACACCTTGCTGTCTGCATCCCGTTACATAGCTTAGGCTCAGTGATATATATTCATGGAGTGCAGATGCTTGTTAAGTGTCATGAAAGCTAGTAGTAGCAACCCTAATCATAATTCAGTGCACAAATTCAGCCCTAAACATTGTTGTCGCAGAGCTGTCATTTCAGTTCTCGGCAGCACGTTTTTTAAATGCTCATGAGAAAACTATCTATAGCAGGCTGGTAATTGACTCGGGCATTTTTAAAATGAGAAACCAAACGATGTGAAATATCTCCAGTGGTTCCAACAAGCAAAAGATATCTTTAGCAGCATAAATGTTTCACTTTCCTACAAGCCTCTCTTCCCTCAAGAACTGAAATGTGGAGAAACCTATCTGGAAAAGGAACACAATCATATTGTAGATATAGTGAGAACATATTCAGTGTCATGGATTTAAAGGGTTGTACACCAATGGTAACACATTCCTTTCAAACCATGCTGGAACACTTCTGTAGCTCTAACCTTGCAGCTTTGCACTGAAAATTATAATGGTACTGCCCTTAGTACCCATCTTCCCCATTGGACTTGCAAAGTGCTTCATTTAAAACAAAACAAAACAAAACAAAACAAAAACCCAAGAAAAACTCCACCCAAATTCAGCTGTGAAACACATTTGCTTCTAATGTAATTCAATGTTGTGGATTTGTTTTCTGCAATAAGAAGATCTTTTGATCTCTTCAACTGGACTTTTGCCTTTCAATCAAGACATATTAAATCATGAGTTAGTTAACAAAAATAATTTGAACTTTCACAGTCCCCAGGCATTTTTCCCTCTATAGCCTAGAAGAGATGCCAAATTTTAAAAGAAACTTAAAGTGTTTGACGTAGCATTCACGGTAAATTGCTGGAATGATAAATTGAGAAGATTTATTTTTGTACAAGTAATGGAGAAACAATAAGCAACTTTTCTTGTTTTAGAAATCTTTATACAGCATAGACATTTTCTCACTCTATTTGTAGTGATGGAGTGGAAGATGAATGAAATAATGTTGGGTAAATGACTCTGATGTTATCTGACTAGTACTACCGTTATCTCTCCTGGAGCTGTCAGAAATATTCCATTATAGAAGACAGCTAGTGCTCTAGTTACTGCTTAGAAGACTGAAATACAATGATTATACTGACTAAAATGAACCTTTAGTTTCCTATATAGGAGAACACTATTTCAAGACATTGAGTTAAAATATTTTATTTCTGGCAATTGTTATTTTTATAGTGAAATGTAGCACTGTTCAAAAAATAAATTTTAAAATCCTATGATGAGAACATTGGGGTTTTAAACTGTAGACAACAGTTGTAATCCACACGTCTTCATCTAAGTAATGCTGAAAATTAATTTGAAATTAAAATATCTCTCTGGCTTATGGATTGAAACCAGCTCAAGCTTTAGGCAGAAGGGATGGTTCTTTAGCTTTGGCTATAGTATTTGCAGTTCAACTCTGCTTCTGGAAGCAGGAATGCACTCCATTCTCCACGTGATTGTCTCTAGTTGACTGTAAATACTGTAAAATGATCAGCTGGTGAGAATGCCAAGGTATTCTTCTACTCAAGGCCACACACCTTCTAGTCCATGTGCCTAGTTTAATTATGTGGCATTAGTGGCATGTTGTTAGTTTTTGTTCAATAAAGCAGTGTTTTAGAGTGGATAGAGTTTAGCTGTTGAAAGATAGGTCTAGGTAGTGTATGATAGACTGAAGTGAACACAGACTTTCCTCTGTCTTCATTCTGAATTGTGTGTTTGTGTTTAAATCACAGCAGCCTAGGAAATTACAAAAATACTTTAGCAACATATTTGTAAGTTCCTGCTCCTCCTGAAAGTGTTTGTGTCTTCAAAGTGATCAGTGTGATTAGACTTACAATGCTCATGTAAGTGTTTCAGTAGGAGTTTTATTCAGGTTAAACAGGTGTTTGAATAACACCCTATCCTTGTCATAGAACACATGTTTACAAAGAGATACACTGACCTTACTGTACATTTGATTCAAGCGGCTCAAGGAGATGTAATGCCAAACTGGTTGCTCTGCTGAAAGCTGGAACAAAGAATTTATGATACTGGAGCAAGACTTCCGTCTGTCTAGGATGCTCTTCCCATCCTAGACCCAGTGAAGGTATCAGATTTGTACAGTGTACCAGTTATTAATAGAGCTGACTTTGATACCCAAGAGGAGGTATTTAGGGAAACCAGTCTGTGCAGCATTTGGGTCCATAGCCTTATATTCACTCACAGACGGGATGAACAAGGGTCACTGCAGGGATACACTGGGCACCATGCCAGTGAACATGACGCTGTCTCATTGCACTGTCTCCATCTCCTATTTCCATCTCCAATGAGAAGAAAGCAGTTAGTGTATCATAGGACCCTATGCACTACAGTAGTGACTCTCAGTTAGTTTTGTTTCTCCCTGCCAGTTCATAGTGTGGAATTACTGCCTTTGCACTGCTGAACTGCAGAATTTTTTCTGCTCCCATAGGCAAATCAAAGCAATAATTGGGCTACCACTAATAACCCTTCTGATGTCAATAGTGTGCCTCAGTAGTCCTTTTTCAGTGGTCATTTACTTAATTCAGAGTGTAGATGATGGAAGTTGTGCACTCTGGAGAAACCAGTATGGTGAAAATTATGGACAGTAATACAATATACAAATTTTTTTTTGGATACCATAAACCCTGAAGATTTAGCTCAAGCTCCTTAATACAGGCATTGGAACACATGGTAAATAATAGCCATTGATTATTTAGTCCATTCTTCTGCTCATCTGCAGTTAATAAACTATCTTGATTTTTTATTAAATGTTTGATGTTATTTGTACTTTGTTCATTAAGTTAAGCAAGGACTTTAGTGCTTGCGTAGTCTAAGAAAAACAATTGCAGTGTGTAAATTATACGTAATAGTGTTGCTTGTTTTTCATCAGAGGACTGACATTCTTCAACCAGCAGTCTAATCAGCAGAAAATAGGAAATCATTAATTTTGTGATTTCAGGATTGTCTTTCATTGTTATACTGATTTCTCCAGCTTTTGAGACTTACATGTAGTTTTACAGAATGCTAGTAATTGCCCAAATGCTCATAAATCACAAATAATAGCCCTACAGAAAGGGAGGCTGGAAGTTATCTCTTTCATATGTGAGCCAACAGATTTATAGCTGGCCTCTGTCCAGTTGGAGAACCGAGCGAGGCAGAAGTGATTACAGGCTTTTAAGACCATCAGACATTCAACTTATGCACTATTAGAGAGGAATTCCTTCACCAGTGGTTTAAGAGTGGTTATTATAGCTTGGTTTTGTTTGAATACCTGACTGGAGACAGGCAGTATAAGTTAGTTATTATCTGAATAAATAACCATTTAAACGGTATGGTTTCACTACTTTTTGCTGGTCATGTTTGTGAATGCAATGTAAATGACTTTTCTTTCAGTGAATAATTAATAAATAATTCATGGTACTTAAAATATTTTAACTGGATGAGAGAGAACAAAAATCTGTAGTGGAAAATGAATGGCCTGTTCCAGAGACCCAAGGTTCAGAACATACGAGAAAAAGAGACAGAAACACGTGCCCAGGCCTAATACATAGAAGAAGAAATATCCTGCAGTAAAACGGTCTGCAATTCATTTTGGACTATAGCTTGACTTTTCATCTCAGAGTTATATTTAGAGCAAGAGCAATTTACATATCCAAGAATCTGAGTCTGAAGCTGTAGAAGGAAGAGACAGAAGAAATAGTCCATCTTCCTTGTAATTCCACACAAGAGCAAGTTATTTTTTAAATAGTATTTCAGGAAGGTGTTGAGCAAAACCAAAGCTTAGTGCTGTGACCATCAAGACATAAGACCACCTAATCGTAGGAATTGCCAGAGCACAAGAAGTCAGGTAGTCCAAACCCATGTCCTAACTCAGGATCAGCTATACCTGGGTTATTTAAAGGCAAATGCCTAATTTAACATGTTCTTAAAGATGCTGAGTGATACAGACTCCACAGCTTCCCAGGACATCATACTCCAGAGCTTTCACTGCCACTGAAAATGTTGCAAATTAAACTCAGTGTTTCTGTTCCTATACAACACAGAGACAAACAATACATTGTCTTATTGCTCTCTACCATCTCTTTATGTGTTTAGTGATTGTTAGCACATCTTCCCTCAGTCTTCTGTAGAATTAAACAACCTTAAATCCTTGAATCTCTCTTTGCAGTCTTGTAATAACCAGGTGCTCTAATCAAGTTGAATGCTTCATAGTGGGTGACTGGTCCCCAAGCAGATGCAAAGTAATGGGGCTTTTTTCTAAACTTTGGACAAAGCTGGGGATGCTTTTGGCCCCACACAGTGGCACAAAGATGAGAAAAAGCCCAGAGATTAAGAGAAGAGATTAAAAGGCAAGGAAATGAAGTACTGTTTGGATGAGTGCTGGTTTCCCCTTTCTCTTTGGCTTGCAGGGTAAACATCTTCAGTCTCCTTAACAAGTGTTTGTTGTTAGTCCTGTGTATTCTCAGAGTTTTTGCAGTGTGTTTCAAGACTGAAGAAAAGAGTATCCCCTCTATGGAATTTTAAAGAAAAAAAAAAGAGAGAGAAATCAAATAAATGGGCAAATGAATGGAAGAGAAATTCATCTGAAGTTACACTCCATGAAGCTAGGAGAATAATACAGGGATGTATCACGCTGTGTTTATCCTCTTCTGATGCTCTTTAGGCATTGTCCCTTAACTACTGACCCCTGTCAGAGACCGGGCTGTGGTCTGTGTAGACCTTTGAGGTACATTTCATACCAAGGCAACTTTGCAAATTTAATTGCCCCTTCAGTAGTTGGAAGATGGTAGACTCCAGTCATGAATCTGGGTTTGTACTGTTCTGTACTGCATTTCACTCAATCGAGTTAGTTTGGAGACGTCTGCAAAGTTGAGGGAAAAATGAGCTTTGGCATAGTGCAGATGGCTTTTCTTTTCACTGAATGAACCACTTGCCCATATCTTAACGGAGTTAGGCTTAATTAAGAAACAGTGTGGCCTTTAACCTATTTCTCAGAAGGTACTTTTTCATGTTCCTCCCTTATTTCCCCTTTGACTACTTCTGGATCTAAATATTTATTCATAACAGAATAAAATATCCCAATACACATACTTAGCAGTTCCTTCTAGTCTCTGTTTTTAAGATTGATTAATCAGTAGCTTATAATACAGTTACTTGGAATAAGTGATCCATCAATCTCGCCGTAACGGAATTATCTCTATGAGTCTAACAATACAACTCTGACAGACTTGGTTGTGTGATTTGACTGGGGAGTTAATATGGAAGCTTTATTTCACTAGATATAAAAGAGGGATTTCTGCTTCCTGGTGCTTTGCCTTGAGCTCTCAGGTTCCACTCAGAAATGAAGCCACAGACTCACTGTCTACACGAGGTGAGAGGTAGTGATGCCTCCTTCTCCTGCCCCAAAGGCAGTCTAAGCAATGAACAGCTGCAGTTCTACATTGTGCAGCTCTATAAGCATTTTAATGACTTTGCTTTGAAGCTTTGAGATTCAAGTGCAAAGACATTTGCTTCAGGGCTCACTTGAAAACAGTTCTTGGTCTGCTTGAAAATTTGGCAAGCTTCAACTGAACAATGCTCCTTGGCTGACATTCAGATACCTACAAAAAATTTTGAAAACTGAGTTATTTCAGCAGTTTTCAGTCTTGTAATGGGTTTCCTATAGATACGTCAGGTGTTTACAGAGCGCTATGACAGAGACATTAAAATAATAGTAAGTCCTTTATAATAGTTCTGATTTGCTCTCATCTTAAGAGAATATCCAAAGAACTGAAAAGTTTATGCTCTCTTGAATTAACTTTATTTTCTTTTTTTTTTTATCACATTCTCATAACTTGTTAGAAATCAAAGATGTTTTCGAATAAATCTGCTTTCTTACATTTCAGAGACTAAAAGTCCATATTTAGATTTGGTTTTTTAAGTTTTCTGGCAGCTTTCTTCTCCAATCCACCTCTAACAGCATCAAACCAACAAAGTAACTTGCATCTCTGACAATTCAATGGTCTACACTCTAGTTGTCATATATGAGGCTGACTCAAACTCACCAAGAATCACATAGACTTTTATAGCCTTTGCAACCAGCATCAATGAATTAAATTGACTAGAACAAATGAGGTGACAAAGGGTAATGATGAGTGGCAGAAGAAATGAAAATCCTACAGTTTAAGGAGTAACAAAGTCCTTGGTGACAATCAGTTACAGTAAGTGTATTTTCAAAGAGATGTTTTATAATTTCAGGCTTTTTAATAGCAGGCTCAATTTTATCAACTTGTTGAAAGGATAACTGGGCATGGTGACCTTTTATTTTGTATTATACTTCCAGAATTGATCAAGATCCGAGAAACAGTGCTGGATCCTGAATATCATGAATATAACTGCTTCAGCCATTCAGACCATTGCTGGCATGGCTATACTCCTCTTCCTGATGCAGCAAAATGCAGTCATAAAGATACATGCACAGTGTTTTCACTTGTATTTGACATTTTAATTTTGCTTCTAAGAGGGAGCAGAAGAAAGTCTAATCTGTCATTTAACTGTATTGTTCTGATAGCACTTTCACCGACTGCTGTTCAAAATCAATAACAGTTGAAGGATTTTATTTGCCTGAGGAAATTGACAGGAACCACAATAGCTTTTCCAGAATAGCTCTCCATGTGGACATTCAAAATTATTGTCCATTTTCCTGTGTAGAGAAGCTCCGAGTCAAATATATGTGTATTTTGCTGCCTATTACAAAGTCCAAAGAAGTTACCAGAAGCCCAGAAAAAGTGCTGTGTGCTATTTATGCACTATGCGCAATTTATGCACTATGTGCACTTTATTAGTATTTGCACAGTTCTCAGAAACTCAATATTCTCTAACTGAAATAATTTCTTCAATTGAGTAGGGAAAGCTGGAGATGGTACCTCTCCTTCACTCCGCAGTTTAGCCTTGTGTTTGTCATCACGAAGTGTTTGTTTGCCCTCTTGCTTTTCCCTGCCCTACCTCCTTTCCCTCCCCTGGCCCTCAGGAGAAACAGAGGATGAACAACCCCTTGCTCTCCCTAAGGAAGGTATTTAAGGTTTCCACCTCAGGGGCTGCTTAAGGTAAAAATAGAGAAGAATCATTCCAAATTTCAGAAAGATATGAGCCTTTCTTGTAAAGCAAAACTGATTCTGTAAAATGATATGACTGTTTTCAATCCAGTTTTAGATACATGGCCTAGCTTCTATATAAGATGACTCAGTTATGTCAACTCCTCACTTATAGTAACTCCAGCAGAAAAAAATCTTTAGTTCCATAGTAATTGGGTCTGTGAGAATTAACATACTGCACAAGACTGATCCTGAAGACAGAAATCCTTTTGGAGTTATTGCGATATTTAATATCTAAATACACAATTCTCCTTCTTTATGTTCTTACCATTTCAACATTTAAATGGGGTTCTAGATATGAAATTTTCTCCTTAAAAGTATTGCAAAAATACATTCCAGTCAAAGTTAATCTGTCTTTGTAATGCAGATTCAGCAAACGCCAAGCTTCCAAGATGTGTCTGGGAACATCTTTCCAACATAACAAACATTCCTTCAAATCTCAGGAGTTTGCTATAGTGAGGCTAGCTGGTTTTTAGTTTCTTTCAGGCCTGGCAACTTTCTGTGTGGTGACTCATCTGATTTTTGATAGATGTTGCATAACACTGGTTTTCATTGTGCTTGTTTTGTTTTTCCACCATATGGAGTTTCTCAGTAAGAATATACTTTAGAAGAAGGAGGTGATGCAAATGCACTGTTTCTTTCCAATTCCTGGATTTTGGAAAGGTAGACAAAGACAAGTTATTATTCATATGCGGAATGACTAACATGCTAAGGGCAATGGAACTGTCAGTCTTTAATTTTGTATGCTTGCTTGTGGCAGATTTTGGTACCTGCGAGCATTTCAAAGGACAGTAAATCCAGTTAATTCCAACTATCATTAGGCTAAAAATAGCAGGAAAAACGTTAACAAAACAAGGTTCTCTCTTACATCACCTGCATTAGTAAACAGACCTCTGAATATTCGGCATTTCTAAAAACAGAGAAACTAGGTTTCAGACTGGAAGAACACAGGACTGTACTTTAGATATAGACCAGAAAACTTTTTGTTAATAGTGGCCTAAATTTTGCACAATTTTTTTTTTGTATGTGCTTAAAAACAAACCAAAACAAAACAAAAGACTGGTGGAGAGGGAGGAGAAGCACAGAGAAGCAAGTATGTGTGTCAAGTGACTCCTGTATTAAGAGGTGCATTAGATTCTCATGTTAAGTCCATTGTCACATTTTCACATCACAGATGCATGACAGCTTCATTCAGTTCTGGTGTGATAAAGCTCCCCTGCTCGTTTGCTGTTATCCAAACTCCCCTGATTCCAGCTGCTGCAGTTTAGACCCATTCAGGACTAAGCCCTACGCAGTCGCTCACTCACCCTTCCTGTCCTCCAAAGGAATGGGGGAGAGATAATATAACAAAAGGCTCAAGGTTCAAGATAAGGACAGGGAGAGATCATTCAAGTTACCATTATGGGCAAAACAGACTTGACTTGGGGAAACTAGTTCAATTTATTAACAATAAAACCAAAGTAGGATAATCAGAGACAAATCATCTTTAATCTTAAGAATACCTTCCTCTCAGCCCTCCCCTCTTCCTGGACTTAATTCTAGACTATCTCCACCTCCTCCTCCCGGGTGGATAAGGGGAAATAGGGAATGGGGGGTTGCCATCAGCTCATCATATGTTGTTTCTACTGCTCCTTCCTCCTCAGAGTAAGAACTCTTCACACTCTTCCCCTGCTCCAGCGTGGGGTCCCTCCCATGGGTTTCAGTCCTTCATGAACTGCTCCAGCACAGGTCCTTTTCCATGGAGTGCAGTCCCTCAGTGCAGTCCCTCCAGTTCCATGGAGTGCAGGCCCCAGCACAGGCCCTCCACGGGCCACAGCCTCCTTCGAGTGTCTGCCTGCCCCGACTTGGGGTCCTCCATGGGCTGCAGGTGGATCTCTGCTCCTCCATGGGCCTCCATGGGCTGCAGGGGGACAACCGCCCTCACTATGGGCTGGACCACGGGCTGGAATCTCTGCTGGGAGTAACATTACTCCTCCCCCTCCTTCTTCACTGACTTTAGTGTCTGCAGCCGTTCCTCTCACAAGAAATTTTTCACAATCAGGCTCAGGCAGATGCCTCCCAGGTTCTCTCACATATCCTCTCTTCACTTCTCTGTGTGGTGTGAGGTATTGCCTCATACAAGGGTCGACCTAACAAAGGAAAAGTGAGTGTCTGCTTAGGTGGGGTGTGTGGGAAGGGTATTTGGGATCTGCCAAGCTGAGGAAAATTGCTTTCTCCCACCTCTACCTTTGTACACCTCAGTGTGAGCTGGCCCCTCTCCCCCTTCTGATCTACTTCTAGTCCTTCCTCAATGCCATGATGGTTTCTTTTTGCTCCAGACTCCTTCATTTTCTGCTTTTCTTATTTGGTTGTTGGATAATCTCACTTGAAACCTTACATTTTTTCTCAGACTGTGTGACAGATGACCTTCTTTTGAAAGCTTTACTTATTTTGAAAATAAGGATAACTTACTGTATGAATTGGAGAGAAGCTGCTTGCTGTTGTTTAGCTGCCTTCTAGAGCTGAACTGGTGAACTGATAAAAGCACTCAAATTTCAAAAACCTTTTCTTACCTCTTTCTCTAACCTAAGCACTTCCTGAAATCTTTGAAATCATATGTTCTCTTGAAAAGTGTGGATTTACAATTCATGGAAATGATGTTTTGTTCATATCAGAAAATATGAATTTGTTTCAGAATGTGCTTTAGAAACAAAAACATTTTTAAAATTTTGTTTAATTTTTGATTTACAGAAATCCTTAGCAGAATAGCAGCTATGAACCTATGATTTAAGAGGAAACAAATGCAATTATATTTATGGCTTAATTCATAAGATGACTCAGCTGTTTGAGTTTTGAAAGTACAAGAGAGTGAACAGAGGTTATGAAAGAAAAACTAAACAATCTTTCGTTTGTAGAGAAAGGATTTGATTTTAGCTCAAATGAAAAGACTTTTTAAAGAAAATTAACAGCATACTTGAATGTTCTTGTTCTGTTCTGAGAATATTGTACAGAGTAGGTATACCATACTCATCAACTTTATTAGAGTGCTACACTGTAACACTCTTTTCAAGTCTATCATGCCATAATTAATTAACTAAATCTTTTCCTTTGGCTTTGCCTTTGGCATCTTAATATGGGTTTTCATAGCCCTTTATTCTCCTCATTGTCATCTGAGCTGAGCTTTCACTGCCCATGAGAAAAGACTAGGGAGTTGTGGCTGGTCCTAATTTCAGTAAAGGCCATTAAAATATAAAGCTTGTGCTTGTTTTATTATGAATTTTCTCTGGTTTTCCCCTGTGCTAAATGTAATAAACCTGAAAGCAGGTGCATTGGCTCAGTTGGCGTATTTCCTACTTGCCCTCAGACTGTTCTTAGCAAAGATGCAGAATGGTACACTATCTCCTATCCAACAGTGTGTTTTGAGTTTTCTAATATCCCAATAAAATTGCCAGCAGGTAGAATTCTAGCTCTTCAGAGCAGACATTTTAGTTTTCCATTGCGAAGGCAATTTCCTAGCTTTGCCCATGAGTAAGCCTAAAGTGAAGGATGCAATATGAAGCTGATATAACTTCACTGGAGCCTCTGTACTTATTCTACTGTGCTATGAACAGCTCAGCCTCCACTAATGCAGACAGGAAAACAGCTGTGTAAATTATGTCCTGTTTAGCTTGAAATTTTCAGCTAAAGTGGTATGTAGGTATAGCAATTCTCAGATCTATCTACTGATCAGTGTTTATACTGGGAGTTTAGAAAATCGAGAACAAGGCTTAAGCAATCACAAAACTTATGTTAACTCATGCCATTACTTAGCTTCCAGTGTTAAAGCCTTAGCAGTTCACAGGGCAAGTTAAAATAGAGTTTATTAGTTCCATTGAAAATGACAGGTTTAAACTTTTATTTATTTGTAAAAATAAAAGTGTCCTATTTTCTGATAACGAAATAATTTGATATACTGACATATTGACACTGTCTCCCACAGTATTCTCCTGCGGAAGCTGGCAGCCCATGGCTTGGATGGGTACACTCTTGGCTGGGTAAGGAGCTGGCTGGAGGGCCGGGCTCAGAGAGTGGTGGTGAATGGAGTTAAATCCAGCTGGCTACCAGTCATAAGTGGTGTTCCCCAGGGGTCGGTGCTGGGGCCTGTCCTCTTCAATATCTTTATTGATGATCTGGATGAGGGCATTGAGTGAACCCTCAGTAAGTTCGCAGATGACACCAAATTGGCTGGGAGTGTGGATCTGCCTGGGGGTAGCGAGGCCCTGCAGAGGGATCTGGACAGGCTGGAGAGCTGGGCTGAAGCCAATGGGATGAGGTTCAACAAGGCCAAATGCCGAGTCCTGCACTTCGGCCACAACAACCCCAGGCAGCGCTATAGGCTTGGGGCGGAGTGGCTGGAGGACTGTGTGGAGGAAACGGACCTGGGGGTACTGATTGATGCTCGGCTGAGCA
>WHYT01015086.1:11456-23461 GCA_009806455.1 Tetrax tetrax | reverse complement strand
TAGAACTAGAGGCAATGGTTTCAAGCTGCGCAATGGTTTCAAGATTCAGGCTGGACATTAGGAAATATTACTTCTCGGAAAGGGTAGTCAGGCACTGGAATGCACTGCCCAGGGAGGTGGTGGAGTTACCGACCATGGGGGTGTTCAAGAAACGTTTGGATGTTGTGTTGAGGGATATGATCTAGCTGAGAAGTATTGGTGATGGTTGGACTGGATGATCTTTTAGGTCTTTTCTAATCATGATAATTCTGTGATTCTGTGATTGTCTTTAAATAATATCCTGCAATAATTATGTCACTGCAGTATATGGAATATTACTGTAATATGACTTGGCATGATACAGTTTATGCATTTCTATTATGGACAGACAAAATTTTACATCTAAATTAATGTAAACCAACAAAAATTTCCAATGCAACAATATAACAAAATAATAGTAATAATACCGGGAAATTCTGAGGATCTACCACCTCTAATTTCAACGAAGACAAATGTGAACTCTTTGGAATAAGTAAGGATGACATTTTTATGAGATTGTGATCTTTCTCTAGTAAAATAATGGTTCTAAAAATTAGTCTATTAGGTAGAGACCATATTCTGACAGGGCAAAGTGGTATTCCAGAAGATGAATGTAATTTTTGGACACAGAAGTAGGGACAAGTCAATTAGAATTGAAAAGATTATCTTAACTCTATAGAAGGTGTTCAGCTGCTTCTGGAGTACTGGCTGGTTATTGCCTCTGTACTTTGTTCAGACATTTGATGAGCTTTGGAAAAGTACCTTAGGAATGATTTGATGTCCAGAAAAGACATGTTAGCTAGAAAAACTAAAGAAACTCAGACTGATTAGTTTATTGAAGAGCGAGTTAGAGGTTTGCATGATCAGTCTTCTAGTATTTTCCTCATAGAAAAGATTTCTAATAACAGAGATTTGTTTTGTCTAACAGAGTGTCACATAATGAGAGCCAATTGGTGGAAAAGTCTTCAGGCTAGAAATATGAACAACTCTTAGAGATGGTAAGCAACACTGGACAGCAGAGTTTCAATGCAATTAAAATAGTTGATATGTTTTCCATTATGTTTAATATGAAAAGTAGCTACAGGTTTTCTCTGCCCTGTGTATACTTTGTCTGCCAGTAATGCATGATGTTCCCTTGTGATTTCATAATGCATGCATTTGTCAACGACAGACAAGAACATCCCCCTCACCCCCTATATTTGAGGGTGTACAGACTAGTGGTATTATCTTAAAAAAAAATCTTGGTTTTCATAGGAATTTATGAAAACTTATGAATTTTGCCCTTAAAAGCAAAGACAAAACATCACAGTGCATTTCTGTATTGCATGTGCAGGTTACATAAGAGCCAAAAAAAACCCCAAGCCTGAAATACTGTGAAACTATGATGACTGGGAGATTGCTTAAATTTAAACTAAATGGATTGATTTAGTAGGAAGTGATTCACACACACTTGGATGCCCCTCTGCTACCCTTCAACACTGTTTAATTATTTTGCTAATTCTAGAATGCTGCATTCATTCTCAGTGGATGACTATTGAGTATCAATACGGATTTGTTTTCCTACCTGCTGGGCATTTGTTTTCCCAGCCTTCTCTTTTTTCAAAACTGCTAAACAGCTTTTGCTCCTTGTCTGTTTTCAACTACTGGTGCCAGAGACGCCATAAAAAAAAAGGGTTTTCCAGCAGTTCCATTTACAGAGGATAAAATTTATAGGGGAAGATCCACTGTAACTTGTCATTGCCACCCCAGTTAACACCCAGCTGTTGCCAAGAGTGGTTAGCTCTACCTGGTATGCTGAAGGTTGCTGAGATAGACCCTGGTGAAGATGCAGACCTCTTGCTCCAAGTCCATGCTCAGAACTTTTCTCTCCACTGTTACCAGAGCCCTCTCATAAAGAGAAGGCTGTGGCCTTTCCCTGGGTGGAGTTGAGCAGCTTTGGTTACAGGGCACAATTCCACAGGTGTGTGCAACAAGATGACCTCTCTTCAGTCACCTGGGTTGATTTCCTTGGCCTTTAGCACAACAGACTCTGCCAGGCCCCTGTCCTACATCCCTGTCAGAAATTTGACAACTGAAAGAACTTTTGGCCATCAAATAACAACTTTCTCTTCCCCTAACACTTCTTTTTGTTTCTGTCTGCCATTGCCTCTGCTTTTGCCCTTGCCCTTCTCCTTCACTCTGAAGAATCATGAGGTGGAACAGTAACAAATGTAGAAAACTCCAAGTTTTTAAAATAGAATAATTCTTATTTTCATGTTAACCATATTATATACTGCTTTTGGTCAGCATTTTCAAAGTCCCATTGACATCCAATCAGGCAAAGTTGAGCACTTCTGATCTCACATCTTTTTTTTTTCCTGTCCTTCTTCCTCCCCAGCTGCCAACCTGTGGGAAAAGAATCTATATGCCAAGATGATATCTACATAAATGCAGAAGGGTCATTTCATCCAGGGCAAATTAGACCATTCATCTTCCATACAGATCATTCTCTTCAGCAGGAAGAGACTGAGTAGTGGTCTTCCAACATGGTAGAGGATTAGGCTCTGAAGACAAAAATGATGTGCAGGCTGTAACAGGAGCACATGTGAAATACTTTGGATAGTTAATGAATAATTTCGTGCTATTGCTGCACTTTTGCTCTCCCCAAAAGATGGTGAAAGCTGGCTTTAATACCTCATAGCCCAAGTCTATCAGAGCTGATATCAATATTCCATATTTCTCATTTGTTTGCTTTACTATGTGCTGTACAGTTACAAGTATAATAGTATACTTGACTTACACAAAGATCTAGCTTTTTAAAATTCAAATTCTAAAGAGGCCATTCAATCTGGGACTCTAACTTCAATCAATTTGGGTAAATACATTTTCCTTCTGTCCCAAACTATAATTCACATCACACTGTTAAGGATTTTATGCTTCGTGAAAATTTTGCTACCAATGGAAGCCGTGCAGGCTGAGCAAGCACATAATTTTCCTGGGGAGGTCTACAGTCTTTATCAAGCTGGGAAATTTCTACTATTGAAAGATTTCATGCCAGAGCAAGCTGAACACATCATCACCCTCATACAGTTAGAAAGCTGCTTGCTGAAATCCATTGCAAACCAAACTCGAGTAGACCTGGCATGTAATGAGCTCACCCAGGGGCAATGCAAAACAGATCTATATCTTGAAAATAAAATCTATCCTGGTGCTAACATTTATGTTTCAATATAAAACTGTGACATTGCATAGGTTTTATACTTCCTTGATTTGTGCTTATAGCATAACAGAGGATTATTCTCCTTTGATGGATTATGCCCTTTGGTATTCTCAGGTATGCAAACTGAGCCTATTTTATGACAGCACAAGTAGTTGTTAGGGTGTTTTTATTTAAATGCTGTACATTATGTTTGAATTAACAATTTCTGATTTTTCTGAATATCTACAAATATATATCTACAAATTATATTTATGGTTAGGATCCCATCTGATAAAACCCATTTTGACCTGTATCAACACAATTAGAGGAATTGTGTTGTAATGTAGATTAAAGAGGGGAAAAAAATAATAAAAAAAAGAGAAATGTGGCAGTACACTCATGGCTGATCTTACAAAGGTATAAATAAATTGGAGTTTTTTGCATGTTCTTCTTTCCTTTCTATCCAAAGAATACATTTACTTAAATAACAGGCGTCCCTGATCTGTCTTTTTCTACATCCTGTTTCGTGTTGGGAAAAAACGAGGGGAGAGGAACTTTAAAAATATAAGAGAAAAAACACAGCATGGAATAGTGTTTGTGGTTCATCCAAAACTCTGCTTTTCCACTGTCTGTGGCAGGCACTTCTGAACCATTGTTCTATTTTCATTCTCTCATTCTGCACTACGTCACATTATTTTAAGATCATCTGAAGCTTACAGAAGTTACTACGTGTCCTAACAGGGCACTGGGATCTGCTGAGGTCTCACTTAAAGTCCTTTTGGAACGATGGGAGAATCAAATCAAATTTTCTCCATCTCTGTAGCTTCAACAATATTGTCAAGTTGTTTTGTTTCTGCCTTCATCTAAGGTCCTATTTCACTCACTGTCTTTACAGCATACATACTAACTTGCTTGTAGGCTCTTTTAGTGAGAAAGCCTGGGAACAGACCTGAGAAGAGTTTCATGCCAACATTGATTCTCTGCAAGAAAGGTAACACAAGAGTCTGGGTTTCAAGGTATAAGATAATGTATTGTACACTGGAATCACTTAAGGGAGTATGATGGATGAGATGGCAAGAGGAGTCAGTGTACAGGTGGAGGAGCTGAAATCAAAGTTTAACCACTAGCCTTGCTGATTAGTATTTCAGGTTCCCATAAGAGAGACAGGTCTGCTAGACTTCCATCTAACCTGCAAGACTTTGTTTCTTCCATATTAGGTCAAGTTCCAACTGTAGTCATTGGATGAGAAGAGAGTTTGTCGCACTTTCCTGTTTCCTGATCAGGAGACCATCCCTCCCTTGGTGTCCTGCATCATGAAGTTGTGTGGTTTGGGTGTAACTGCAAAGCCTCTCAAGGTAAACTCCTGTCTGCCTCTTTCTATTGATTATACAGGGAGCCTATGGAGACCAGCATATTTCCCTGAGTGGTGTGAACCTCTGCAAAACTCTGTCTACCTGTACGTTAGTGAATTAAGCTTTGACTACAGCTTAAGAGACATCCTTTCTGCCTTTTCTCCTGTCTCTCCCATTCCATATACATTTAGCCCAAAGTAACCTTTGGGGCTCACTGAGAAGGAAGCCAGTCATGACATTTTCTTTTCCAAGCACTTCAAACACAAATTTTCATCAGAGCAAAGTCCTTGAAATAAATATTTCACTTCTAGGTGACATGTAATCCTTTCTCTTTCTCCTGTTGAGAATGGGGAGTTTTTCATAGACTGTGGGAGGAGGAGTCACAAAAAGGTTTTATCCTTCTCCAAAGCTACACAGTGGCATTTTATACTGAAAGTTTGCAAGATGCTTGGTAATGGTAATTAAAGCAGACTATGGAAGGGTAATATGATATTGGCATTTCCATGGATAGTCTTGTCTACAGCCAATAAAATCAATGATGATGAGTGTCCTAGAAATGTGTAGGCTTCTCTTATTTACTTTGAATGTTTGCATATATTTCAAAATTAATTATAGGTAGACAGGTTATTTAATCAGAAACATATTAAATGTATCAGGGTGAAACCTAGCATTTGTATCTGCTATGTCTAACAGAATAATTAATTTTATATATCTGAAGTATAGATATAAAGCATATTTAGAAGATTTTCTTTCTATGTCACAAAATTCTTGTTCCTAATAGTATGTATTGGATGTTTTACTTGTGACAGGATTTATAAATATGTTTTCTGGCAGAATAAATTAAACTTTTCCTTGTAGGACTGGAGAAACATCCACTTAGTCCTTCGTCATGACAGTGTCCAGGATTGAATGTTTCAGAAGAAAATACAAGAACCATGCAGTACCTAGACATGAAGTAATTTGCTCTGCAGGATTAAGTTTTACCTTGAGTTTGACTAGAGAGATATATATAAACCTCAAGGCAGGTGGTTTTAGATTATTTTTTTTTTGTTGTTAAAAGAGTATGCTAATAAGAACTTTGAAGATTATTTGAATGTTACCTTCCATCTTGAATCATGGTAGGCTTATAGCTTGAGAGAGCTGCCATGGCTCCTCCTGTACGTAATCATAGAATCATAGAATGGTTAGGATTGGAAGGGACTTTCAAAGGTCATCTAGTCCAACCCCCCTGTAAGAAGCAGGGACATCTTCGACTAGATCAGGTTGCTCAGAGCCTCATCCAACCTGGCCTTGAATGTTTCCAGGGATGGGGCATCCACCACCTCTCTGGGAAACCTCTTCCATTGTTCTACCACCCTTACTGTAAAAAAAATTTTTCCTAATATCTAATCTAAATCTATCTCCCAACAACGCCAACTCTCTCAGCCGGTGCTCATAAGAGAGGTCCTCCAGCCCTCTGATCATCTTCGTGGCCCTCCTCTGGACCCTCTCCATGTCCTTTTTATGTTAGGGGATGCTGAGCTGGATGCATTACTCTATGTGGGGTCTCACCAGAGTGGAGTAGAGGGCGAGAATCACCTCCCTCGACCTGCTGGCCACGCTCCTCTTGATGCAGCCCAGGATGCAGTTGGCCTTCTGGGCTGCAGGGGTGCATTGCCGGCTCACATTGAGCTTCTCATCCACCAGCACTCCCAAGTCCTTCTCCTCAGGGCTGCTCTCAGTCCATTCTTCGCCCAGCCTGTATTTATGCTTGGGATTGCCCTGACCCAGGTGCAGGACCTTGCACTTGGCCTGGTTGAACTTCATGTCGTTTGCACAGGCCCACGTCTCCAGCCTGTCCAGGTCCCTCTGGATGGCATCCCTCCCCTCCAGACTATGAGAGAGCATTTCCTTTCCTCAGTTTTGATTTTGTTACATTTCAATGCCATTAAATAGCCATTCATTACCTTCCAAGATCATGAAATAGCCTGGTTTTGCTTTGTTTTGGTTTTTTTTTTTCTTGTAATATGAAGTGGAGAACAGTGACTTTATATGGAGAACAGCTTTCAATCTATGGATTGTTCCCCCGAGGAAGATACCTTTCACAGGCTCAACTCCTCACGGATGCTCTTG
Organism: Tetrax tetrax; assembly: GCA_009806455.1. Taxonomy (NCBI): domain Eukaryota; kingdom Metazoa; phylum Chordata; class Aves; order Otidiformes; family Otididae; genus Tetrax; species Tetrax tetrax. Next base: position 16,801 of record WHYT01015086.1, on the reverse strand, counting down.
CATATTGTGGATAATTGCTCTGGCTTATTGCTGCTGACCCTCAAATGAGTCCTGGCTCTACCAGCTTCTATACTGTGGTTTGGGCAGTATTCCTGAAAACTATGGTATATTTAGCCACCTCATGAGAGCTGACATTTCTTTAATGAGCCTGGGTATTGAAATGCATTTCCTCAGCTATTGTTTATACTTTCAGTGGGTGCCTTTGTTGATGTTTCTTTCTAAAAATAGCTGCTAAGTAAGAGGCTGAATAATGTTCCTTAAAGCTGTTGTGTACGGATGGCCAAAACATTACAATCTGGAGACAAATCTAGGAAGTTTATTTGCAGTTGCTTGTTCATAATCTCTTCTGAGAGTGGATGTACTTCATAAGAGTGGGATTTATAGGATTTAAAAAATAAACAAAATTGTGAAGACTTTATTTTGAACCACAGTAGGAGAAATGGTGAGGCAGATTCTTTGGAGATTATTGTACTTGCTGCTGTAGTTAAACTCAACACCTAACTCTTTCATTGTGTATTTTGTTTTGTTCGATGTTGATTTTTTGTATTTATACTTACAGCCATTATCTGCAACCCAAGCAAATGACCATGCCAAGTCATAGATGACATTTATACAAGGAATGCTAACAGACTAGTTTAATTTACTGGGCAGTGAGATCTGCTGGCATGGACTGGCTCGTGTCTAACGAAGTATCTCAACCTCTAAACCAGAGGGCTGCACAAAAACTGTGCTTTGGGAATGCTTCCTGAACCACACTGACTGGAAAACCATGCCTGAGATTTGTTCATGGAGACTGCTAGCTTAAAACAGAGCAAATTTGTTAATGATAAACAAAAATAATTTATTGAAAGGGTTTAAGATATTTTAATTAAGGACATTATATGATTGATCAGATAAATAAAACCATTATATTATGCTGGATTGCAGAAGATAAATTTTCTCCATATTGCATGGTCTCATGCATGACTTTTTCTTTCTGATAAGAACAGGAAATTTAAACACTAGCATTTAAATTAAAAATTGCTGCTCCTGAGGTTACTATTATATGAAATGCAGATGCATTTCACAAGTAGTAGCAAGCTGTACTTTCTGCTCATACTGTGATAATATTGTGATGGACATTAGGGCTGGAAGGGACGTTGAAAGATCATCTTGTTCTTCCTCTAGCCAACAGGGAGAAACAATGGCTAAACACCTCAAGTGATGGAGAGTTTCTGGTCTCCCCAAGTACCTATTGCAGCACCTAACTACAGTTGTCATTAGAAAATATTTTCCTAAATTTTTTGCTTCACTTTAAGGCCTTTTTTAATATTATCCACAGTGACTTAAAGGAAAAAGTCTAAATAGTCTTTCATACCTAGTCTGTTCATTTTATTGTTTCTTTACTCATATATAGTACATGAGTATACCCATGCAGTCAACCGTTCCTATATAAGGCTATTGAGTTGCTATTTATTTTAGATAATATCTCTAACTTTTAATTCCTTGAAATGCTTGTAACAGCTCCTCACTTGGCAGAAATTGCTTGCAAATGTAATAAGCACACTTGCTATTCTCTCTCCCAAGGCAGACATCATTGTGACATGGAGCTGTGGTTAGAATAAACCCTTCAGAGACCCATCCAATACACCTTTCTGATTAGGTAATGATATAAATTTGTTGACTGCTCTTTGAATTCAATTTTGAAGGAACTGAGTGCATACCTTATTCTAGTTTCTTCTAGAGTATATTTTCTTAATCTGAACAGTCAGTCCTCACGTGGTGTATTCAGAGCCATCTGTTGCTAAAGCTGAGAGTGGGTCAGGATGCACAGGACAGTAGCTATTGCTAGGAAAACTTCACAGTACTTAAAAGGAGCTGGAACAGCAACGTTGAAGATTGTGTCCCAACCTCACATTTGGAGATGGCCCATTTTCTCCTGATTTGAAGTGCTCAGAGGAGAGAAAGCCTTGTTTAAGAGGCATGGGAGGTAGAAGAAGTGAGAAAACTTGAGAGGATAGGCTGGCTGGCGCATCCTTCGGGAAGACTAGAATGGGAATGGGACGTCCCTGCAGTGCTAGGAAATAAGTCTATATGGGTGATACTGAAGGACTAAGGGGGTGAGGAGGGGAAAATGTTTCCCCTAAGAGCATCTCAGAGAAGAAAACCTCGCAATCCTCTCCCACAAAATCTCCCTGAAAGCCTGAGAATGACCTTTGTCTTCCTTAATCCTGTCCATTGCTTAAGTCTCCAGACTTCCTTCCCCCATCAAAAAACTCAAACATCCAAAACTCCTTTTTACCATCCCTTCTCAACAGCACCTTCTATTCTCAGTACCATCAAAATATTTAATTTTATTACCTTCTACTTCAGCTGCTTTGCCTCCTTCCATGATAAAACATTTCAATTTGTCTACACTTCTGAGCTGCCTTTGAATAGCATGAATAGCTGGGACTGCTTGGGAAATGAAGAATACCTCTGAGTGTGCATGGGCAGAAGGAGCAACGTAGCGGTAGGTGAACTGCAGAAAAAGAGCCCCTCCTGAAAATGACTTGAACAGCAGGATGAAAGTGGCTAGGCAGAGAAAGCAGCAATGATACCCCAGCTGCTGTTAAATTTGTAATGTGAACAAATAGAGAAACAAGTTTTTCCCCTTTGCTTCGATTTAAACTTTTTCTTGTAGCATCCTCAGTGGTACCAAGATAAAAATATGTCTTCACTGTAGCAACTTTTTAACATAATTTTAGATTTTCTTCCTTTAGTCTTTTCTTCTTCACCCTAAAAATCCCCTCAACATCTTTCATATCTCCTCATAAATGTTTCTTTCAATAGTAAATAGCTAACAAATTTTTAGACAGAATTAAGAATCTTCTTTTGAACTCCTTGGGAACTCTTTAATTGTGAAAACTCAAACCAGAATGAAATTATAATAACATAAAAATCAGTTACATAAATTCTGCTCGGTAGAAGAAATATAAAGGGAATAAACAAGTGTCTTTTAAGAAATCACACAAAGCCTGCTGAGCTGTTGCCTTTTTTCCTTCTCCCAGAATAAATGTAAAAAATACTGTCAGTTTTAGAATACACACCACACTCCTGGCATGAGAAGCTATGTTGTTTTTTTTCCCCTCCAGTGAAAGTCTTATTATTTGTATCTTCATATATTTATTGTTTGCTTGATTCTGCCTGTGACTGATTCAAAAACAGATGGACACAGTGAATTCCTGGAGAAGTCCTGCAGTTTGATTGGATTGTTTATTTGCAGATTTTGACTAAGCCTGGGGAAATATAACAAGGAGAAAAGTCTAAGGTCAAAATTTAGATGCAGGTGTTTTCATAAGCTTTCAGTTCTAGTTCTGACTTTCCATATGGGTATGCATTTGTTCCCATGTTTGCTCATATGGCCCTAGTAATTTTATTTTTATTAGTAATAACCTTTTTTTTCAGCAGCTACATTAGACATGATTTGTTTGCTTTTTATTTGAGAAAGTGCGCCCAACTCCTTTATAAAAGCACAAATTCTCCACAGTTGCGCAGAATTATTATAAGACATAATCTCTGATATCTCATGATATTAAGGTATATGTGAACAAAATTTGAAGTCTCTGCTTAGTCAAATGACCTCAAGTTTGGGCCAGATCATGGCTGAAACTGAATGGGACACATGAAATGTACAACCAAATTCATCCTGTTTATCTTGGTGTAGTCTCTCTTTAGCCTGTGTACCAATCACTAAAGCAGTTTGTTATGTACAGTCCTTCCTAGCACTGTTGAGAGATTAAGAAAGGCTAAACAGAGTGACTTTATGCATAGAAAAGGCAGTTTTTATAGGATAGTTCCTTTTTCATAGTGCAAATGTTGTTTACCTGAGGACTGTTGCTGTTAGTCACACTACATGGCTAACAGATGAGGTTTATTTTTTTTTGTTTCTCCCCAAGAGTGTTCTGACGCATTGATTCATGTTGTGTATGAACCCACTTGCTGAATCCCTTTCGTGTCACCAGCCCAAACAAATCTTACTCCCACGGAGCTCTGCACACAGCTGCCAACTAAATTATAGTGAGAAATCAGGTGGTTCTGCACTGATTTTCCAGCTACTGACTCCCCTAAATAGAGGAAACATTGCATTTCACTGTGTTACATTATATAGAAAGATAGATTTTGCATCTTTTACATTCTCTCTTGAGCAGAAGAAAAAGTATGAGTCCTTGGTTCAAGACATGTCATAATTTACCATGGCGATTTCCATATTGTCTCTTTATCCTCTAGAATTTTCAACAGTCAGTAAATTATACTCAGTTGTACTGAAACGATCAGGTTTATAGCCCCTGTATATGAAAAGTACCTGCTGAGAAGTCTAATTTTGTCATGCATATCCCTATAAACATTCAGATTCTAAGTGAAAAATTATCTAATCTTAGATGCTAGATATGCAGTCTGTTGCTGTGATAGAGAAGCAATCAATGGAATGACATAATGCGTAAGGGATAGTAGATTAATAGATAGAAAGCCACTTTCCATATGAAGACCAGGATATGATTTATTTTCCTAAGTCAAATCAGTCATATAAAACTTAAAAGTCAATATCATATTCCATCATAAAGAACTATTTTGTCATTAGTATCGACTATTTGTACTATGATTGGACCTTGAGCGAGAGGTCTCCTGCATGCAAGCGTATAGTCAAAAGATAAATCCAGTTCCTGTCAACTGGGGTGAAGGCATGAAGGCAGCATATGAAGGAAGCTTTAGCGCTGCCCTGTCGATGACATTGATGACCTTTTCAGAAAGACAAAAGCATCAGGAAAAATGGTCATTCTAGCTACTGTACTTGTCACAGGACGATTTGCTTTCCTGGGCTTGTGAGAACTTTCATGGGTGCCAGTCCCTCAGGTCAGTATATAAAAAGAAATTACAATTCTGCCAAATCTATACCATCCAAAATTGTTCATGCTGGGCCTGCCAAGAGCTCTGTGGTTGCCTTAAAAATAGTTAATTTATTATTTGCAAAAACAGTGAATTTATTTTTTGCAATAATAAAACAGCATCTTTTATAATCCATCTTCAAGCTTTTGAGCCTTCAAAGTCAATTTGCACTTCAATTGGGAGGACTTGATTTTTTTTTTTTAATTTTTATCACATGATGCTGGGAGCTCAGAAAAGAATGCAGTATTGTGACACAAAAGTACGAGATGATAGAACTCAAATTAAATAGTAATTAGACCTGGTAAGTTTTAGAAGCTCTTTGCTGCCCTTGTGCCATACCTTTCCAAGAGACGCCTTCTGTGGAATGAGTACGTCCTTCTATATGTAATAGGAGAAAAGCACATTCATTGAATCATAGAATACTTTGGGTTGGAAGGGAC
>WHYT01015086.1:0-11436 GCA_009806455.1 Tetrax tetrax | reverse complement strand
GAGCCCCATCCAACCCAGTCTTGAATATTTCCAGGGATGGGGCATCTCCCACCTCTCTGGGCAACCTGTTGCAGTGTTCTACCACCTGCATTGTAAAAAATTTTTCCTCCTTTCTAATCTAAATCTACCCTCTTTTATTTTAAAATCATTACTCCTCATCCTATTGCAACAGGGCCTGCTAAAAAGTTTGTCCCCATCTTTCCTATAAGCCCCTTTTAGGTACTAAAAGTCCACAGTAAGATCTCCCTGGAGCCTTCTCTTCTCCAGGCTGAACAGCCCCAACTCTCTCAGCCTTTCTTCATAGGAGAGGTGCTCCAGATCTCTGGTCATTTTTGTAGTTCTCTTCTGGACCCTCTCCAATATGTCCATTGAATGCTGCTGAACTAGGAATGCCATGTAGAGTTCGTAAACACTTACCTCATTTGTCACAAACAGTACTCTGTAGCCATGAAAGGAAAATGATCATCCACCTCCTCTCAGGTCCTGATGTTTCTACCTAAGTGGAGGCACTGAGCACGAGGCATTGACTAATTTGCTTTCTGGACCTCAGATCCATGCTAGGACAGGTAGCTCAGGATGCAGTCAGTTGGGTCCATGCAGGCTTCTTAACTTGAACCCTTCCTGTGCCTGTGGAAATGAACTGGTGAGAAAGAGAGAATGTGAAGAAGGGACAAAAGCCAAGGCAGAGGGCCAGGAAGCAGCAGCAGAGATCTCGGTTTTGGTTAAACAAACTGGAATCCCAGCACTGGCTAGAAGGTTGGTGTTATTGGCGTTAACAACTGGTTAGGGAGCGAGTGGTGGCAAACCCAGGGCAGGAAAAAAAAGAGGACAGGAACAGTGGTGCAGTGGGAGAGTGAAGGAGATACAGAAAGTTATAGCAGTAAAGCTTGGATGAAACTTTTCCTACGGTGGCAACCACTTTTCCGTTGCAACCCTCTTCAGAGCAGATTGGATCACTTCTACCTAGCAAGTTTCTAACAGATATTTGTCTAACCTGTTCCTAAAACCCTGTAGTGAAAGAAATTCCATTTTTAGAATGAGTTTGAAATGAAAAAAAGAAAACAGTACAAGCAAATAAAAGAGAAGAAATATCTTAGTATCATAAGTGATTTAATGGGAAACAAAAGAATGTAAGAATTTTTACTAACAATTTAAGGCATCAAGTAATACAATAAAATACAAATACATGTATTTTTTTTTTTATCTTGACAAGATCTTGATATTAACATTCTTTAGTTTGCATTTCCATGTCAAGATCTGTAACAGCAACTTAAGATCTGGTGTGAAATATACCTGCCAGAAATCATGTAAATCATATATAGGGTTTTTATCAAATGGTATGTTTCTCATGTATGATGTGTACTCTGCGTAAAAGACGCTGCATGGTAGTTAAGGCGCTCAGTGTGTGACAATGCTTATTTGTCCTGTTTGGAATAAACCCAGTACTGTTGATTGAGGAGATATCTTACAAGCTGCTAGAAGTTTAGCAGCACTCAGAAGCTCTGTTTCTCTTGCATTCCATGCTGCTTTCTTTTTGCCTTTCTCTTATCAAAAGCAGTTTAAATCCCAGGGGACAGGTAGAATTAGGAAAAAAACCACATGCATCAGGCATACTGGCTCCCGCAAGACAGTAGCCTAGGATTTTTCAAGCACGGAGTTGTCCTGCTCCATAGACTGGTACATACTTAATCTACAGACCAGGCACTGGGAACACTTTAGAGGGTGAGCTAAGCAAACTCAAGACTATGTTAGCGCAGATGTTCTTAACGTTTATGCACTGTGGATGTGTTCAAAAGATTAATGTCCCCAGAAGAGATTCACAAAGGAGGTGGGGATATCTAGCTGAATTTAGAGGTTGAGAGGCAGGCTGAGATAAAGCATGCCAAGTTATTATGTGCTTATTTGGATTTCTTGCTCTCAGGTTAATGCCAGAGAAGATCCATGTCAGAAACATTTCACTGAAGAATAGTGAGTATTGGAAGGAAAACTAGGTGTGTTACAGAAGCAAATTAATTAATGTGAAGCTTATAATGTTGATTTCATTCCAAGCTGAGGGTGGGTGGAAGGTGGGAGGAAGATTTTACCTAGCAGGATAGAAATAAATAGTAGGCTTGGCCAGTGGCCAAGTGTTCTGTAAAACCTGATGGTGACTTGTATCAAGGTTGCTCCTTATGGCTGAGGAACACTAGAAACACTAATCCCAGCAACACCACTGGGGCTAAGGGGGCTATGGAGACCCCTCCATCCCATAGGTAACTACCTAGCCTAGGGTCAACTGTTCTTTCACTCAAGTATTCCCTTTTAGGTTGAAGAACACCATCACTCTTTTCTCTCCAATAGGAATAGTCTCTCTAGAAGAAAAAATTGCAGCCTTACTGCTAGTTGCATGCAGCTACACATTTCCCATAGCTTAGGGGTAGCCTTAGAGGGACAAGTTATTCTTGTAGTAGAGTTTGGATAGCAGAAGTTGGAAGAAGAAAGGCTTTTAGGGCAAAAAAGAAGCAATCACACACTGGCTCCCTCTCCCCCCATACATTCTATGCTTTTTTGTTGTATTTTCCACTGTTTGTTCCTTCTGTACTTTTAAAAAAGAAGGATAGCAAGAAAGTGATTATATTGATTTTACATCTTTACATGTGACTGATAACAAGTTTAGCTATTGACTTGTGCTCAGTAAAATTTTTCATTAGTTGATTAATGGAAAAAAAGAAGTAAACAAATATAGAAGTAAAATTCATTGAGCTTCATTGAAACTGACACAATCTCTGTATTTAAAAATACAGCTCTATTTTAGCTTTGTTTCAAACCACTGAACCAGTATATGTTGTTTGAAGTTTTCCTGGCCCTGATCTTATAACAATCACAGAAAGATCAAAGCCAAATAGTTACAAAAATTATTGAGGAAAGCAAGGGAGAATGTTCCGTTGATACAGCTTGAAAAATTAAAAAGTAGAGAAATGAGCATTAAATTTTCAGGTCGGAACGAAAAAGATCTCAGGGAGAAAACTATGTATGCTGTCAATACAAGGAAACCTTTCAAGAAAATAGGCTTTATCAAAACAAATGGGAACTAGAGGTGAACAGCTTTGTAGAGCTGCATTCAGCAAAGAGGAATTACACAATGGCAAAGAATAATAATGACTGCACTGCAGAAGTCTGAGAAATTTCATTCAGTTCTGAGAAAACCCAAAAGTTCAGGTAACAGCTCAGTCTCTATAGGAACTTAAGAAACCAGGCAAGAAAGCTCATGGCAGAAGATTCAGCCATGACAGGGACAGTGCTTTCTGCCCATGGCCCCTCATAATGCATCATTGTGGTGTGCTGACCCTGGGTGGATGCCAGGTGCCCACCAAAGCAGCTGTATCACTCCCCCTCCTCAACTGGACAGCAGAGAGAAAGTATAACGAAAGGCTCGTGGGTCAAAATGAGGATAGGGAGAGATCACTTAGCAATTACCATAATGGATAAAACAGATTTGACTTGGGAAAATTGATTTCATTTACTACCAATCAAATCAGAGTAGGGTAATGAGAAAATGACAAAATCTTAAAACACCTTCCCCCCACCCCTCCCATATTTTTGGGCTTAACTTCACTCCTGAATTCTCTACCTTCTCCCCCCAGATGCCACAGGGGGACAGGGAATAGTGGTTGCAGTCAATTCATCACAGATTGTTTCTGCTGCTCTTTCCTCCTCAGGGGGAGGACTCCTCACACACTTCCCCTGCTCCACCATGAGGTCCCTCCCACAGGAGACAGTCCTCCACCAAGTGCTCCAACGTGAGTCCTTCCTGTGGTTCTTCATGAAGTGCTCCAGCACAGGTCTTTCCCATGGGGTGCAGGCCTTCTGCAACAGACTGCTCCAGAGTGGGTCCCCTACTCCCCTAAGGGGTCACAAGTCCTGCCAGAAAACCTGCTTCAGCCTGGGCTCCTCTCTCCACAGGTCCTGCCAGGAGCCTGCCCCAGCGCAGGCTTCCCATGGGGTCACAGCCTCCTTTGGGCATCCGCCTGCCCCAGTGTGGGGTCCTCCACAGAGGTGTAGGTGGACCTCTGCTCCTCCGTGGGCCTCCATGGGCTGTAAGGGGACAGCCGACCTCGCCATGGTCCTCACCATGGGCTGCAGGGAAATCTCTGTCCGGAGCAGTATTATTCCTCTCCCTCCTTCTTCACTGACATTGGTGCCTGCAGAGTTTTTTCTCTCACATCTTCTCACTCTTCTCTCCGGCTGCAATTGCTGTTGTACAGCGTTTTTTTTCCCCTTCTTAGCTATGTTACCACAGAGGCACTGCCGCTGTTGCTGATGGGCTCGGACTTGGTGAATGGTGGGTCTGTCTTGGAGCCACCAGACAAAGGGGAAGCTCTAGGCAGCTTCTTATAGAAGCCACCCCTGTAGGCCTCTGGGTACCAAAACCTTGTCACAAAAACATGGTACAATAATGGACCTTCTCACACCAAACATGGACTGATGTCAGGAGATACAAACATGTCACAAAATGAAAAGAAAACAGAATTATTTATTTTTTTTCTGCCTCACTTACAAGTTTGTGCATTCACTATGGGTTTCGTATGGATTTTCTTAGCTAAACCAAGATATAGCAAGCAACTCAGTAAACATCAGTGTTGGAAAATTTTGGGGAGAAACCAGCTGCAATATTCAACAGCATGCACCTTTGTGAGGATACATCTCTCTCACTGTCAGTTCTAATTACACAGCATATCTCATTTGAAAGTGAAATCACGAGCCAGAGCCTTACATTAAAGGTAACGTACTGTAGTGCTGGGAGCTGTGGGGATCCCTGTTCAGGCTGGTCCCACACCGGCAGGCTCGAGCCCATAGGTCCCAGCAGGCTCAGTAGAGGCTGCCTTTTATCCACAAGGCTTTACTTCAGACACAGGGAAAGGACAGTTAAAACCAGAGAGCAAAAATATTCCATTTTTCATCAGGCCAGCCATCAGTGGCTTGGGGATGAGGCCACAGGGAAGGATGGGAAAGACTTCTTAAACACAGGAATGCACCATGCACATTTATCAGAGCATCCTTTCCCAAAACCCAGCCCACCATACCTCCTGACTGGAGACTTAAATTCCTACCTTAAAGTAATCCTCTGTGCCTATTTTCAGTGCAAGCAAGGATCAGCTGATTTCCTATTTACCTGAAGAACCTGTGCACTTTGCCACTCTGCCATAAAGGAGTTCAGCTCCTTTACTGAGCTGACAACTGAAGCGCTGGGAACTATGACTCAAAAAGCACAGCAGCTGCAGGGATCTCAACGACGCGGGAGGAGGGCTCTACCAGAGAATGGGCATTGGGCTTGTCCCTCTCTGGGACAAGCCACCAGGGAGGCGGCAGGCTGGAGACAGCAGAAACCCCAGACAAGCTGACAGCCAAGGCAGCAGAAAGTCAGAGAAAGATTTTTAATATGACCTGGGAAAACTCTAGAGACAGAATTTGCAGGGAGAGTGTTGTCAGGGAAGAGGCTTGTCCATGTTTGAATCCAACAGCATGAGGGGCAAAGGGTTGGTCTTCATCCTCCATACAGAAACAGTCCTTGACCACAGGTAGCCAAGGTTCAACACCCCCAGCACTGCTGATGTGACTGCTCAGGTGATCACAACAGCTGAGTTGCAACAGTACAGCCTAGAGAAGACCTAAAATTTATGGCATTTCATCTTATCTGGTTTATTTTTATTGAAGCAGAGAGCACTTGTCTGAATAGTTATGCCAGCAGGTCCACAAGAAAGTAATCTCCAGCAAAGTGGTGGTGCCAGGCAGCTGGGAACAAGCTGGGGCTGATAGCTTCTTCACTTGGCTCTGCTGCAGCCAAATCAGGATGTGTGACCACAGCCTCAACATGTTGATTAGCCACTCAGGTCAAAAAGGGTAATTACCTTTAGAGGTGCTTGCATTGTTATTCTGGTGCCCATGTGCTAATTTGTGAGAAACCAGAATGGGAGATTTTTCTCCTTAATTGATCCTCTAGGAAGGAAGGGACTCCATCATTCTTCTGAGACTATGGTATTTGAAAAGCAGCTTCATTGGTCTTTATTAAGAAGATTCAGAAGAAATTATTGATGTGTCCTTCTGTTTTTCTAGAGCAGCCTGCAGTTTGCTGAATGTTCATCATCATTGTCATAATCTTTTGAAAGGCTGAACCAGCTAGGAGCTTTGAACTCCCTTTTGCTGAAAGTTCATACTCTCTGGTTACTCTTCTCAGCCAAGGGGAATGTTTTCTTTAAATTGAGACAGACAGCTTTGTGGGCATACTGTGTCATGTTTTGGTTCAGTGACCACACTGCTATTCTGTCAGATGGCCCATCCCTACCATTTTGGCTTCCCTTTTCTTCTCAAGTGTGTGCATTTCCCTCTGCAGCCTCCACCTACTCTTTTCACATCCCTTCCCTCATCACTACGTGGTGCTGAGGCTGTAATGACCCCGAGGGTTGTTCTGTGCAGCTGGAATTAGTCTCGCAGCTGAGCTGAGCACTAAGGAAGCAGGACAACGGGCTTAGGCAAGCTGTGTTGCTGAGCCCTGAGTCTGGGAGACTGCCTGGCAGCCTTACAAGCAGCTGTGTCAGCTATGGGACTGCTGAATGTGTTTCTTTCAATTGTGTTTGAGCACTTTCTCCCAATCAAGTTTGCTAACTTTCCTTTGTAGCCATCAGAGACAAAAACTAAATTTTTCCTTTAGAAAAAAAAAAAAAAGGAAAAAAAAGGAAAATGAGGCAAAGATCAAGATAGATTTTCACTAAATTATATAGATCCTCAAGAAAGGCTCTAGGAAATGTAGTTATCTATAATGATGAAACAGCTGGAATGGAAAAAGTGCTTCTGAACTTGTGAGATGGCTGTGAACTCTTTGCTGCTTAGAGTGGTACCCTTTAAATTTCAAATTTGGAGAAACTTGAGGAGCAAGGGCATCTCCAAATAAATTTTCCTTTTTTTTTTTTTTTGTCTGCTTGCCACAAGCTATACTTTTGCATGTTAATGGATACTACTCAGAAAGGACTGAGTTGGTTACTGGCCAAACAAAGGTTCAGGGATGTAAAACTAATATAATATGATTCAAGTATACAAAGATTCTGGAAAAGAAATGATCTTTCTGATCTTCCATGGCTTTACCAATGTAAGACCTTCAATACACAAAAAAAGTTTGGTTTTCAAATGTATGACTTGCGGTTTTGATCATGCTGTGACACAGCTTTTTTTTTGTTTTGTTTTGTTTTAATAATCTGTGAAGCATGTACACTGCAAACCTGTCTCTTCTGCAGGAATGAAGCTGTTAGTCCCTTTTATTAGAAATCTTATCTTGGTTCTAGACTTCTGAATCACTGTTTTCTTGGGTGGATTTACTTGCATCTGGGCTACTTGTCTAAAATTCTTTTCTTATCAATGGAGACTACTGCAGTTTGCTGAAGTATGAATCATCTCGTCCTTCAGCAGATCTCTAAGAGAGGTCAGATGAATCATTTTTCTTGGTACCTGCTTCTCCCCGCTGACAATAAAAGGAGTCTAACAGAGCAGCTCTGATATATACATACATGTTGCAGGTGTCTAAAATACTTGAAATGAAACCAACTTCCAGAGTTTGTGGAAAATGTACACTATCAACATGAATTGATTTCTTGGTGAAATGGAAACTATGGGTATAGAACTTGCTAGCAGAGGTCTGTCCTCTATCCATGTAATCGTGCTGCCTATGTTAATAACTTTTGTGTCTTCATTAGAATTGCAGTGTACCAGTCCTGCATGTGGAAGGGCTTTCTGATGTATTTCAGGAAAAAAAAAAAAAGAGTATTGAGCCTAATGATTTTCATCAAGTATATGGCACTTTTCCAGCAAAGCCTCTCACACTTATTCCATTTAATTTGAAAATTCCTGGCCTATTCTAATTAGGGCATTTGCTACTATGTAGAGCAGTAACATTAGCTATCCTCTGAAATGGGTTATGACAAATGTCAGCTAGGAGGTAGCTAATGGGCTATACAAGTTAATATAGATGAGCTAATGATGTTCTGATTGCCTTTCATGGACGTATAAGGAAATTAGGCATTTAACTTTGGTCCTCTGGTTTGCATCTGACTTACATATCTATTATAACTTTGAATAGCTGAACTTGGAACACCTGCATGGTACTGAATCAACGTAAAGAAGTATGTTGTGGGCTTAATTAAGCAGTAACAGACCATTCAGTAAGGCTAATGTGCACACTCACACTCAAAAAGACTAATTAATCTGATCTGCAGCTTTCTCTATCATTTATTATTAAACATTTGAGAATAGAGGAAAATGTATAATGGATTAATCAGGTACAGCCCTTTAAAATTAAAATATGGACTATGTGAACCCAAGGTCAATATTTTAAGACCTGGCCCATTCCTGTTAGAATCTTAAATTAACACTGCCTCCTAAATAAAACCTGATCTGACTGTCCTACAAGCTGGGGATTTTCTAAAAGTCACAATCATAAGTCTTCCTGCTATCAGTCGAGACATCCTGTTATTAACCCCGTTCACCACTAGCATTTTGGAATTGTTGTATTTTTTGACATTATCATTTGCAACACTCTTCATGCACTCACTCTGCGCTTCCTTAAGAAAATGGGAAATATTCGATGGCTCACATAACCCAATGCTGAAGATGGTCTTCCAAGGGATCTTCAAGGTTGGAACGGACCTCAGAAGGTAATTTGGTCTAACATCCTGCTCAAAGCAGAATTGCATTTAGACCAGGTTGCGCAGGGCTTTGTTGAGTCAGGTCTGGCCAGGTCAGTCTACCTCCATGGCAAACACTCTACAGCTTTCTAGGTACTCTGTCCCGATGCTTGGCTGTCCTCATGGGCAGCCTTGGGTAGTATCTTTCCTTGGACCCAATCAGAGCCTCCCATCTTTCAATCTGGGACTGCTGTCTCTTGTCCATCTACTGTGCATCTCCTTTACAAGGGTTTGTATTCTTGCTAACTTCCCTGTAGATACGGGCAGGCTGATGTTACGTGCCCCTGAAGTAATCTTGTCTTCAGATTGAACCAACCATGGTTCTGCAGCTTCTCCTCACAGGTCAAGTGCTCCAACCTGGTCTGATGGCTTCTGCTGAAGTCACGCCCGTTTACCAGTGTCTTTCTTGTACCATGGACCAAAACTGGGAGTAGTATTCAAGATGTGATCTAGTGACTGCCACATAAAGGTGAATAATCATTTTCCTTGATCAACTGACTGTGTTTTTTTTAATAAAGTCCAGTATGTGAGCATACACTGCTGACTCATGTTTAGACACAAGTGTACCTTCATGTAGCACCAGACTAGTCTACAACACCTCAAGGATCTTCAGGTGAACACTGGTTTGGGGCCAGAGATAGCGTCTTTGTCTAGACAATCTTGCATTGCTTGTGACAAAATGTTTCAAACCTACCTGGCTGTCTGACATCAACCCCAGTAAATCAGATGGTCTCACAGTGAGCAAATCTATTGTACAGGATGCATGCCAAAAGTATGTTCACTATGCAAGTATAAAATGACTTTGTCTCTGATATTTCCCCTTTTTGACTGAAAGATAAGAAATATCTAAAAACCCCTTTCCTAAATAGTAATTTAAAAATGTTTCCACACAGCTGTCCTTTTGTTTTTTTGTAGAAACTCTGTAGGAGAATCTGTTTAAAAGAAGAAGACCAGAAAATACTGGATGAGCTTTAATTACCTTAGCTGGAACACAGTGGTTCTTCCTCAGCTCTTCCTTGTTGCCAAGCTGTGGGGCCCAGAGAACTGGTTCTGGAGCCAGCCTGATGTCACCACACTCCTCTATGCTCCTGCATCTGGGAGGACAATGCGGAGACAGTCACATTTGCCCAGCACAGGTCTGGCAAAGCCTACTAGCTGGGCTTTGTGCCATTCTTCCAAGGATTTATCCCTGGTAGGTAATAAAAATATTTCTTTTTATAGATTTATTTAGTACTTATGTTAGTTCAATATGTAGGTAAAGTTGCATGTATATTGCCAATATAGCAGAGCTGGTCATTTTTTTTTTGCTTGCTTTACAACTCCCAGGAAGACTAACTGTCTCTTACTTCAAATCCAGCCATAGGCTAAAGATCTTTCTAACTTTTTCCACATGTACTGGGTCTTCAGCTGAGCATAGTCCTGTCTCCTGCAAGACTTATTCAAACTTTTACAGTTATTTGATTCCCCAGACTTCTACAGAAAGTTCACAATGGAGGAGACAAAGGGCTTGTTACAGTTATAATTGGATGCTAGATATGTTCGCCTCTATACAGTGTTTTCTTCTCTGCCTTTATTGTTTATTTATACTCTCTGAGTTCCAGTCTTTTACCTTTCATACATGTTGCTTTCCCTCCAGTGCTGTATTTCCACTTGGTTTGTGGCCTCAGTGTTCATGTCCTCTTAGTTTTCAGACTTACAGTCCTTAGCTTTTGGCTGCAAAATTGTCTACTGCTTTGGTCATCCTCTACATACAACCTTGAAGTGTGGCACCAGAGTTTGTAAACTCTGATAAGTGTAATCCAATGTGGAGTATGCCTCTCTTTCCAACACTTGGTATTGTAATGGCTCATGACATTTGCCACACTGTTAAGCTCCATCTGTTGCTGGGGGATCCTGCTTTGGCTTTTCATTAGTCTTTTTCCCTCTGATGTCTTTTTGTTTTCATAGTTGTCTACCTCAGAGGACTGGTCTACATTCTGTAAACTTCATTTTTCATTGAGCAACTTAATTTACTCTGCAAGCTATAACTGCTTTCTTGAGGGTTAATCCTGGATCTTCCTCTAGTTCCTCTCTTTTGCCTAAGATTCATTCCAGATTGGTAGCTCAAATTTTCTGTCTACCTATCTTTTCACAGAGATCTTGCATTTTCAGATTTAGCGTGAAGGACTACTTAGACTTTTTCCAGCAGTCTTTCATATTTCCAGGACTTCTTTTACAGCAGGTCTTTTACCATTTTTACCAGGGCTGGCTTGATTTGTGTTTTGCTTGTTTGGTTGGTTGTTTTGTTTGTTTGTTTGTTTCTTTCTTTCTTTCTTTTTGCTTGGTTTTAGTTTATTGAACCCCTCTCTTTCTGAAGTCATTAGAGGCAGGGATTTTGGTAGAGGTCTAATCCTTTCTCAGTCATCACCATGATATGAGTTAAATCTACAGCTTTGCACTTTAATGGTGCAAGCTGGCTCTTGTGAGATCCATTTCATTAACAGCTACACACACTGATGAACTTCCCTTCCCTTGCTTTGCCTTCCCTTCCCTTGCCTTGCCTTCCCTTCCCTTGCCTTCCCTTGCTTTCCCTTGCCTTCCCTTGCCTTCCCTTGCCTTCCCAAACCTCCCTAAACCTTCCCAAACCTTCCCTTCCCACACCTTCCCTTCCCACACCTTCCCAAACCTTCCCACACCTTCCCACACCTCCCCACACCTTCCCTTCCCACACCTTCCCACACCTTCC
>WHYT01015085.1:149916-193317 GCA_009806455.1 Tetrax tetrax | reverse complement strand
CACAAGTTGTACCAGAGGAGGTTTAGGTTGGACGTGAGGAAAAACTTTTTCTCCCAAAGAGTGGTCAGGCACTGGAATGGCCTGCCCAGGGAGGTGGTGGAGTCGCCGTCCCTGGCAGTGTTCAAGAGGCGGCTTGATGAGGAGCTGCAAGATATGGTTTAGTAGCTCTGGCAGCAATGGTAGTGGGAAGACGGTTGGACTAGATGATCTCATAGATCCCATCCAACCATGTGATTCTATGATTCTATGATTCTATGATTCTTGGAACTGTATAGAATTCAGTTATTTAAATCTGAGGTGGTTACCTGAAATAAATCTCATCACCACAAGAGAAGACACAAATTTATAAAACCCCTCTCCCTCCCTTTTTTTTTTTTTCAGAAATATCTAAAGGGATCTCAAAATTACACGTGCATCTTTCATGAAAATGTCTATATTGCAAGATACTCCTGACAAAAGGCAATGAGGTGAAGAGTCTGGGCGTTTAGGCTTCTGTAGTCATGCTGTGAGGTGGAAGGCTGGGCACGGGGACTCCTGCATGTCTCACCTGTTGTGAAGCTAGGACCTCGCAGAGTCACTGCTCAGGGGCTCTGTGGTGCCTTTGAGAGCTCCTGGTTCCTCTCTCAGGGCAGAGGGTAGAGAGTAGAGGATGCCATGGCTGAACCATGAACTTTTCTCCTCAGTCTGACAACTCCGTTTTCTTCCAGAACAGAATGTTTGCATTGTTTCAGAATCACTTTTCTGCCTAATGTTTTCCTTTGCTGGACCTTTCAAAGTTTCTACTCTGCTCCAAAATGTAACGCTTTTTCAGGATGCTAATGTTTCAGAATGGAAATTAAGATCACTGAACAGTGACATGTAACTAGTGCCTTTGCAATACTATTGGCAGGGAAGCCAAGGAGTGAAGTTACCTAGATCAAGTTTGAGGGGCAAAGAAAGAGCAAGGAAGATTTCTTAATAGCATCGGTGCTGTGTATCTCTGTGGATACATATAGGTTTATTCTTTCAGCCTATGAAATCAACACCATCCTTGCATATTTAGTTCAACTCAACTTCACATCCACTCCTCATCTTCATAAATTATACAGGAATTGCACAAAATGTTAAAAGGTCAGTGTTACACTGAGAATAAGACAGTTCAAAGTCAACCATATCTGGATGGGTTGGGAGTGCAAATACTCAGGGAATCACAGTCACACTCCTTGGGGTTTAGTTTTCAGGCAGGTGGCCTAGATTCGAGCTACCTCCGACCTGGGAGCTGAGTTACTGAGCCCTGACATCAAGCCTCATCGCTCACTCCTTTCTCTCTGATTTTCCAGTCACATACTTGAGGCATAGCTTGAGCCTCCCTGCCTGCCTACACATTTTCTTTCTCAGGAGCGGCTTCTGCAAAAGAACCTGCCATTCTCCCTGCTGTGGAGACAATCATTGCTCCTTGCTTTTCTTCTCCTTCTAGAACCCTCCATCATCTGCAATGCAGCTCATTCTGCTGGAACCAGCTGCTCCTGGCAAATGGATAAAGCAAAGATTTATTATCATCAGAACACGTGGAAATTAGAAAATGGACTAATGGAAACCATTAATGTCCTCCTCTCAACAATCAGATGAATGGTAGATCAATGCAGTATATTAATAGATTGGAAATTATTTAAGATGATAGAAACATTAAGTCTCAGATATTAGATGGGAAGAAAGCAAGTAAGGCAAGGATGGTACTCTGTTACATCTATGAAAAATATAAAATGCCATCTTTTAAGACATATTTCCTGTCCAGCATTTTTATATCTTTGAAGAGATAATATTGAAAAACCGCTCTGTATCCTTCCATAATACCATCTAACTTTGATATGAAACAGCCTGCCTCTTTTCAAAGTAAATCTTATTGCAAGCCTGTAACAATGAATAAATCCTTTGACATGTATTCTACAGGTAAAATAATAATAACAGTAATAGTTTTCAGACAATAATTGTTACTTTTTTAATATCAATGGCTCTTTTTGTTTGCAGTGTGTGCATAACATTCTAAAAAGGAATGATTAAATATGATTGATATAACAGTTGCAGTACCCACACACATTCTACACAAACCTCAAAGGAAAACCTCAACGAAGGGAAAAAAAGAACTCTAAAGGAAAATTACTGCAAAAGTACTTTATGTTAACCTGGCATCATGCATGAAAATAAAATAATGTCTGTAACTGAATGATTCTTAAGTTTAGGGACTAATTAAGTTTTTAATGTGGTCACATTCTTTGGAAAATATTAGAAGCCTTAGGATTCAAGAAACTTTGCCTCTCAAATAAAATTTTGTGGAGGTCAGTCCTTTCACATCTTCAGGACTGGGTTTTAATCAAAATTCCTCAATAAATTCCCTCTGAATTGCTTTGTGTCATTACCTGTGGGAGCATTTATGAATGTAGATGGTGATTTGAACAACCACAAATCCCATAAATGAGAGGTCAGAAAGGTCAGATCATGGCAGTTCAGTGAAGAAATGAAAACAAATCATAAATTATCTCCACCAGAAGGACAGCATGTTCAGCCAGACATCACAGGTTTTGTTTTTCAATTGCTAACAGCCCTCTGACACCCTATCACAGTGCTTGGTTTTAACGACTTGTAATAGGTCACTGTGATCAGAAGAGTTCAGGATTCATGTGTACACATTTAACATGCCAAGCTCTAGCTGGGTAAATGAGGGAGTACTAATTGGTTTTCATGGGTACAATACATTGAAAGACATTGCTGATTTTTTTTTTTTTTTCAGTTGTAATAGAGAAAAATGTGAGTATCACCAGCTCACTTAATTTGGAACGGGGTATTGACAAAGAGTGGTCAGAATAGTCTTGTCTGCTGGTGTTCTTAACTCGTCCAGAAAAAAAAATAAAAGTAGTGAATTTTAGAAGCTGTTTCTTGTTATTTGGGGAATTCATAAAAAAAAATACAACAGGGGAGCACCCTGTCTAAAGGATTCAATGTCACACCATTATTACGGGTTTGAATTTATTTCATAGTAAGGTTGGATGCTATAAGTGCTTCCATTGCTGTTAAATTATACTTCACTATAGCTAAGTGTGCCATTAAAATCATGTATTACTGACAAAGGCAATATTTATTTAATTTAATTTTATGGCACATATTTCAAGCAGAAATATCATCTGACCTTCCCCACGGTCAGGAAGTATATTAGCATTGTTAAACAAACTCAGAACCAAGAAACTGTACCCATTAACACCAAAATCACTGGCATTATGGGACCTTTTATATTAAAAGAGGGTAAACAGGAGACAGAAAAGACATGGAGCTCTTTCTGTCCATGGAAAAGGTGGTGACATGAAGAACAGAGGGGAGAACTCTAAAGGTGCAACAGAGATCCTGGAGTATGAGGGTTCTGGTCTGTAGAGAAACCGAATTCTGGTTCAAGCAGAACAAACAAAAACTTGAAGGAGGAATGAAAAAAATGAAGATTTTAAAAAGTATGTAGTGAAAAGCAGTGATGATAAGACAGGTGTACCGAATGCCCCGGGAGGCTGAAATCTTGCCTTTCACCTCCACGTCCTTGGTTCATATCCAACTTAAGGCAGTTGTGACAAAACAAAAACCCCACATTGCCATCTGATGTTGGTCCAACAGCTTCTACAAAATGAGACAGTGGTGACTGTCAAGTTGCTGTCAGACAGATACCACTGTAGCCATCATTAACCAGTCCCTGCTTGAAGGATGCATTACAGGGAAATTAAGGCTTGAATGATTTGACCAAAGAAAAAGACTGTTGCAGTTGAGAGTGGCTTCTCCAGTGGAGGCTGGGGTATAAAGGCTGATCAGGGCTGGGATAACTCACAGCCCTGCCTGCTCTTGTAGCTGTTCCCTGAACAGAGGACTTCAGTTTTTAGGGCTGTCAAAATGCCAATTCTGGCAGTGGTTAAAAAAGAAAAGGCAAAGTGGATCACTGAGTATAGTCACAGAGGAATAGAGAGCTGAAGTTATTTTGGAAATGAAACGAGCACAGCAAGACCTAGCTAGGAAATGCTGCTGTGTGTAGCTCTGATGGCAAGGAGAAAATGGCACTGAACTGCTAATGCGTTCTGGAGGATACGCTGAATGCTAGGATATGTGCTGTAAGATAGATCTGTGACAATTACATGTGACCATAAGGCAGCACTGGCTTCTTGCTCTCAGACCCAGATGTCTGAATGCGTTTTATGCATGTTTGTTGGCTTTTAAAAAAATGTAATAAATGGTTAATTTCAAAAAATAAAGCAAGATTATCCAGCCCTGACCTGAATACTGTAGACAAAAATAAGAGATGAAGGAATATTACTGAGGGAAATGAGATCCAGAAGGAAAAATATGGACTAGTGCCAGTAACTCATATAAGAAGCAATTTAAAATCTGGAGGTTAAAAAGGACCAGCCTACCAGCAATTCAGTCAGAATTTATGTTACACTCATGTAAGTTTTGGGCTTAAATTGTCAAGAAATGACTTGTTGACACAGGTTAGAGGAAGTGAAATAACAGCGTTGATTGCATTTCACATCTTTAGTTAGGCATGTGAGGACAGATCCGTAAAGGTATGCAGGTACCTGAGGAACCCGATAAGGGCCTTAAACCTCTTCAAAACTCACAAGGGCCAAAAGCATGCAAATTAATTAGATGCTGACACCCACTTCAGCTTCTTTAATTTTACTGGAGGTAGGTGCCTATATATTTCAGAGGATCCAGCACTACATGTCTATCTGCATCTGTTGCTGCCTAAGCACTTTGGAAATCCTGGACTCCACCGGCTAATTTCTCCATGCACACACCAATTTGCAGCCCCAGATCCTACTCACATCTCTGGAATTAATTTGCTTTCTGCAAGCGAAGAACTTTTCCATGTGACTGCTCTCTCCCTTTGCATAGTACTGGGGCAAAACTGCCTCTCTGAATTATTTCTTCATCTGCTTTCCCTCCAATCCCTTTATGCCTCCGCCCGGTGGGGATGCAGGAAGGAGCAGCGTGCAGCGTTGGTGGTTTGCGATGCCTTGCCCACAAGAGGACACATGCAGGTCCTGCATCCCAAGCTGCACTGTGCTCTCAGGAGCATCAGGGTGCTGCTGAAGAAAACTGTCTTGGGAAAAGGGGCAGGCAGGGTCCTGGCAGAGCTTGCCCAATAGTGGATCTGGCCCCCAAGCCCTTGCTGCTAGAGGGAGACAGAAGAGGCACGTTTCTCTCCTCCTCTTCAGATGCTTCCATGGTAAAGGACAATCTGAATCCTTGCACTAAATCCTTGAACACCTTTTCCCTAAAACTGTGAACTGGAGATCACAAAATAAGACACAGCAATGTGGGGCATTTAATCCAAATGAATAGCACAGCGCTCACCACTCACAGCTTCAGATGACTCAGCTCAAGAAAAAGGGGCTTTTATGTGAAGAGAATAAAGGATCCTTTCAGTCATATTTCTATGATTTACACTATCAAAATACCAACAAAATGCCTCCTCTTGTTCTTTTGATGTATACTGTGTTTCTGAGGTTTACCATACTCATGCCAGAGAACCTCATTAAAAATAAGAGGACAGCCAAATTAAACTCATTATTAGCTCCACGTTTTTTCTTATACATGTGTGTCTGTGTGTTTAGGTATGTATAAATGCATGCGTGTACACCATGTCTGTGCATTTTCCATGCTAGCAGAAAGAATTGTAATTCTGCAAGTGCTACTGAGATGCGTAAGTTATGTGCTTCCTAGACATGACAAAATGGGTAAAAACCTGTCAATCTGGAGAAATCCAATAGCTGTGAACTCAGTCCTTCTGAAAATACCGTAGACTGAGAACCATAACTTTTTTCATGCCTATTCTCAGTCTTTACACCAAAGGCTGGTGTAAGCTCCTCTCTTGCTCCTGCAAGCTGAACACCTTTGGGTAAATTGAATGACCCACTTCCCCATCAGCTCCATCAGGCACTGCAAAAGGCCAGTCTACCACATCTTGAACATTTCACGTCCCTCTTCTCACTCTCTGTGTATCTTACACTTTCAAAGCTGATGCTAAGGCTCCAGGCAAATCATCAAATATCTGTTCTCACCACAGGCACCTAGATAAAAATAGTCACGGATTGCTTTTCTGCTCCTCCTGTTTTGCTGCCCTGGAGATACAACAGTTCCTGCAGATTCAGAAGCGATATGGTTCTAGGCTGTGTTTAAACACAGTTTGTTTTTTTTTTGTTTGAGGAGAAAGATGAAAAGAGGGATCAGAATAAAAATTAAGATAGTTTGAAAACTGTAATGAAGTCCTAAACAGTGACTTTGGGAGTTGGAGATAAGCACCTCGAGGAGCTGGTTGCCCATTCTGCCGTAACCCAAGGCCACTTTTGCTTTTCTCATCACCCTGAAAGCATGGTGCTTCCGTGTAACAGTTTATGCTGCCTTACTGAGTACAGCTGCCGCTTTATTTTCCAGTTAGTCCCCTGCCACCGGGCAGACCCTGGAAAGTGCTGGCTGCTCGCTCACTGAGGCAGGGTATTTCTGCTCTGTTCTATTAGATCACTTGCTGGGACAGGTGGCATGTGATGCTTGCAGATTGCAGAGCTAAGCACTGAGCATGTAACACTGCTGGGGAAAAAAAAAGTAAGTCTTGTTTTCTTGCCCTACTCCTAGATCCTAAATCCCACTCGGCACTAAAAACATGCAGCATCCTATTCTAGCTGAGGCCATTGGGTACAAAAACTGATGTTTTAAAAAATCTTATCTGTATCAGCTGTCATTGACAAAGGCTGACGGTAAAGTAGGCAGACTGTGATTTATACGGAAATTGTAATTTCTTCCAATACCTGAAAGAGATGTCGACTTGGATAACATCTATCTAATTCTTAAGCTGCCAAAAATTATAAATATATTGCTAAGTACAGTATGGATTCAGACCCTGAGATTTATTAAGTTGAAGACCGGAGCCATGCTATTCACTCCCTATGTGGATCTGCAGACAGCCTTACTCCTCTGATTATGAGTCTGCTCACCAGGAGGCAGCTGTTGGCACTGTCTTACCTGCAAGTCTCAAACCATGTGGGCTTTTTTTCAGTACATGCTGGGACAGTACAGCTGGTGCACAACAGATGGCATGAGGGAGTCCCTAGTCAGAGGATGCATATGTGCTCAGCCCCAAAGTCAAATCCGCATTGCCATAAACCAGGGAGTTGCCAGGCAGAGCCCATGAGCGTGCTTGCAAGGTGCCAAGAGAAACTAGAGTAGTGCTGCTAAGTTTGCCATTTTTGCTGTGGCCTAAGGGATACTGCAGCTTAATGGGCAGAGCTGGCTCACTACAGGTTTGCTTTCATTTTTGTGATTGTTCATGGTAGCTAAAGGTATCAAAAGAATTAAGGACTGAGGGACAGCACAATGGGCAGCACTTAGCTCTCGTCTGTTTCACAATATCCAGGAGAAATCTCAGAAGAAAGCTGAAGGGTGGGAATGAAATTTGGAACATACCATGCAGACAAGGTAATTTGCCTTATTGCAAAGAAGTGCTTAAATACAGGCATTTCCTGTGCAAAGAGAACCAAAGACACTCAAAATTTAAAATATACTTAAAAACTGAAATCCAGGTGACTGTATGTAACTGGGAAGCGGGTGCTAGTTTTAAGCAAACCTCAGGGCTTGTTTAACAGAAACACATCTGATCTTTAAAAGTCAGCATAGGTGTTTTCACTTTAATTGCACAAATCTATCTTACTGTTCCATGTTTTGCCCTGGAAAAGTCAGAAGTCAGCTCTAAGATAGCTGTACTATTAATACAGCTGTTGCTAATTGATCACGTTGGTCATGAAATACTGAGTTCAGAGCTATGGCATTGCTTCTGTTTTCTCTTGTGGTTCTTTGTCATATTTCATTTCAGAAAGATACTCCTGTTAATTAACGTCCTACAGTTTTATAGGTTCCTTTGACTTTATAAGATGGGCCAGGATTTTATTCTAGCATAGCAATATCTGCTGTGATCATAATTTTATTCCAAGCCTTGGCAAAATGATCATCATTGATCTTTTGAGATGTTCTTTGGCTGTGTTTTGATCATTTTATGGGCCAAGCTGCAAAATATGAGAGAAGGAGAAAAACATCTTTAAGTGTAAAATTTTTTTTATAGTAAGACAGCCTGTTGGGAAACCATAGATGGGAGGAGTTATGATTTATGTCCTGAAGATTATTAAACAGTCCCGAAAAATAATGAAATACAGATACATTAAATAAAATTCAGTGATGAGCAGCAAAGCTGATAATGGAACTAAACTGGCTTGGTTTAAAATAGAAACACCCACTAAAGCTATCTGACCATTACTAGGTACCTGGGAAGAAAAATGTCTATTTCTAGGATTGTTTGGAGAAGAACAAAGCAGATACTAGTGGGGAATATGCCAAACCAAATGTTTTAAGGTTAGAAAGGAAAGGAAAGGTTGGTAGTTATTGTAGTCTGAAGGATACCTGTGTACTGCCAAAGGCTCTAACTTAGGACACTAGGATTAGATTTATTTTTAAAAAGAGGAAAAATAGGCAGTCTGTGGGTTTAAAAAACCCACAGCAGTGAGGTATGGATTTTCTGTGGATGTTTTTGTAAGCTGACTGGAGAGCAAAGAGTTTCAAATGATGATCTACAAAGTTAGGATCTCTATGTCAGTCCACACTTTGCAAGTTTATTTTTGCTTTCGAGGTTTTGTTTGTTTTGAGTGGTTTGGGGTTTTTTTTCTCTAATTTTCACTCCTGAGCTGGAGTTCTGATTGCAGCATATTTCTCAAAGTATCCTGTGCAGGTGGCACACTTGGAATGGAGCCGGTTTAATAACTGAGGGATTTAAGTCAGATTTAGTTGAGATAAAAATAAGGATAAATTAAGCTAGTTATGTTTCCTTCCTGCCTTTATCTATGTGACACTTCACTACAGCTAAAATTATGGAGGAATGAGACATTTCAGATGAGAATAAAGCAGCCAAGAGATATAAACATTAGTGAGGAGGGAGCTATTTTATTTTAAAAAGCCTTCTCTATTCAAATCTATCCTCCCTGCTGAGAAGGAAGGCAAGGTGAAGGAAAGGTTTCCTGTTGAATTCAGAGATGCCAGAATCATCCTGTAATAGTAAAAAAACGCTTCTTACAGGAGTGAAAACCAGCCACTAAATGCATGAAACTGAGGGAGTATGACAAAATCAGATGATGTTTGAAGACAAAGAAACACATTTTATGACTGGGAGAGGACAAGGGGCAGGATGAGGAGCTCTATTTACATCAGAAGTTTCATGCATCTGGAGAATGCCTGACAGGCACCGAGCACAAAAAAAGGACTGTTTTAGCCATGGGGACCTCATTGTGAGACTTTGAAAGCATGGCAGGCTTTTGGAAAAGGACGGAAGCCTAAGTCAGAACCAAATTTAGGTTATGCAGCACAATTATCACCCCAGTGACAAATGTGAGAACCAAGCGAGCACAAATACAATGGAAGGTATTTAAATTTGGATGGGTTTGAAAACAAATGCTTGATGAGGTTCATAAATGTCAAATGAACAGATGGAGCTGAAAATGAAACCAGCAGGGAGATAAGGCAGAGATTGCTGTGAGCAGAGGTGGAAAACAGGAAACTCCAGTCGGTGGGCTACGGGGTGAGGATGAGGGACCCAGGACTGCCAAGATAAGAGCTGAGACAAAGGCGGATACGGATGGTCCTCAAGCTGCAAGGAAGAGCAGAGGTCAGCAGGACCAACTATGGGAAGAAAGATCCCTGCTTGCAAATCCTGGAACCAGTGAGAGGGGTCAGAGCCAAGGCACAGATGAGTTTCCCTACAGATTGGTTTGGCAATCTGTGCACAGGACCACGTCCTAGCACCACCAAGTTTTGTCATCAGCTTGGGGAGGTCCATATGTCTCTCGCAGGATATTCCTGCCTTACACACAGCTATTTGTTGCTCTGTGGTGGCTTTATACATGCCCATGCTATGTGGGCACCTGAAAGGCAAGGACACTCTCGCTGGGCTGTGACGATAGGACCTTGACGATGCTCTCCAGTAACTGCTGCACAACAGGAGCATCCTGCAGGCCCAGGTGACTATAGGGGTTGGATACCTGTAATTTCCCTTCTTGTAAATTGCAGCAGGTTTCCATGGAAGTTCAGTGGTTCTCAAAGTTAGGCTGCATGCACATTACCAAGTATATGTTGACTTCTCTCAAGGCATCAAACATGAGGTTTTTGTCCATTTTTTTTTACTTTACAAGCAGAAACAAACAACTTGTGGACCGTATTTGTTGGTTGATTGGTTGGTCGATTTGTTTTTTACAGTCTCATTGACCATAGCACAAAAAAAAAAAGAAAAAAAAAAGATGAGTCTGCTATTCCCAAACTTCAGCTTTAAAAGAGTGCTGTCAAATTTTAAGTACTTCTTCAACTTCATATGAATTTTTTTAAAAACATTATGGCTAAAGAATAAAACTGTCCCTTTTGTCTTTAGGTTGCTTCATCAAGTTAGAGCATGCTGAGCATAGTCAGTTTTTTTGCTATCCTTGAGTACTGCTTAGGAAAGAGTACTAACTTCTCAGGCAGTTTGTGAACTGCTCTTTTATGCTCACTTTGTTTTGGAGACCATCAGAATGTGGTAAAAATATTAAGTGCATCAAAACTCAGCAGGTAAGAAATTTGATACCATACTGACTAGCGCTGTGCCTTCATATACTATATGAGGCATTGCACTCAGAGCATTTTAAATTCCTTTCTTTTTACTTTTTATTTTTTTAACATGAAATTGCAGCAGTGACACAGCTCCTCTCTTTTCCATCCCCTACACAAAGTGTGGGCATGCGAGAAAGAAACCTGAAATGTGCTGAATGACTCCAAACACTTTTGTCTTGACAATGACTACTTATGGCACAGCCTTGTTTCTTTTAAGAAGTATAGTATTTAGGCTTCTGTGCGATTCTAGAATAAACTTCCCATACAGTGAAGAAAAAAAATATTCTAAGAGTAAGTAAAAAAATATTCTATAAGAATAAATGTTGGGGTTTTTTTCAGCCAGATAGAGGCACTTGCAGATGTCCTTGCATGAAGGCTGCTCCAGAGTTTTTATTTCACTATAAATGGTTCTAGTCCAATATTCCACCCTCCTTAAACTCATTTAAAACTGAATCAGAATTAAAGTAAGGATTAACCACCCACGGAGTCTGGCATGACAATACAAGTACTCACTTTTTTCCTACATGGTATTAGCAGAGGGAATTTAGGTTTAAGAGTTTCATTACAAAAATATAATTTTTAATTCTTGAAGGTTCACCTTTTTCTTCTTTCGTCTCAATGACTGTAAGTTTCTGCATGCCCTCTGGCCCAGGGTAATCTTTATTCAATAAATATTTTAGACAGTGGATAACAGACATTCTTATGAACAAGTGGAAAAGTCACTCAGCAAGAAAATAAATTGTTTTGATTTGCTGAATTGGAGTTTAGTACTGGGAAAGAAAAAAGCAGTAATTTCTTATCTATCCATCTCTCACCTTTAATCATTTGTTCAAAACAGTTAAAATTGGGCGAAGTCAATAAATATTTACAGACACGATCTTTGTCTTCATAAAAGTAGCATTTCTTTCTGTTATTTTGAACACTTGTAGTAAAGGGATAGAAAAAGGTTGAATTCTGGGTTATCAAATGCAGAACTTAATGGGCTGAAATAATAGTGCTTTTTATCCCAGCTTAATGTTCAGATGTTAACATGTAACTGGATGGCTGAATCTTGGATGCTCCAACTGACACTAAATACTGCTACATAAGATTACTATTATTAAGCTTGAGAAGGTATATCCAAATGTGGAATTTAGCCAGCTTACTTAGTCTTCATAACTGGGTATCTGCACATACATTAGTAATGAGATTACAAAGGTAACTGCATATATATGTAAATATTGTCAGTTATCAGAGTTTGGAGCTGTAGTTGCAAATTATTGTGACATTGCCTGAAAATGTTACTGTGAAAGGGATGGTCTGACAAACTGCTTTATTCAAGCTAAAGGAAAAACTCCCATTGTTTTTTAATAAAGCAAACTACCTTTGAGACAAGTGCAATGCATTTTTCCACAAAGCTGCAAGGTAATTGTGGTAGTACTCTGTGTTACTAAGCTGTTCATCTGGAACTACCTTCCCTGGGGAGGTTAGGAAGAAAGCATCAATGAGAGCACTGGCCTCCAGTACTGTAAATTAAGACCCCACCAGATGCTGTCTGCATAGATGTGCCAGCATAGGTTGAGCAGTAACTCAGTGCTAAGACAAGATGGAGATGATGGGAATTTGACAGAGCTTTACTGTTTTGGTTTGTTGTATTACCCATGCCTTTCAATAGATTTGTTTTCATACTACATAATTTCTTACCTAGATTTATTGGAGTGAACTTCTTGTGAGTTTTAATTGCAACTGAATCCAGGGGTTTGGCCCTTTAACAAGAAGCTTCCCTCCTTTCCCGTAACAGAGCTGCATTTCTAAATCTTGTCCCTCCTTTCTATTGTCTAGGTTTTTGCCTTCACTTTTCTTCCTTAGCAGCTAAGTCCCAGTGAGGGCATATATAATGTAGAGACAGACCTCTTTGAACACCAGTATGAATTGTGTGCATTGTGACTAGTTCCACTGAAGCCACGCAGACGGGATGAGACTAAGTTTTTGCAGGACTGGAGCTGCAAGTTATACCACTGGGTATGCTGAAAAAGAGATTGTTTGACTCGGTCCTCTTTCCCACTTTTGTCTGCTAGGCAGCATGGTGTAAGAAAAAAAAATCACCTCTCAGCTGGAAAACTAGTTTTAGAAAATAATTCTTTCAATAGCTGACATTCTATTTAATTAAGAAGGGCTCATCTTTCAAGTTACCTATTTTCCCAGCTCTGAACTTCTTGTCTGAATATTTCATTCGCAAAGACATAATGTTCTCTGATTTAAAACAAACAAAACAAAAAACCCCATACCATACCAAAACTAATTTCCTTAATTTTCTCTTGGCCAGACTGCTACATTTCTATAGAATTACATCCAGTCCAGAGAACAAACTATGCAGCAGGATTTTTTTTTCCAGGCGTTCATAGCTTTTATTGTCTTTGGATAAAATTTTCTCTTGTGCAATGAGCCTGCTTCGGATCGCATCGTACCTACATTCACGTAACACTTCTGAGGTGAGTGACTAAACAGCACAGGTCTTCAGCAGTATTCTGATAATTCTCAAGTTGTCCTACAAAAATCTTGCTTGCACCAGGAAGTCAAATAAACTTCAATATTCATCCTCTGAGATGTGAGAGCTTTATCTCCTGCTTTAAGAATGAATGCTATATCACCACAATGGAGAAGGCCAACATTCTTCTCCAGTATCCATGGGCATTTTATGTTAATTTTGTTTTCAGTGCTTTTCCTTGCTTTCAGTGCTTGCTCATTGCGGATGTTCTGTCTCAGATTACTTCAGAAAGCCTTAAATTTTAAGTGAGTATCTCCAAGTAACCAAAAAGACTGAACTTGTAAATGTGAACTCTTTTCTGTGGTGGTGGGACACAGCTGCAGTCACCATGTAGCAAAACATGGAGGCTCTAGATGCAGGAATGACACCTCCTCTGTGTAAACATGAATATGAAAATACAGCACTGTTCCTTCAGCAAGGTTTAGGTCAGTGTGAGGGTTACTTTGAGCAGTGCTTGCCATCTGTGCTGCTTCATGGCCACTGACATGAGTAGTGACTGCCTCGTGAGGTGTCCTTTTCTATTACCCCTTCAAAGCTGCGATAGATATCAGCACTCCTACAGCATGACTAGCAAGGTAGGTGAAAGTGGGTCATGAGGACCATGCCTGTAATCACGCTAGAAACCATTCAGAGGCATCGGCTCAAGACTCTGTGCTACCTGTCAAGCCCTAGTTTTCAGCCCTGCACTAGTATGTTTGAACAGGGAGTTAGGAGGATGGGTTGAACTAGCTTTAACCTTCCGCAGTGCAATGCATGTTCACCTGACAAAAGCTTAACAGGACAATCTGAACTTCACATTGCTAAGTTGCAGAGGTCAAACTACATGTTATCAGGTAAACTGCAAAACCAGAATTACACAAAGGAACAATTTCCCAGAAAGACATACGATTGCAGGAATTTTATGAAAGGCTAAAACAAGAAATTTGCCAGTCAGATGTTCTTCTATAAAGTATTTGCTTGTTTCTAACTAGTGTTATAAAACTGATCAGGCCTGCACTTGTTTCCCAAGCTCATGTTTTTTTTTAAGGACCTGCAAACAGAGTGAAAATGACCAGCTAGTTAGAGAGACAGATGGAGCACACGGCTTTTTTTCTTCATCTTCTTCTTCATCTTTTTTTTTTTTTTTAATTAAGAAAACGGGTATCCAAATTAAGTGTTCAAACTATCATGACCAAGTTGTGCATGCTATTTTCATGACTTGCTAACACTTTTGCACATTTCAGGAAATTCATTTGCCTTTTAAAATTGAGGCTGCAGTGTTCAAATGAAGTGCCTACCCTCTAACTCAGTAGGTGCTTGATGGAGCTGAACAGCTGCACCGGCTTGAAAAGAGTTGCTATTGTGCATTGCACATTATGGTCCTGAGAGCAAGAACTGACTGCCAACTGACATGGGTCTCCACATTCACTGCTGGTAAATACCCTCAAGCTGGGAAACCGATGCTGCTGAGTATTTTCCCCTTGCTTGCTTTCCCCCAGGGTGATACAGCTCTATAGACAGCTGTTGTCTTGGAGATAGGAGAAATGTAAGGGGTGCTGGTATGGGTGATACAGATGGAAGACAAAGTGCTGACCTCTGACACTTCGTCACTAGCTGGGCCCTTTTTCTCTGGCTGTAATCCCTTGATGACACCCCTGGGTAGGTAGCATTAAATACTCGCTATTCAGTCCACACTGCAGCCCATCGAGAAAGAGAAGGACATTGTATTGCAAGCATTTACTCATTTTGAGTGCCAACTGCGACAGCGCTAGTCACAAAAAAAAATAATGCTATACTCAAGTGCACGCCACGTATTCCTCCTAACATGGTCTTTCAAGCATTGTAGCCTAACTAGGCAGGAGGCTCGTATCTGATGATGACCAATGCAGGCTTCTTGCTCTGCTGGTTGGCAGGTGCGGTTAGTCCCGTGGAGGTGGCACAATCAGCCCCCGTGGAGGAAAGAGTCCTTCACACCACTCCGCAGCAATCTCTCCTGACAATTAAGGAGATTTGTGGATGAAATCCAAGGGGAATTGCAACCCATTTGCCTTGGCTGGGAGAATGAATGCTCGGGTCTGTGCAGGAGAGGCTGCAGGCAGGGAAAAAAGGAAAGAGCTGTTTGCAGACAGCTCCCTTTCGGAAGACGCAGATGAATGGGAGGTTTTGTTTTTAAGAGTAAAACAAAAGTGGTACTTCTGAAAGGACAAGGTAAATTTTTTAACCCCTCATCTCTTGTTAAACTAGCAGGCACTTGGAGCAGAACGCAGTACAGCACTTCTAAAGCCTTATGTCCCCATTATGGTATGTAAGTAAAACATCTCTCAAAATTTGTGCACTATTTAATGACTCTTCATCACAATGACATGGCTTTGACGTTCACATCACGAACAGTCTGGGAGAAATGCAGCACCAAGGGGGACTGGAAAACAGTGAAACGGATGTCTTCTGTGGGAGTAGAGGGAAACTCCAAAAGACTTGGACTGCAGGGGCAGTCCAAGCACTATGCTTTCCACTGTCAGACAGGGCCAAGTGAAATATCATTTAGTTATTTTAAGTGTGTGCATGGGATAGCAGCTAGAAAAGCTGCCATGCCTTGACTGTCTGACCTTCTACGGGAGTGAGATGTGTTATGGATTTGAGGGGTTTGGAAGAAATATCTTCAAACTAGCTCTTCTGCTGCTCAGGGGCAGAGGTACTGGGCTGTAGTTCTTCTCTGGTAATATCTGGGGCTAAAACCCACCAGACAGAGAAGGAAGACTACCCCTGTTTAAAATCAGAAACCTTATCCCTCCTTCTCCTTTGCAGAGCTTGGGTTAGTCAAACCAGGAGGCTGTGTTGTAGCGCCGATCTGTGACAGATCAACAATCATTACTATTTTATCTTTTACAGTTTTGAGACTATGAATTCCAAGCAGCCTGACAAAATCAGGCATGAGTGTGGCCATTTTTGCACAAACCAAGCTTTTAAATTTAAAAAGCTGCAGGTAAGGCTCAGTTGTTATGAGTCATTGGACTCACACACGCCTTCCCTTATGCACAGCCCTTCCATCATAGAATCATAGAATCATAGAATGGTTAGAGTTGGAAGGGACCTTCAAAGGTCATCTAGTCCAACCCCCCTGCAAGAAGCAGGGACATCCCTGACTAGATCAGGTTGCTCAGACCCCCATCCAGCCTGGCCTTGAACATTTCCAGGGATGGGGCATCCACTACCTCTCTGGGCAACCTGTTCCAGTGCTCTACAACTCGCATTGTAAAAAATATTTTCCTAATATCTAAATCTACCTCCCTCTATTTTAAAACCATTACCCCTTGTCCTATCACAACAGGCCCTACTGAACAGCCTCTCCCCATCTTTTTTGTAGGCCCCCTTTAGATACTGGAAGACCGCTATCAGGTCTCTCCGGAGCCTCCTCTTCTCCAGGCTGAACAGCCCCAACTCTCTCAGCCTGTCCTCATAGCAGAGGTGCTCCAGCCCTCTTATCATCTTTGTGGCCCTCCTCTGGACCTTCTCCAGCTGGTCATCAAACTACCCTCTCTAACAGCTGGCAAAAGCCAGTGGAAGAAAGTAATCTCTTCATGGTAAAATGGTCTTTAACCAACATCAAATTGTTGTATTGCTTAGTGGTGATCTTACTGTACATCTGTGAATGAAGAACAAAAGGATATGACCTGTTAGTAGTTCTATTACCAAGGTAACAGTTTAGAACCTTCTCTAAAAAGATCATATCTGATCATATTAAATTTTAAAAGAAGTTGAAGAAAATAGCCTTCGTAGAAACTGGGAGGCATAGAATATCCTTTGAAAACTCAGATTTTGCCAATTTTGTTTTGTTTTTGCATCTTCCAGGAGAATTTTTCCTTTGCCATCCCTATAGAAGGGGTTGTGCCTTCTGGCGATGTCCATTCATTCAGCTATTGGAACGTGATCTATAATGTCCTCTACTTTTCACAGTGAGGGGTGGTTACATAAAAATAAATTTTTACAGAGTAAATCATATTCTTATATTTTTGTTGCTTCCAGTAACCAGCAGAATTATGTCGTGTTACATTTCTACAGTAGCACCTCTTGGCTTCCAAGAGAAATACAGCTTGTATTTCTGCAGTTAAGAAACAGCATGTTCTGATGCAGGACCCCTAGAAGCTCTCTGGACTGCTTGAGGATGTGCCTGTGTACATGAATACTGCATTGTGAATATGATGTGGAGTCAGTTCATCAAAAATTCCTAACAGTAGTATTTAATTGTTGCTCACTGCCGTCTTCCGCCACACCTCCATTCTCAAGTATAAGAAGACTAGCAGGAATTTTTTTTTTCCCCTTTGTGGTTTGATGTTAATTACAGGATTATCCTGGTCACTCCAGGACACAAAGCCAGCTGGTCTCACTTCTGTGTGCGGGTAATAAACACCATGCACATTTCCTGTTTCCTGATCTCACACTGAGTATATTTATACGTACGTAGATTTGATGGTTGATTTCAACATTTATCACTGTTTCCCAGATAATTTCCGTCTTTCCTTCTCCCCAAAGCACACTCTTTCCTGAATTGTATCAAACTAAAGTACATTTCTGGGTGGTGAACACTTGTTTCCGGACAGGTAACACCCAGCAGAAGCAGATAACTCTGGAGAGTTGATGTTTCAGCATACAGATATTTTTGCAGAGCCACTAAATCCCAACACAGCTCCTGCATGTCCTACTAAAGTTGGCAAAAACCAGCTCTTTTCCAGCTGGTATGGATCAAACTTTTCTTTATTTTACTTTGAGCTATGTACCGTACAGCAGTTGGTGGTGTGCCTAAAGGTAAAGGAAAAACAGAGCTGAATCTAAACTTTGAAGTTATATCCAGTCCCTCATCTTTGCCTATGCACTATATTTCCAATGCTTTGTCCAGGTTTATTTCATGTCTAGCACATACGTGATGGCTTTTGGTTGCACATAAGACAATGCCCTTGGCATTAACAGATGCATAGAAGTTTCATTTTATTTGCAACTTTATTTTTATAAGGTCTGCATATTAATTGCTGATTCTTTTGTTCTTCTTATTTGGGATAAGCCTTTTTATAACTCTTCAAGCTCAGGGTACTCATTTTTTACCTTATCTTAAGTAATTCCTTATATTTAAAATATATTTGTTTTTTTAAATAATCCCATTTCTGTTTTAAAGTCTTAAAATTTGCAGAAGATGACATTTTGATGACAGTACAAACTGAAGTCTTCTTTTTCCGTAGTAAACTCTTCTAGCATGGATGGGATTCAGACCTGCACAAATCCACTAGTCTGCATTGTCCTTTTCCTGGCCGTACAGCTCTCAAAAACAACTCTGTTGTCATACCTTGCTCACTCTTGTTTTGGACCCAGCTTGAATGTTCAACAGAGGTGCCAC
Organism: Tetrax tetrax; assembly: GCA_009806455.1. Classification (NCBI taxonomy): domain Eukaryota; kingdom Metazoa; phylum Chordata; class Aves; order Otidiformes; family Otididae; genus Tetrax; species Tetrax tetrax. Next base: position 174,739 of record WHYT01015085.1, on the reverse strand, counting down.
TTACAACAGTTTTTTTGCTTTTCTGGAAGAACTGAGACAAGACCATTTCATAAAGGTCATTGGTGTAACCTTTATTTAACACTGTATTCTCATTTCATTGATTTGAACTGTTTACCTCCACATGAAGGACCTTTAAGTCATTAGTTTTCTCAAACCCTTACACTAACCAGCCAACCTGTCTCTTCCCACTGTGCCCACAAAAATCCTTTGTGTTTATGTAACTCAACTTTTCTGTCAACAAATTACAAAAGTAGTATCACCAAGTTTTAGTGATGACTTTTTAAGAAGTGATGCAGGAGTTTTGCCTCATGGTGCTTACTAAATGTCCTAAGTCATACAACTAAATCCATTCAGCAAAATAATTTAAAGTTCAAGGAAGAATCAGTTGAAACCAACAGATATGGATCTATAGCAAAGAAACCCTACCTTTGCTGCAGGGGGATTGGACTGGGGTATATTTAAGTGAACTGGACATACACAAGTTCCTGGGACATCACAGGATGCATCCACGAGTAGGCCTGAGAGAGTAGGCCTAGGTCCCTGTGAAATCACTCCTGATTTTCTCTGAAAGGTTGTGGCGACCAGGGGAGATCCCTGATGACTGGAAGACAGCAAATATCACTCCTGTCTTCAAGAAAGGCAAGAAGAAGGATCTGGGGAACTACAGGCTGGTCAGCCTCACCTTAGTCCCTGCACAAAGTCCAGCTGGAGCCTAGTTGCTACTGGTGTATCCCAGGGGTCAATACTGAGTCCAACACTGTTTAACAACATTTTTAATTACCTGAATGATGTGACAGAGTGCACCATCAGCAAATTTATTAACAGTACAAAACCAGTAGAACTGGCTGTAACATCAGCTGGCTGTGTCGCCATTCAGAGGGACCTGGACATGCTGGAGAAATGGGATGACAGGACCCCCATGAAGTTCAACAAAGGGAATGCAAAATCTGCACCTGGTGAGGAATAACTCCATGCATCAGCACAGACCGAGGACAAACTTGCTGGAAAGTAGCTTTGCAGAAGCAGCCCACAGGCTGTGGTGGAGACCAAGTTGACCATGAGCCAGTAATATGCCCTTCCCACAGAGAAGTCAAACAGTGTCTGGGACTGCACTAGAAAGAGTATTGCCAACAGGTTGAGGGATGTAATTCTTTCCCTTCACTCAGCAGTGGTGAGTACACACATGGAATCCTGGGTCCAGTGCTGAGCTCTCCAGTATGAGAGAGACATGGTCACACTGGAATGAGTCCAGTGAAGAGTCACAAAAAAGATGAAGGGACTGAAGCATCTGTCAAACAAGGTCAGGCTGAGACTGCTGGGACTGTTTTGCCTGGAGAAGACTTAGGGGGATCTTATCTACATACCTGACGGGGCAAGTGAAGAAGATGATGCCAGACTCTTCTCAGTTGTGCTCAGTGAAAGGATGAGAAGCAATGGATACAAACTGAAATGCAGTAGGTATGGTTTAAACACAAGAAAAAAAAATGCTATGGCAGTCAAACACTGGAACGGAGCTCACAGAGGTTGTGGAGTCTCCATCCTTGGAGATAATCAAACCCAACAGGACATGTCTCTGAGCAACCTGCTCCAGCTGACCCTGCTCTAAGCAGAGGTGGGACTGGTTAATTTCTAGTGGTGCTGGCCAACTATGGTTCAGCCACACTGCAGTTCTGTGGTTCTGTGACCGAGACAATTAAGTCAAATGAAAAGTAAGTTTTCTTTACGTTTCTAATAAAAGAAAATGGAATTTAAGGGGTGGAGCAGCTATGTGAAAAAAAATAACTTATGCCAGAGATGGCATTCTTTTTCCATTTTGGAAGTTGTCCCTGAACAGGTTCATTTCAGTAAGTAAATAGTAAGATCAACTCTAAATGTTGATAACTCCGTATTGCATTTGTGAAAAATGTTTCATTCTGTGGAGGGTACTTCTTAAGGCTTTGAAGTTCTTAATTTGAGACCAAAAGATAAGATACCACATCCAAAACAGAAGAGATACTGTATGTCTTTTTAGTGACTCTTCCCAAAATGTTCACTGAACATGTTTAAAAACTAGATTACATGATTCTGCTAGATTATACCTGGGTTAATGCCAGTAAGTTACACACTCCAAGAAAGGTGAAAATCTCCCCAAACTACAGTGAAATTAATGCTGCCAAAACTCAGTTGAATACTTTCCAAAAGTATTTCCAAATAAAACTCCTCCATTACTCAGTTGGGTGCCAATAAACAGGTCAACTTTAAACCTTGGAACTTTAAATGCAGTGAAAGCCAAGAGCTCATTTGCTACATTTTCATGACAAGCAGGATTTTTTTCTTTTTTTCATTTGAGTTATTAGGGTACACTTTCTATATTAAGAGACAAGTTGCTTGTCCTGGCTTTACTTAAGTTACTAGCTTTTTGTGATCTTACATAGAACAAAAGAACTGCAAAAAAAAGAGTCCTAAGACTAATTCCCTTCTCAATGAAATTGTTGGAAATAAAAGGTCATCATTTTTAGCTATACTATTGTATATGTTTTTCATTTGGAAATTTATTGTGAGTGCCTAGCAATCTAGCTATCCTTTAATGCATTTTTTTTCTTTCTTTTTTTAATGGTGAAAGTTGGTCTAATGATTAAATGTTTAGTAAATTAACTCATGATATTGCCTGTATCAAATCCAGCTCATCAGCTGGATCATGTCCATAACTATGTAACTGGAACATCCTACTGAGTAAATGCAACAATAAAATACAATAGCATAATAGAAAGTAAATAATTAGGAAAAAAAGCATCCAGTTATGCATGTCATTATTCTTCATTTTTAACATTCATTATACTTTATAAATTTAGATCTTTTATGGGTCTTTGATCTCTACCAGAACACCCTGTGCAAGATTTCTCTTTTGTATTATTCCAGTGACTGTTGTGCAGCTACATCAGTGATATATGGGACCCCTTTGGAGATGGGGAGGGCAGCTGACTTGACACAGTCATGCACATTTATCTATGAAATGTCCAAGTATGCAACATTATGCCACATTATACAATGTCATATATATATGCATATGGTATCTATGTGTGTTACGGTATCTGCTGCAGATCAACAGGCTTCTTATTGAGAGTTCTGTACACAGGGATGTAATTTAACTTTCCATTTCAATCTGTATTGTCTTCAGTTAAGTAATCTCTGGCAAAGCATTTTAATGGTAAAAACTGTAAGATTTTGAAGATAAAAAAGTGGAAGGCAGAAGAGGAGAGACTGAACTGATTTTCTTTCAAAAATGGAATTCAAATGGGGAAAAGGCCTTCACAGAAAAAAAAAAAAAAAAACACCAATTCTGTAAAAATCTCAGAACACTTCGGAGAAAAGGCTCATGAAAGACTAAGAAGAAAAATGATTCACCACTATTTAGGAGGCAGGAAAAACCAAAGTAGAATCAGAAAAACAGATATTTGGAACAGAAAAGTAGGATGAAGGAGAATGTCCTTAATAAAACTAACTGTAAACACAAACTGAATTAAAATTTCAGAGAAATAGCTAAAGAAAAGACAAGGAAAAAACCTCCAAAATCAAAGATTAGAATTGTTATAACATAAATACATACACTCTGCTATTGGTTTAGATAATGATCAGAGAAAAAGATCTGTTCTTTGGATTCTACCAGCGCAATGTACCTGCTAGACAGTGAGATCTACATCTGATGTATGATCTTAAATACAGCAAGATTTTATAAAATTTTCCTTCTGCCTATTATATTCTTACATGTTCTGCATGAACTGGTATTTTACATATACCAGTACAAAGGGGAAAAAATCCCGAAGCGTGTCTACTCTTTCTTGTTCCTTAACCCTAGAAAATGCTGGTCTAGCTTTTTGAAGGACTGAGATGATAATCTTATAGGGAATTTTACTGACTCACTTTAAGTGCGTCACAAAAGAAAACTCTTTGTATTTTGGAGAAGGAGGGAAAAAAGGATAAGGAGGCAAAAGTGAAGAAACACACAGTGTTTCTCCTCCAGCAGTGCTATGCTGGAGGAGGCTTCAGTGTCCCAGGCAGTGTCAGCACAGGGTATCCCCCAACAGCATCAACTGCCCTACATGGAGCCACCCATGTTACCCCATCTCTGCATTCAAGTCTGGTCTGGCATGTCACTGCTCTGCATTCTGCTATGCAAGCTCTGACCCAGAAATCCCCATCCTGACAGCAGAAAAGGAGCAATCCTTTCAGCTCTTGGCCTAGCTCCCACCACTTAGCCTCTCCAAAACCCATGTGGAAGCCTGCCTCCTGCAGCCCAGCTAGGCATGATCAAAAGGACTTCAAGTTCCCAGTCTGTAGTAAGAAGTCTCATGCCAGCAACACTGTAAGTACTCACAAACGCATCTGGAGGGTGAAGGAGCAAGGCCACAGGAGCCTGTGATGAGACTGGGGTCAGGAGGAGAGTGCTTATGGGGTGGGCAGGGTGTGGGAGATGTGGTCAGCCGTAGGAAGAGAGCCAGGGAGAGGAATTTTGTATGCTCACAGTACTTAACTTGAGTAAGGGCAGCGCTGTAATTTGGCACAAATATTTTCCTATCTGGTTTTTGTGATTTTTTTTTTTTTTTGCTGCTTTTCTATGCATGTTTTGATTACAGCTGATGGGACATACAGCAGTGTGCTAAGGATTCACAGATAAACACAAAGTAGGTTTTGAAATAAAATGTTTGTTTGGTTTGGTGTGGGGGTTTTGTGTTGGTTTTTTTTTTCAATGTCCTAAAAGTCTTCTCCAAATAATTGAGCTTGGTATTTCAAAATATGCCAGTGCACTGATTTAGTCTTCACATAAAGATTTTTCTGCCTTTCCTTCCAATGATATTGTCCCTGTTGGCTGTGTCTAAATGCTTGCCTCTGTCAGTGTAACTTGTGCCTATGGAAGACCGTGGGATATGGAAGTAACTTCTCAGATCTTTCTTTATCATCTGCTCTGCCTTGTGAATTTTTCTTCACAGCCTCAGGCCAAGAGAGAAAAAAAAAAAATGTGTTTGCTCCCTGCATTGCTCATGGAAAAAACTAAAGTAAAGCAATTAATCTGAAATAAAATTATTTTTATTATTAATGATCTCATGGACAAGTTCTAACTATAGTACAGCTTTAATGGAAAGATCATTCAGCTATGCTGTGAATTTCCACATACAGACAAGCACTGAAAGCTGGAAGCAAAGATATAAAAAGAAGAGCTATCCTAGCAAAGCCTTTGTGTTGATCTAGCATCTGTCCTAGGCACACCAGTCTGCAGAGACCTCTAGAGGCAGCTCACGGTTCCATCCTCATGTGCATTGGCATCCATCATACAGGAGATCCATCTAAATACTCCACCATCTGTGGGACAGCCATTTGCTCCCATGGTGCATACATGAAAGTCCCACAGCTTTCCTATTTCTAGACCATATGCTGCTCTCATTTATATCCCATGGATTTGGAACTGAGGCATAATGTAAATGGGAAAGCCTAGTTATCAGGATCTGCTGTTTAATTTATGCAAAACTGGGGCACTGTCACTCTGCAAATCATATGGTACACATTTTAGGAATCCATCATTTACATAAAGATGGGGGTGTCCTCAAAAGTAGTATGTGTATGAAGACACACATCTGAATCACAGAATTCACACCCAGATTTCCATTACTACCTCACCTCCAGACTCTGTGATAATTCCTTTCTCACTTTTAGGTTAGATCGTTTCAGACACAAAGACGAAATTTGCATCTGGTCTAGGTTTCCAAGTGCCTTCAATATTTAGTTGCATCTGTGGTTTTCAGTCAGCCAGTCTCTATTTAAAAAAACTTCTTTCCCTCAAAATTCTATGAAGACTCTTCTTTCTGCCTTTTAAATGTATATTTTTGACCAATTTAATCCGTGAATAATTTGGTGCCTTGTAAATGATATACTTTATTCATTCTGTGAATTAAAATATTCAATTGGCTCTAACATGGACATGAACTCTGTAACCTGTGTTTCAAGTCATATTATGTGGATATACTCTCTCTTAATCTTTAATTTTTTTAATTTGCCTTATGGGTCTGGCAAGCATCAGCAGTCAAACTCATCATATTGCTTCCATCAATGCACACTCATATACAATTTTATTACTTTTGTGACAAGTACTTTCAGCATGTTTGATTCCAAGTATTTAGAATGTTGTGAGACTTTGTTGGTGCCAATTTGTTGGGGCCAAGGCAGCGCAGTCCTGAGGGCAGCATCAAGCGGTGTGACAGCAAATTGAACTTTGACTAAGCTAACTTTTCCCACCCTCCTGTGTGCCAACCTTGATTAGCTGGGCACTTGCTTGGTACTATCTGGAAAAAAAGAGTGGGGGAGGCTGCAACAGGGCAGACTCCTTGTTGTATTTGCTACTAATTTGCACTTTTTTTTCCTACTGATTTGCATACCATTGTGCTTTTCTCAGATGACGTGGGTGCACAATTCTTCAAACAGTTGTACGCTAGGAACTGGCTGCCTGAACGCTTTGTGGATTTGAACATGGTGCCTTCCTTCTGGCACCATGAGGCTATTGCCTTTGCCAGAAGCCACTGTACCACTGAGGCAAACCATCGAAAAACCGCTGGTGGCACCACAGGGCTTGTTTATTTCTGTTGCTATGAAGAGCTTTATTAGGGCAGGTTGCTTTTCATGTCCCAGTTGTGGGTCTCTCTCATAACTCTCACAATTGAAGACCCTCTTCAGTAAGAGGACCCGTCTAGTAGCCTTCAAAAGGGAGGGAAAAAAAAGAAGTGAGGGGCTGCTGCCTTCCTTATGTGACTCAGTTCACCCTTCCTCTGCTTTTTGCAAGACTACCATGCAATTTGGAGGGCAGGGAAACACATGGCTGCCCACTCCAACTCACCCTTTGAGTAAGCTAGCAATGCTGTGTGCCCTGAATATCTCATCAAGTTATGTTCAAAGCTATAGAAACTGGAGCATCTTGCTATCTCATGGCATGGCAGTATGTTGGGGCACAACTGGTACTTGCTGAATTCCTGGAAAGAAGTAAGTAGGATGAAGCAGGGCTTAGCCAAGTTGCATATGTTGTTAAGTGATGCCACCATCTGGTGAGCTACCATCTTTCACAGCAGATTGTCATGATACACTCCACCAGCTGAGCAGTCACCTCAAAGGCTATGGCTTGAGCTCAGCTCACCCATGTCTGGACAGATGCCCCTCTAGGGACAGGGTCAGGACAGCTCTCTTAGGGTCAGCCAGGGTGTGTAAAGGAAAGCAATAGTGAGTAGAGGAGACTTGTGACAGGGAGATGCTAGCTGGGTATGCTCTGCGTTTCTCTTGGACTTTATGACTTCCCTGCTGCGGTGAATTTAATGACCTAGTGGTGAGGCCAAGGCTACAAAGGGTTATTAAAGCAGTGAAAGCTCTTGCACTTGCAATAGCATGAAGATCTTACTCATATGGCAAAAGCATGACAAAATGAACACTCACTCAGGAAATACGAGCAAGGTCTGAACAATTATGCAGTGTGGCAATTCAAGACAGGCAGTCTCCTATCACTTTTTAAAGTTTTGTTTTTAAGTATAAGTAAAATGCAATAGCACTTAACTAAATACAACCATCTCTCTGAGAAAGTTTGTACTTGTTATGTTATATTGTGTGAAATTCATCTTCTCTCTGATGGTTATAAACCTTCATCTCTCTTTTCAACTTTAATTACCAAGTTTTCCCTCACATTTTGTCAAAATATCAGTGACTAATTTTAGATGTTTGGCTCTTCAGAGAGCAACAAGTGGATTTTTTTTTTCTTTCACAGAGACTAGTCTTTTTCATGTAGTAACTATTGCTGTGTGATTGATAGAAGTACTGGAGAAACTGGCAAAAGGCTTTTCAGTGTTACATGTTACTTTCCATTTGCTTTCAGGGGTCTGTTGATTTTAAGAGGCCAGTCCCTCCATTAATACAGAATATCTATTCTTCTCTATCTTTGATCCTAACCACATTTCCCAGACTGTATATTAAGTACAGTCTCCTGCGTGCTTTCTTCTTTCTTGTTCACGTATCTGGTCAAAGAACTTAATGTCACTGAAGTATATTCATCCCAAGCTCTGTAACAATCCTCCTGTACTGCTTATTATGTACTTTTTACATCTTAATGCCAGCTGTCTGGTAATGATCAGCAATGTGGGACTGATTATTGGCTTTCAGGAGAACTGCGGAGATTGTAAATAATACAGTCTGTTAAGTTTGATGAAGAGATGTTAAACTTTCTATTGTTCATGAAGCCAAGAAGTACACTAGTCAAGATCAGACCTGTTGCTGATTAGACTGGCATCTTTAGAGAACAACATGCATTTCTCAAACCATTCATGAAATATTTCATGTCATTGTAGAAAATCTGTATTTGTACACAGCTGAGACACAGGCAACAGGAGTCAGAGGGAGGAGACAGGAGCATGTGCCTTGGGGAAATTCCTCCATTTCAGTGCACTCTGATTTGCATTCCAACTTGAGTGTTCTCACATGAATTTCTAAATCCCTGAAGTAGCAGAGCAATTTGCCCATAATGACTCTGTTTAACTTGATAGTAGTATGTCTGAGTTTATTTAAAAAGGGTCATTTAATAGACATTTTTCCTTCTTTCTGCTTTTCCTTCTTTGGTTTCAGGTAAACTTCTCAACTGATTTCATTCTGTGTGATGGCTATGGACTTGGGTTTTGGAGTGAGTTTTGTGTTTCTCTGTCATAGTTAATGACATCACTAACAGCTAAATCATAAAGGGGAATCTAATTTTGTGTTCTGCTTTAGGTGTCAGATCTATCATCAGCTATTACATAAAAAAAAAAAAGAATCACAATCTTGGCATAAAAGAACTTAAAATAAGGAAGCATGGCATCATCAGCTACTTTCGCTTTTAATGTGATTATCAACCTACCAATTCAACATATCTAGTCCCACCACCTTAATTGCCTATATAAGCCACTGTACACACGCATATTTGTGAAAAAAGACAGGTGTTTATAGAAGTATAAGAGGAACATGAAATACGTGCATGGGGTTCAAACTAAAGCAAATTCTTTCTCCTTAGCTTGGATCTCATCATTTGCATGAATAAAATTTCTTTGCAAGTTTTTCTGTGATACAAAAGAGGACTTAACCATGCCTCTTGTAACATTTGCTGTTTCTCCCTCCAGTTTGTAAAACACTTTGCTATCCTCAGATGACAAAGTAGCAGTAGGGCAGACAGCTGTCAGAGCAGTTCAAATCCAGAGACAGAAGCCAGGCCTTTGTATTCCAGTCTTGTGTTCTGCGCATCAGTTTTTCACCTATCCAAGCAAGGCCGAAGAGTCAGAAAAAGCATATCTGCTGCACGTGGAGGAATAGAGCAGGAAACTGGTCACTGCCACACATTAAGTGCAAGTGCTCTTTTCAACAGTTGGGCCAAGGTGTCCAAAAGCAATCAGTCATGTCAATGACACAGAAGTCCCACAACAAGACAGTAAAAATAGCCAAACTGGCACAAGAGTGAGAAGTCCATTAGAGCACTGCTCAATTAATATTCACCAGTAGGGAGGGAGGATGGCACTAGCATGGAAATGAGATCCTGCGCTACCTTCCCAGCTTTCTTGTCTTTCTTAGGCTCAGTTCACATGGGGGTTGACACCCTCACCTTGCCCCAGGGTGCTGTACCAGGGACACACAGATACCCACCATGCTCTCCCCCACATCCCCACATCTTTCCTCTCCTGTCCCCAGGGCAAGGAAATGCCAGCGTGCTCGCAGGAAAGCAACCACAGCAAGCGACATCCAGGCACCTGGAAGTTAGCTTGGTCAGAAATGACTTTCATTTCTTTGGGCTTATGTCGGTGTTGACCCAAATACAGATTTTCGGTTATTTTGGTGCTACTCATGGTGTTAATTCTGCAGCTCTTTGCAATTCCTGGAGGACAGAAATTAGTCAGGATTGCAACCCAAGGAGCAAGACATTAAAAAGTGAATGAGAGGCAGTGAAACAGTATGACAATATTGTGGGAGGACAATCTTTCCAGACCAGAGCTGATAAAGGGGAGTTTGTCATGCCCCAATGGAGAGATCCGATGTAGAAACAGTCTAGTTCTGCACTTGTTAAGGCTACTACCAGTCCTACCTTCGCTTTACTTTGAGAGTTAACTCATTCCATGGTCTCCTCCTATTGACTGCCTCAAGCTTTATTCAAACTTCCCCATCCCCTTGAAAGTCAGAAGAATTTTTTTTTTAATATAGACTTAATGGAACATGAGTCAGAGGAATGGAAAGGTCAGAGAAAACCACAGTTATTGTTGATAAATTGTAGCCATGCCTAATGGCTAGTCAAGTCCTAATACTTAGTTCTGTAAATATTATGAACTCATTAACATACAAACAAATAGTTTTGGAAAGAAAATGGAAAATTAGAGTCATTGTTCAGTAAGTAGAGAAGATGCCTAGAAAATACCTTTGAAATTTTTAGCACTGAAAATCTCTTCAAGCTCTCGATGTTATAAATTAATCCATTTTAAAAGTACAGACTCAGTCTCTTTCAAAACTGTCAGACTAAGTGCTTCATGATATCCTAACTTTCATCAGTATATTTTCATTTGTCTGCATCAGTGAATACAAAGAATATACTCTGCTATTTTGTAGTTGAGTCCAATGATCATACTGACATCTACTGGTATAATAATAGTTTTAAGTATTATGTGTGATATTTGAGGTTAAAAATCACAAGCTTGTTACTTGTGGTAACAATCACTACCTGCAAGTACTTATTTCCCTTTTTTTTTTTTTTTTTTTTTTTTTTTTTTTTTTTTTTTTTCATTAAAACAACCATCGATGCTATTGTGCTCACATCTTGTTAATAATGGAATACATTTTCAGGAACTGCATTTTCATTGTAATGAAATATACAATTGCCAGGGTTGCAATTTGAGTATTTTGGTTGCCTGTTATATTAACCAATTTTGGTTGGTTTTTTAGCATTCCCTAGTAATGCATTTAAAGGGACTGTGGATGCTACAAGCTAATTTGATACAAATGTTTGATACTAGAACACAAATTTAATGATAGGCACAAGTTTTGAGTCAGAGTTTAAATAGGCCTAGTATTATATCAGAACTACTATATTATCACTCTGGGAGTATAGATGTCCTCCAGCACGGCATCTGCATAAGGATAGAAAAACACTCAACTCTCTCCTGTAATCATCTCTGACTGAAGTTGTTTTGACCCTTCTTGGAGTTTTTAATTTATAGCTGCCCAAGCACATGATGAAATGGAATGGAATCCCATTACAAATGAACATACTAAAAAGCTGATAGGCAGGGGAACAGTACACATGAACTATCGCTCTTCACAAATCATCTATTTACAACACAAAAAGATAAACAAACAAGAACTTTCAAATGTGGTAAAATTTCCAATGAAATGTGTCCTCAGCTGTTTAACACATGAAGGAGGTTATGTTAGTCTTTTTTCAAACATCATTCTGTAACCTTCTAATAGATAACTTTTCCTGTATTTTAGATGTTTTTTCCTCAAAACCCGAGGAAGAAAAAGATATGTCAAGATACCACCTTTTAAATAATGTTTCATTGCTAGGTTTCAAGTCATATTTCACAAAAAAAACCCCAATGTTGGGAATGCTTTCTCTAATTCCGGTTGAGCCTCCTGATTGTAGAGCAACATTTTTGTCTTCACCAGAGGAGGGAGACACAACGGGTCCTGTGCCAGTTCAGAAATTGAGTGAAAAGATTAAGAAATTAGATCCTCTGAGATTTAATAAGAACTGGAATAGCTCCATTAATAATGAAAGTTCCTACAGTATTTATAGCAGCTGTTGCTTGATTTTTGTCTATGCTCATCATTAGATCTACTTCATTAATAAGATGTGCAAAACAGCAACAAAACACATCATAGGTCTGTGCTAGGTTGAACAGAGGAACCCTTGAAACAGTTAATTTATGTTTTACCTGCAGTCAGACAGGAACTACAGTTTTACACACTTCTTAAATGAGATAATATTTTTTATCTCAAAATCTTGGATTTTATCAAAACAGTAAAAAATTCCAAAATTTAAGATGGAGGAGCAGTAGTCTTCATAAGTGATTAAAAGCTTAATTTGGGAGGTGAAAATACTAATAGAAGTCTTGACTAGCAGTAGCTTTGGACATGAGGATATTTTGTGCATGTGAAGATCTCATATTCTTTGTAAATTAAACATCACAATTACATTAGATAAATCCTTTTACGCTTCTGTCATTATAAGGATACATGACTCACTATAGTTTGCTCAGAGAAACTGCTGATGGATAACCATGTTAAATGCTTTCCTTTTACTGAGGTGTTTTAGAAAAATGTCAACAAATCACAAGCAATCTGTCCCAATCTAACCATCTTGACATGACATGTCCTCAGTGTGGCATTAGAGTGAAGCATTAGGAATATAAACTAATTTATAATAAATGGTTATCGTTTTTAAAATACTTAAAAGTATTTGAAAAGGTATTTAAAAGACAAATCCATTGTTACTGTAGACAGTAACAATATGAAAAGTAGCTTTTAATTGCAGCCTCCAGTTGAGTATTGTACAAATATTAGTTAAGAAATATAGTTCTTCTACAGTGTTAATTTGTAAGAATTACATATTTTTCTATTTTTCAATACAAAATAATCCTTGCATATCATTCAATAATCCCTAGGGGTGTGGTAATGGAAAATCTAAACTGACATTCGGGGCTGCAAAAAATGAATTTATTTAAGATATTACGGAAATGCTGCTGTAACTAGAAAACCAAAATATTTGGAAACTGGAATTTAGTATTCCTCAACAGGCTTTTATTTTCCAACTGTGAGAATATTGTAATAGACCTTGCTTTTTGTAAAAGGAGACAGAAGTAAGGATACCAGTAAGTTGTTAAAGATGCTTTTAGAAACTTTTAAGATAATTAGGTATTACACTTAAATGCTTTTGTGACTAAATTTTCCATCGTATGTCTTATGTATTGTAAAATTTTGCCACCTATGGTCAGATCTACCATGTACATTAGGAACAGTGGAGATGGCACTCAGCTTTGAAGGATTGTCACCAAACAAGAGTTCCAGCATAAACTTGTCAATTCAATGATGTTGTAACCATTAAGGTAACCTTTGGCAAGGCAGTCAGAGTTCCTTTTCAGTCTGGGGCATCAGATTTTAGATCTGTTAAAGCAGGTCCAGAGGAGGGCTACAAAATTGATCAGAGGACTGGAACATGTCTCCTGTGAAGAAAGGTTGAGAGAGTTGTGTCTGTTCGGTCTGGAGAAGAGAAGGTTCTTATTGCAGCCTCTCAGTACTTAAAGTGAGGTTTATAAGAAAGATGGAGAGAGACTTTTTATCAGGTCCTTCTTTATGTCCTAGACTGGACATAAAGAAGAGATTATTTAGATTGAGGATGGATGACTTGCTTAGAGAAGCTGTGGATGCTTCATCATCGGAAAAATTCAAGGCCAGGTTGGACAGGGCTTTGAGCAACCTGATCTAGTGAAAGACAACACTGCCCAAGGCAAGCAAATTGAACTAGACGATCTTCAAAGGGCCTTTCCAAACCAAACCATCCCATGATTCTATAATTTTAAATAGTGTCTTCTTTTGTGCAGATTATTGGTATCTATTTTAATGGAATATACTTTCTAGTTAGCTACCACACTTCTAGTAAGGCATCCAGGCACTATCTGACTGTTTCTAATTAAGAGTATGAGAAAATCATGATTATAAATGTAATGAATATTTTATCCCTGTCTTACTGTTTTTCATGTCTTCATATTTAAATATTGAATAGGTTTTGTTCCATAATTGCTTTCTAATCTTGTATTGATCACCCGAAAATTTCTGTACTGGGGCAAGGAGTTCCACATGTTGCACAAAGATTTATCCCTTCTGTTTTACTTAGTAACTTTTAGTTTAATTTGAGGTCTCCTGGTACTTGCAGTGGAAAAGACAATAAACTTTTTCCCCATTTTTTTTTGCTCTTTGTCCCATTTTCTGCTCTACAGTGTCTATCAATCACTGTTTGGCTTCCTGTAAGGAAAGACTGCAGCAGCTATTACAGCATCTGTTGGGGAAAAATGTTTGATGTTGCACCAGTCAACTAATCTGTACATCTTCAATTTCAATCATTTTCACTAAAAACACTGCCTGTATTTTATTATACTGTAAAATACTGATGGTATGTTAATGGTCTGCATGCATTGTGGATTGTTCATTCTCTGTAGTGCATATTTGATAATTACATGTGTCTACATGATGCAACCACATGGGTACCAGGAGCAGGATGGTTACATCAGCACAATGTCCACCTAGGCTAAAATGCTCTGTTGCCCAGGACTAATCAGCTGAGTCAAGGTACTGCACTGATGTGGATCTAGGGTTTCCTCTACATAAGCCATCTCTGAACAGCTGAAGCTACGTTGCTGATCTTTGCACAGCAGCGCATCATGCCACATAGGCATATCTGAAGCGCTAGGTAGCAACAAGAAGTCATGACTGGTCCCAGTGGCAGCTTGGACCACCCTGGGGACAAATTCTGCAGAGAAACTACTAGGGAACTGCTGCCTTTCCTGCTTTATGAGGTTGTAACAGGTTTGGCGAGCTGCAGTGACGAATACTCGATTACACGATATGCCTCTCCTCATCTGACACTTGGTAAACGTAGTCCTTAAATTTTACTTAGTTTCTCTTGAGTGTTCAACTGTTTATTTACAATTTTGAAGAGAAACTAAGAAACTCTTTTTTTGAGTCATCTGCCAAATGAATTTGAAGTATAAATTTCTTCTGTTGATTCTCTCCAAGCTTCTCTGCTGAGACTCTATCATCAGATTTATTATTTCACTCATTGGAGAAATGTTTATTAAGTTTTAACAGATGTTAAAATTCCTTAATTTCTGAAGTTTGCAATTCCCTTCTAGTCTTAATGAGTGTCTTCAGTACCTCTGGGTTACAAGGCATTTATGTTCACACAGAAAATTTTATTTCTCAACTCTCCGATTGAGCTTGAAAAATCACTTACTCCCTGCCACACTTGTAAGGAAAATACCCTTGTAAGCAATGCATAATTGTCACTGCTGTACTTGGTACACACTCCCCTATAAGACTGCTGATAGATATGGCTTAATGAAAGCCTGAGGCAGCTGAAAGTCAGAAGGCAAAATTGGTATTCTTTTTTTTCCTCAAAAATGTTTATAACTGGGTATAAACATACTGTTCCTGAATAAAATTGCAGAGGCAAAGTAAGTCTTATTACACTATTCAGAAGATAAATTTGCCTGTTCAAAATACTTTGGGCATTTCCTTTACAATTCATACCAAAGGATTCAAATAAAGATGTTCCCAAAGTTGAGAGCATTATATGAAGTAAGAAACCTGTCTGGATGTTTTCCTGAGACAAAAAGCAGAAGGTGATAAATCTGGATCTGGATCCAAAGAAAATGTGATTAGTCCATCTTGGTACATGCTTGCAAATATATTAGATGCCTATTCCTTGCTATAGCTTTCCAGGCCTTGATGGAAGTACTGAGATATGGGCAGAGAGCATTTGTTGTCTTAGGAAATCATGCGGGCCAAAAGCTGCCTTAGCAAGTAAAAACATTGACAAGGGTATTCAAATCTTTCTCCCTCCTGGGACCTATCATGTCAGGTTTACAATCACGAAGTTCTCTGGCTAGTCGACACCTGAAACAAAAGCTTGTTCTTTTTCATGCAGAGTAGAGATGCACATACACACAGAGTAGTTCAGTGGGCAGACTCCCCATCTGGAGTGTAGTAGACCCTAATTCAATTTTAATTCCTCCCTTTGTTTGGATTGAGGGCTCTCTTGATCAAGGACACTACTATGACATTCCTGGAGTGAGCTAGGTTAAAGACTTCTGTTTTTAATTGTCAATAATGACACGTATGAGGACTGTGAGTTGGAACAGTCTTGGTGTCAAAGGCAGGGACTGTGCCCATATCAACACCCCATTACCTAGGATAGTCTAGTTTAAATCTGAGTTTAAAGCCCTTCCAAGAGCAATCTCAATTCATTTGTTTCAGTGCCAAATTCTTCCTTAAAAATGGTGAAGAAGCAGGATGGCCTTTGGTCATTGTGTTACATGAGCAGGAAGGTATTCTCTAACAAAGACATTTAGGTACACTCCTCAAAATCAGACAGAAAAATGTCTGGTTTATTAATTCTAGCAGGGCTTACCCTAGGGTAGACCAAAAGAATATAATGAAACAAAGATGGAGCTAAATTCATCTAGGTAAATTCAATGTCACAAATGTAATGCTGATGGATCTCAATGCGTGAAGACCAAGTCAGCAGATGTGGATGGGGATGAGTGTTGGGTCTAACAATACTGATACTCTTCTCTAGGTACTTATGCAGAGTTGGATAAAGGCTTTGTGATCTTTCCAGCTTGAGTAAATTCTGTAAGAACTGTTTCTCTCTAACTTTTCTCAGGATAGTTTTAATACTGTCATGGTTTAACCCCAGTCAACAGCTAAGCACCACACAGCCACTCACTCACTCCCTCTCCAGCAGGATGCGGGTAAGAGAATTGGAAGGGTAAAGGTGAGAAAATTTGTGAGTTGAGATAAGAACTGTTTAATAATTGAAATAATAATAATAATAGAAATAATAATAATAGTAGTAGTAGTAATGAAATAGTAATAGTAATGAAAAGGAAAAGAACAAAGAGAGAGAAATAAAACCCAAAAAGGAAAAGTGATACAAATGAAAACAACTGCTTACCACCAAAGGACTGATACCCAGCCAGTCCTCAAGCAGTGGTCCCCAGCTAACCTTCCCCCTCGTTTGCTGCTGAGCATGATATCATATGGTATGGGATATCCCTTTGCTCAGTTGGCGTAAGCTACACCAGCCGTGTCTCCCCCCAGCTTCTTGTGCACCTCCAGCCTCCTTGCTGGCTGGGTGGTGTGAGAAGCAGGAAAGGCCTTGAGTCTGTGTAAGCACTGCTCAGCAATAAAAAAAAAAAAAAAAAAAAAACCCATCCCTGTATTATCAACATCTGTTATCAGCACAAATCCAAAACATAGCCCCATACTAGCTACCATGAACAAGATTAGCTCTACCCCAGCTAAAACCAGCACAAATACTAAGGTCTAACATTTATTTCATTACAGAGGAATGGACAGTGGCATTATTAGAAAAAACATCTGCAGAAGACATCTGCAGTGAGGGTGACCTTGCAGGCACAGATCTGAAGGCACCAGCAATGTTCCTTCAATGAAGTCCACATGAGTGGTCATGCATTAGGTCCCAGAAAAGGAGAACACACACAGTAACCTGGAAGAGAGAAGAAGAAAGGCTGCTTGTAGCCACATGAGTGGGATGATGGGCTTTGTGCTGTGGGGCAGGGGGTTGTTTGCAGACTAATCATCTGAGTTTGTATACAGCTAGCTCCAGTAAGCTTCTGCAAAGAGCCGTCCTAAAAACTAGAACGGTTGTTCGCCCCTCTTGTAAAGTCTTTCCTGTTGAAAAACACTCAAGGAGGTGGAGGAGGTGTAAAAATGTCTCTCCTGATGTCTGCAGCAGCTCCTTTCTGCTGTTAGAGCAGCATTTTGCAAACCACATGTGCATTCTGAACCTTCTTCACGTTAAGGAACCTCTGTGTATGTTAAGGTAATACAGGGTTATGAGATATACTATATTCACTATTTTTGTGCCCCTAACATTCCCATGTTTCTATAGTTGCCTGTCAAGTTCTCAAATGATACAGACATGAGAGAGAACAGCGTGGGAGGGAAAGGGTGATTTTTGTTTAGTTGGGTTTTGTTTATTTTCTGAAATTACATTATTATTCTTCATTCCTCCTGCATACAAATTAGCTTCAGAGTTCAAACATTATTAACAGCAGCTTTAAAATTCGTCACTTTGCAGTTGTTAAATCCATTTCCTCTTGGTTTGTCCCCTTGGCAACAAAAATTAAAAGGCAACCATATGATGAAAAAAACCCTGCAGCTCATCTGAGCCTGTCTTTGCATAACACATTTTGAGATTCTGACTGGTTGTAGACTTGATGTTGGCTCAAGCCAGAAAACTAGAGGAAGTTCATGAGTGCCTTGAGATCTTGTCCTGTGCTCTGTACACTGCATGAATCCTTAAAAGGTTGAAGAAAAAAAAAAAAAGGAGACTTAGCCAATGACAGTGGCAACAGCGTCTGGCTAGAAAATGAACTGTTTTCTGCACACAAAGTTGTGAGCACAGATGGGCAACCACTTTACTGCTGAAAGTGTGGGGTTCAGCTTACTACAGTTGCGTGGTTTTTATATGGAATATTCGTTCTTATTTTTACTTAC
This sequence comes from Tetrax tetrax, assembly GCA_009806455.1. Taxonomy (NCBI): domain Eukaryota; kingdom Metazoa; phylum Chordata; class Aves; order Otidiformes; family Otididae; genus Tetrax; species Tetrax tetrax. The sequence continues at coordinate 156,430 of WHYT01015085.1, read as the reverse complement.
AGTCAATGTTTCTGGCACTTACAGAACAGCTAAGGGAAAATTTTCACATTTCGTCTTTAAGTCTTTAGCACTTTTCTGGTGGCATGTAGGAATGGTGAACTCCTTTGCAGTGGCCGAGCACCTACAGAGGAAGGCAAGTCCGGCACAACTCAAATTGTAAGGATTTTTACATCATCGAACCTGCCTGAGACCCCAGTTACAGATGTGCTCATTCACATCTGGGCCAAGAGTCTGTAGCACAAAGCACCAGAAGTTTCCTCCTTTCATCCAGCTCACTGAATAGAAGATATTCTCAATTTGGGAAAGGTTTGTCCCACTCCTCCCGTGCTGATCTTTCTAGACCAAACAGCATTGGTATAGGATGACAGGGATAATGGCTAATAAAGCCTTTTTCCTGGGTAGCTATTTCCTTTGGAGATGTTACCTGCTATCTGCAAATGACTGGGCTGATGTCAATGAGCAATATGTAGTTTTCAGGTTCCTAGGCAGAGGGATATGTACTTTGCATGTTTGTATTTTACACTCAAAATCTGCACATCAACACCAACACTGGTGGTAATTCTTAGTCTGTAATAATCAGATGTTCAACTCAACTAGGTACTAATGGTATTAACTGCAGTTAACAATACCAGTAATACTAACAGTTTGAGTTCTCAATTGAAGTGCAGCTACATCATAAACAAGGTGGAAAGAAGGACACAGATGTATATTTTGGTGTCTTCTCTACACATAATTTAAAATTGAGAGAGATCATGCACAGCCATGTGGAAACAGCCCCCTTGGAAATGCAGCTGGGAAAGGTGACAGAGGAGGGTTGTTTAAAAGGTCTCTCTGTACAAACAATGACTTGACAAAGCAATTGCTAAATCTTCACTGCTCTCTCAAACAGATGACAAACCTGATGCTGGTCCTTGTTTGGGACTGGGATATACCATTTTGATGGTCCAATAGGTAGGGGACTGTTCATCCAAAATGGGTCTTCTCATGACTGTCTCTGGGAATAAAAGGCTCGAGACTGCAGATGCAGAGCTGTATTTTTCCTAAGCTTTTAACTCTGAAAACCACTGGAACAGAGACACCTCCCCAATTTCACAATTTGGATCAGAAGCAAAGAATTGAAGACGGCCCGTACTCTCAAAGCTGGTGTGCGTCATACACTGTATAAGGTGGGATGTCAGACGCTGATTAGCTAAATAGTGCGTACAGAGGAAAATAAAAGCTATTTAGACAGTGATAAACTGCAGAGCCATGTGACAAATTGATCTATACATACTGCTCTGCTTTAGTTTCACCAATTAATCTTCAAGGGGATTTATTCTGAAAATAAATAAACCCAACAGAGAGACATTTCCTTTCCTTCCTATAAACATGGCTCCCTCCCACCTAATGTGTGCTGTAGTTTACCTGGCTAACCGTAACCTAAAACTGGTTAATAACATGGCATTTTTTTTTTCCAGATAAATCTATGTCACTGTGCTGATATCCCAACTTAGGAAAGAGGTGCTATCACTTTCAATACATAATATTAACATCTCCAGCTACATACAAAGTCCTGAACTAGTCAGGCCAGTTCCTCCCATTTTCATTTTTTTTTTAAATCTAAGGAAATATCATGTAGTATCTACCAATTTTTCTAACACAAAATTTATTAATGAGATCTCGTGTTGTCTTTTCAAACAGTGGAACAACTGTTGCATTGACAACTACCCCAGATCACATGTTGCTCTGGACTGTGTCCCTTGAGGCACTTCCAAAAAAAGCCTTTTAGATTAGATTTTCTGAGAGTGGAATCTGTCAAATATGTGGCCACCTTTGGCAAAACACAATATTTGGAAAAAAAAAAAAAAAAAAAAAAAAAAGCCTTAATCTGACAAAACCAGACTCTTCTTGTAGGTATTAGGCATCTGAAAAATCCACGATAAGGTTAATATGCTTTGTCACTTACTTGGCTTCACTTCTCTGCTATGGGCAAGGCCTGTGGTTTTAAACAATCCTGTTTGTGTGTAAATAAATACCCTTTTAATTTGCCATAATTTCAAGTATTTTGTTGTGTAGCTATAAATAATTAACATACCTTTTATGATTTTTTTTACTCTGTTTTACCTTACAGGGCATACTTTCTCTTCTTTGCATATGTGTAACCTCCAATAGCAGTAATAACAGTTACGAAGTATGTCCCCAGGGGAGACAATTTCCCTAAAAACTTTAAAAATGTAAATGTATGCACCATTCTTGCCAACATGTATGCTCCAGTAAATGAAACTAATATTCTGTACTTGCCAGCATAATAATCCAAAAATTGAATAAATTCCAAGCACCAAAGTTAAGAGAAAGTTCCTAATTTTAACTCTGCTTAACAACGTGCACGGTGTTAACTCCAACTGCATAGTTACTTCTTGCCATCTGACTTTTGTAGCCTAACTTGAGGTGACAGAGGAGAAGGGTGTTAGATTTAATTTGACTGTATGCTTCTACTAGTATAACTTCCGCAAAATGAAGTCCAAAAATACTGTATTCTAAAGAGCTCCATGAAAAAGAAGAAGAAAGATGGTGATCCAGCCGTATTTGGACAGATAAGGATAGAAGGCATAACCACATACTCAATATATTTAGACTAGAAGCTATAGCAATTAGGGTCATAGCTACCTTTGATCTCAGATTGGTTTTCTACAGTTTAATTCCACTGAACGCAATGAATTACTCTCGGTTTACACATCTGGGAATAAAATTCAGTCCATAATAATAATTACCATTTTCTAACAGGGAAGACTGTTTTTGTTGTGTTTAACCTAAAATTTGAGTAAATGCTCTGCTGAAAAGAGTAATATTGTGTGTATATACATGTAAATACACATGAATATATATTAACAAAATAATGCTGTAATATTGAAGAGTAAGCAGAAATATATTCCATTTTTAATTAAGGTAGTGTGTGTGAAAAGGTTTATTTGATATTTTATTCTAAGTTCAGAGATGGAACTTTTCAAGCATAAATATAAAACAGGTAAATATTTCTGAGTTTTTCCTCTCAGAATTCTTCTATGTCCCTAAAACACACATTCTACCCATTCTGCAGTGGGGCATGCAAGAGTAATGCCTATACCAAACCACCCAGAGTGGTTACAGTTACTGTTCTAAACACATCTTTTTTTTTTTGTTAGGAAGTAAACTGACTTGTGCCATAAATGTTGTCAAATGTGTTTCACAGGCAATATCCTTCTCACAGTGAAGTCAATGTTAGTGACTCAGAGCAAGATCAGACTTTTACTCTCATTTCATTTGCTAGATCCTGTTCCCATTACTATTTTAAAAGATTGTACTCCAAACAGTGGTCTAATGAATTATTTAATGGACGTATAGCCTTGTTTTTGCTGTCTCTGTTATTTTTGTAAAGACTTTTTTTTTTTCCCTGAATTTACTTCTTCTTCAAGTTTTTAAATAAATCTAAGCAATACATCATTAATATTAATCGTTGCTATTTTACCAGCAGTGAGTAAATCAGGAAGGCAGACATCTCATCCAATATTGATACCTCTACCATGGGGATATTATAAATTGGCCTGAGAAATGAAATATTACTGGAGATTAATGCTGGTGAATATAAAATATTTTTTTTTAGTTCCCCTTCATCTTCTCCTTAAGAGTCCTTTCTGACAGACTATTACATTATGTATTTTGTAGTTGTAATGGTCTTTTGAAGAAAGCTTATCTTTTAAAAAAACTGTTTGCAGTTTTTATTTAAAATCACATGGATAAATGTATGTAGATATATCTTTTTTTTTTTTTAATTTGTAAACACATTTAATGTTGAAATACAAAGTAGATTCTCTTTCCTCACATTTTAAGGATGTTTTAAGGACAGCATCTCTCAAAATTACACAATATTAATGGCCACACTACTTACAGTAATGAAGCCATGCCATAATTTAAATACCGTGTGTCAGTGCACATCACCTAACTCACCCTGGGGAATCCTTAATACTTTGAGACTCTCTTTTTTCTCGGAAGGGGCTGGAGAGGTAACATGGTTTCCTCATTGTGGAATCAGTGAAATGACTATCTTCTTACCCTACTTGATAACACTTCCGGCAAAAAGAAAAATGAGTAAGCACTAATTGCTGATGTCTTTCTTGTTGTCTTTCTAAACCTCTTAGCAGGTATGTCCACAAGATCACTAGTGTACTCCAGCTCCTAATAGTTTGCTTTGCTATGTGCTAGAAACACGTCTGCACGACTCCTCATCAGTCCTCAGCTACTCTACATGAGAGCTCATTATATCACTGTGATGCAAATTCTCCTTACAGATGTTTTATATGTTTACCAAGAGGGCAAGGTTTCTGGGTACAGCTATCCTAGCGTAATTATACCCATGCAAATATTTTTAATGCAGGCAAGGCTTAAGGTAGCTTGATGTTTTGAACTTCAGTAGGTATAATCCACTTAATATACACATCAAGGGACTTGACAAAATCTGAATATAACTGAAAATGCAGTTCTACTTGAGAATAGCAGTTTGCATGTTAAAAAATTATCTGAAAGTTATATCCTATACAAATACAAATGGCACTGGGAAGAACTATTACATAGCTGATGTTACACATCAGGAGTAAAGTACAATTGCACCTAATTTTGACCTGTTTTTAGCTCCAAATAAACTTATTAGAGCCACTATATTTTATTTCAGTGGGATGCCATGGTTAAAGCCTGAGCAACAAAAAACAAAACAAGACAAAACAAAAAACACAATAGCAGCCTGCTTTTGCACCTATCTAATCTACTGTGGCTTATTTCTTCAACACAGGCAAACAAATTGCACCTTATTTTTAAGATTTCATTCTGGATTCAGTAAAGGCTCACGTAATGGTGGGACAGTTTATAGAGCATTCAATGAATATCTCAGCTGTAGCAAACAGAGCCTCTGTATTTGATTTAAAAAAGCAATATGCTCACCAGCACATGCAGGATTCATCAATCTAAACTGGAAAATCTTGAAAATTATTTTTTCTTAGTTAAGAAGTGGAAGAATGTTTGTTAATCAGGTGTAATTACACACATATTTTAATATGCAGCACAGGAAAACACAGCTAATCATTTGGGGTTCTTCAATATCCAACTACAATAAGCAAGAGAAATATGGTGTAGAGGGTCAACTTTTCTCAGAAGTTAATCTTCCAAATAAAAAAAAAAGAAAACATTCAATGTATAAAGAGTTGTGTTTCTTCAAGTTTACATGATAAATGTTCTGCTTATGAAAGTGTTTGTACCGGGGTTGCACTTATGGATCCTCTCTCAAAATAAACAGGGCAGGATTCCATTCTGTCTCCAAAACAATAACTTTCTTTAAACTGTTTGTGGGACAAGAAAACCACCTGAAACATCTACCACTTGCATATGATGATGCTTACATTTGAAATAAATTCGGAGAAAGAACCAAGCCAAACCAGAAGGGAAGCAGATGAAGAGCACAGCAAGCCTCTACAGAGCCAGTGCCCAGCGGAACGCAGCCTGGACCCCGCTCCCTGTGCAGGGTGTTACCCCAACTGAGCCGCCCGAGTGCATGGGCAGCGAGTTATTATCCCCTAGCAAGGAAAAGGGGAGACCGTACCTGTGATAATGTTTGCTAGGTGAAGCAACGTTAGCAAAATACTTTGACTTTTTGCAGAACTTAATGTTTTGTGGTCATTGCAAACACTCCGGCATTACGTGCTTTGTTCTGACATTGTTTATACATATGTGAAACGTACAAGACATCTTCTCTGCTTTTAGTCAAGCCACTAACCAGCTGCTGCTTAGAGGGAAAATCACCATGAGTTCTACGACCGTATTCATCATTCTGGCTAACTTCAACATGGGTTGTTTCTTGGTTTTGTTTTTCGTGGTTGTTTTTTTTTTTTTTTTAACCATTTCCAAACATTTCCCAGTCTCCTCCGTTCCTGCCCGGCCTCATCTCGCTAAGCCAGGCAGGGGCAGGCCTGGGGCTGGAGGGGTACCAGGCAGGGCCAGGCGCGGGGCCTGACACCCCGGCAGCCCAGCTCCGCGCTGTCACTCCCGCCACGGCGGCTACTCCGCCGCTCGGCCCCGGCTGCCGCCTCCCCTGCAGCCGCCGGGAAAGAAACTTTACTGGAAAGGGCTGGGACACGCCGCGCCAGGCAGGGAGCGGTCCGGGAGCGGGCCTGGAGGCCCTCAAGCGTGGCCCCTGCAACCCCCTTGGTACCGCCGCCCCACGTTGTCAGGATGCGGCGGCCCGAGCCAGGCCGGGGGCGGCACCGCACCCGCAGAGCCGCCGGCGGAGGAGCCGAGGCCGGGGCTGCTGCCGGGGCCGGGGTCGGGCCGGGCCGGGCCGAGCCGAGCCGAGGGGGCGGCGGCGGCGGGGCAGGATTAGGTTTCAAGCGGCCGGGGCGTGCCTGAGCGCGCTTCCCCCGCGGCTCGGCTCGGCGCCGTTACTTGGGGGCGGGAAGGGCGAAGGCAGAGAGCGGGGCTGGGCCGCGGGGCCGGCCGAGCCGCTGGGGTAAGC
>WHYT01015085.1:131208-149896 GCA_009806455.1 Tetrax tetrax | reverse complement strand
GTTGCTCCCCCCCCCCCGCCCCTCACCCCGCTCCCTCTCCGTGCCCGCCCCGGGCCAAACTGTCCGCGGGCGGCGGGGAGCAGCGCTGGGGGCCGTGCCGAGGCTCCGGCCTGCAGCGGGCGGGCGGTCCGCGGGCTCGGGCGGCCTGGCGGGGAGTCGTCCTCACGCAAACAAAAGCCGAGCTTGCCTCGGCTGCAGCAGCGAGCTCCGCTCCCCGCTCCCGCCCCTCCGTTTTTAACCCCCGCGGGAGTGTCTGATGCCGGGGGAGGTCTCCTCACCTGCTGCCGCCGCCGCAGAGCTGCTGGCGGGCGGCTGCGCCCCGGGGATGGAGGGCGTGGGGGGGGGGTGCTCCCGGGCGCCGCGGCCCTCGCCCACCGCCTGCGGTCGGCGGCGTTGAGAGTCGCCCGGAGCCAGAGGCCCCGGTCAGGCCGGCGGTTTCCTCCGCGGCGGGCGGGCTCCGGCGGTCGCCCCTGCTCGGGTACCGGCGCCAGGACCTGTTGTCGTGCTGGTGCTCCTGGCAGGTCCGGACCCCGCTGCGACTTCTCTCGCATCTCCCCGGGTCTGCGTGTAAAGGTTTTGGCAGAGTGGAAGTGGAGGGGCGAGGCACAAGCCTCTGTCCGTGCCCTTTGGTGGGTCTGGTTGTGTGAAGGCAAGGGTCTACGTTTTGCGATAATTTGTTTCTCGTGTGCTGTTCCCCCTTCCTGCCAGTACCTCCCTACTTTACTGGAAAGCGTAATGGGAAGAAAGAACGGTAAAAAAAAACAAAAAAAAAAACCCCAAAAAAACAAAACAAAAAAAAACCCACCTCACAAAGCCGACCATTTGTATTCCTTGCGTGTACCACACTTAAGAGATTCGATTTGCCATTTGGCTGAACAGTGTTGTATTCTTTTTTTCTTTCGCTTTTATAAACACTGCCTCATCCCTTTTGTAATTTTGCTTCTTAATACATGCAGAAGATTTTGTTAGTATAAGCTGTTGAACAGAAAACGTCCTTAGTGGCTTTGGTGCCAGAACGGGTAGCTGGAGTCTCTTACCGGACCACTGCAGTGATTTATCGTGATGGAGCTGAAGGGTCTGAATTCTGACGTTGTGGAAGTCTATTCTGTAATGCCTTGTAGTTTCCCTATCAGCACTGCCTTTTCCAAGTTAACAGCTACTCACTGGGAGGGAAGAATCTAAATTGGAAAAGAGGAAAGTGGTGAAATATTTTTTGGGGAAATGTTGTTTGATGCTCTGGTAGAAATGGAAAGTAATATAATGTTAGAAGAAAACAATGTAGAATGAAAGTATCTAAGGACATATCCACCTTAACTAGCAACATTTTTTACAGCAGAGGACTTCATCTTATTTTTTTTCTTTTCAAAATTGTTTTACATTTGTAGTACACTTATTTTTTATCTCTCTGTGTCTTGTTAAGAGACAGAGATTAGCAGGAGTGTTTCTAATGGCTTCCTTTGTGCTTTCAGGAAGCTTTTTCATCAGGAACGGGATACATTCTTGCCTCTCTTTGCATGAAAGTGCACCAGGAAAGTTAGATCAATATCAGCAGTAGGGAAAAGAGAACTGCACTACTTACATACTAATGGATGATCTTTATATTCCTTCTGGTTCTGTGTCTGTGAATTCTTCAGATAGGGATGCCGCACAACTCCTCAGTTGCACAAATTGCTGCAAATTGTTTTGTTTTAATAGATAACACTTAATCAATGTATTGAGAACTATTATAAAAACCTTTTAAATAATCTACTCCATGTTTCATGTAAGAAAATTTAAAATTCTATGGAGTGTATCAAGTAAATTTCTAATTGGCTTTGTATTTGAGGACCCTGCTGAAGCAGTTTAAGCCAACACAATGCCATGCTGGAAGTATACTGTATTGTCATTGCTAAGGACAGTTTTGTTTCACCATTATCATTCTCAACAAGTCAATATATAAGGATACCATTTTGTTTTCAGTGCCTTTTTTTTCATGTAGAAATTGCTTCAGACGAGTGTTCGTTGCTGCTTGTGGAATAATTGGCTGGACAGTATTGGGGTATTTCTTTTGTTGGCTTTTCAGATCCCATCCTTGCATCTGAGACACCTTGCATGGTAGTCTTGTTACATGCTGTAATGATTTTCAGCGTTATTTGCTTCCTATTGTCATAGTGTACAATGAGAAGTTTGTATTCTCAGTTTGCAAGGAAAATGGTAACTCTTTTGTGAAGTTTGCTAGCAGCTGTTCAGTGGGACTTCTTATTCATTTATGTATGCTGTTGTCACCTCTATGAAGAATCCAGTATACATTAAGACGTGCAACTGTTGTCTGTTGTAGGAACTATGTTTCTTCAAGTTTAACTGAGGTTTTAATGAATATGGTAATCAATTTCCTATGCTGAAAACATAAAGAGGCTCTATTAACCATGCCTGGGCTTCATACGTTAATTCAGTATATATAGTGTCACATACATTCTACGTATAGTGAAAAGTTGCATTTCAGTTTCTGAAGCTAATCCTGTATTTCAAAATTTAGAAGAAAGTGATTCCAATTAATCTCAATTTAAAATATTTACTGAAAGATCTTTTTATTGGAAACAGATGATCTGTTAGTTTCCTTAACCTAAAAAAAACCCCAAACCCCATCAGAAAAAAGTTCCCCTACTGTGTTGTAGTTTTTGCAATATTCTTCACAAATTACTTTTGAATACCTTTTATCGTACACATTTATCAGTAGTTTAAAGCATTGTGTATAGTTTAGGCCCATTTCCAAATTGCAATTATAACTTGCATGTCAGCTGATGTGCATATTACACTCATCTTGGGCTCCTTACTGTGTTACAGAACATTATTAATTAAACACGAGTGAGCAGATTGCTTGTACATCCAAAAGCATTGTAAGTTTCCTTAATACATTGGTATGATGTGTACAGAAGCTTAAAAATGGCTGAATGTTCAATATTTTAGTTTCATAGTTGCTTCAAAATACATAGTGCTGTTCAACTCTGTCAAGAGTATTTTCTCTAACATACAGAGCCACTATTATGATGTTTTTACATCGTTTTGATGCATTCAGGTTTGTGCTAAATTTCAAGAGGCTAGTAATGTCACTTTTCAAACAAAACTGCTTATAGTCTTTATATAGGCCACGCGTTAGTTTCTGAATTGCCTTTTTATTTCTGCTTTAAATGTTTCAGAACGATTTTTCATTAGCACAGCTTTGAAATGTAAATTTCAGGCTTCTCATCCTTGCCTGTTACATTCCAGGTAGTCAGTGGAAATCTGTTTTGTTCAGTGTGGAACAGTGCACGTTAATTTTGGTTGTATTAAATCCTTAATTTTAATCAGTACCCTCTTCTGTCATCCAGAAGCGTGAAGCCCAAGGTCTCTTGGCTGATGCACCCAAGCGGTTGATGTTGATTTGGCAAGTTGATGTCTTGTCAGTAAAACGGTAGGCTAGCCTTTTTTCCCCTTCTTTCTTTTTCACTTTTTGTTTTTGTTTATCTTCCTTTCCCTATTGGTCACTGCTTTCCCATGTTTAATTCCACACCCTTTCGCTATGTGCTCAAGTATATGTATCACTTTCATTACCAGTAGTGAATGCTATACCAGTTGTCAAGTCTTTGTAAAACTGCTTGTAATCCTTTGTGACAGCAGAAGAATGCATAGGAAAGATCTTTCAGTTTACCATGAATGGTTTCAGTTGCCTTTATATTGACAAGACTCCCCCTCCCAAGGATCCAAGGGGATCACCTTAATTTTCTTCCCTGGGATGGCAGCCAGCATGCGGGGGGTAACTGGGGGAAATGGAAGAGCTCCTGGAAATTGCAGTCAAAGCAGAAGTTTTAGCGGTAATTAGTATCTTCCGCTTCCTGTGCGGTTTGGTTTCCATTCCCAAGCCAGGTGGTGCTAACACAACATGCCTGTTTGAGTGGTAGCCAGGAAGCAAGGGAGGGGAACAACGCGGGATGAAAGTCAAGTTCAAAAGGATGTCTCTAGCCTAGCCAAATCCAGGCCCAGGTGTTGAAATTTAAATTAGAATTTTTGAAATACTCTTTTTAGCGGCTATAAAATGTATGTTGTTGTGATTACTGTGCTGCTTAATTAAAATAGATTTAGTTTTAATCTAAATCTTTAACTCCTTGCTAAAGTTTGGGCCTAGAGATCACTCTTAAGATAGGTATTTCCTCTGTATCCTCAGAGCACTTCAAGTAATGCAGGAGCTACAGGGCAAAGCCTATTACTGTGCTTTCTATCTTTGGCATCGCATGTTTGCTAATCCAGTGCTATGAGCATTAGTTTCCAGGGTATTATCTGAAATGACTTTGTAAAACAGTAGTTGGAGTATTTGTCCATGAAATGGAATACGTTTCCTCGTAGGAACTGCATGATCAGATGTGAAGGAGTAATCATTGGAAGTGGGTCGTCTTTCCCTTTTCATGGATCTTTTCACTGTTTGGCTAAGTGGCTTGTGTGGTTACAGTGGAAAGGAGGTGATCAACATAAATTTAAGTCTGTTTTTTAAAATTCTGACACCTGTGGATTTTCTGACACCTGTGTTTTAGGAGTGGGCACAAAGAAACCAGAGCTGCAGCATGCCAACTATTTTCTGGCAACTGAAGTAGGGCAGCATGAAGAGCAGAGGAATGTGTATATAACACATTTTTGTTCATTAGCGTGGGAAGAATCAATTTTCAGAAGTACAAGTTTGAAAGGGATCATGTTTAAATTTTGTGCATGTTTTGTAGAAGATGACTTTTTTTTTTTTCCCCTTTAAAGCCACATCTTTCAGGTACCTGTGGCTTTAAAAACTTGAAAGTGAATTTAACTTGCTATTAGTTTAACAATATTTCTTCTAGTTGCCAATAAAAAAGTCATAACTCAGTCAGTCTGTGTTCTTATTTCTGTGAGTAGATTAATGAACTTTAGCACTGAAATGCAAAAATAGTTAAATCTACTTTGAGCTAAGCTAGTAAGCTCTTTGAGGTGTAAACAGTATTTGTATCATGTATAGAAGGGCTGATTTTGGCTTCAGATTCCTGTGATACAGGCTTTCAGGAGTAGGCAAAATGAGAGAATCAGAACTAGACTTCCTATTTGTGCATCTGGAAGTCTGTGATGACATTATAAAAGTATTCACTATTGCACATGATAGACTTATGCTTTTCAAGAAATAATCGTGCATGCCTCCATACTTCTCTCCGGTGCATTATTGTTAAAATACCTAGAAGCAAGCTGGTTTAAAGGCCAGGAGTTGCAGCTGTACTGATTGTTGGTGGTTGTGGTTATGTCTCTGTGGTGCATTTTGGAGAGATGCGTGCTTGCTTCCCCTGTACTTCGGCTATGTTAATGTGCCACTAAGCTGGTGCTGACAGATCCCACTTGTTAGTGTGGATGTGGCACAGCAGGAGCACAGTCACGTGGCTTTTCGCCATTTCAGAGAGCAAGCGGGGGTCATCTTGGACTGTGACATGTGGAAATGCTGGTGCGCCTCAAGGCAAGTCTTCTGGAGGAAAACATCCTGATGGCAGCTTAAGTTGGTCAGCTGAGGAGGGATTCCCCGCTAATATAAACAAAATAAGGAGAATTAAACTGACAACTTAAAATGTATTTACTGATGCTAAGACAGCTCTTGAGCAGTATTCCTGCCTGTAAAGCACGAGGTAAACAGAAAGCGTATCATCAGTGTCTTAGCAGAGCTAAGAAGTTTTTTTCCTTGCAAATTAGGCAGGATCGTCTCCATCTATAAAGTGTTGTTTAGGACTTGTGTCTGGTTTTAGAAAGCTTCTGTTATAAATCACCAGAGTGCAGTCATCTGGGGCTGCATGATCACAGTGGTGACCTTGTCCATTCTGTCACTATAAAATATGCCTTTCATAGCACAGCAAGAATGAGATTTTAGGGAAGTACAATCATAATATAAAGTAATTCCAGCTATTCCAAAAGATACAGACTTTTTTACAGCTGCATCCCTTCGCAGTTCTTTAGTTTTAAGGGAACTAAAGCGAAAGAGGAACAGTAACCCTGCATTTTTCCTAATTGGTTTCCTCGGGAGATGAGAGTTGCACATACCATGCTATGTGCTTCTGCATATAGTATCGTGATAAACAGGGTCACGGTGCTGAAATGATTGAAAAATACTCACGTTTGTTGTTTGTTTTTTTTTTTTTCCTGGTTGCATCCACAACACAGCCCCAAGAGTAGCTGTAGAGGAAGAATTGGAATGGTGAAACAGGGAAGAACTGCTTTGGTTGGCATTGCCACTGAGAAAAACAACTGTGAACACGACATAAATGCCTCTATTTGTAAACAGGGACTCTGAATAGAAGAAGTGATAGTAGTTTGTTAATCTAGAAGGAAAAGCTGTAAGTAATTAGGGTTTGGGGAAGCCAGCTTTTTTCATAATGTTTAAATAATCTCATCCAGCCCATCCCATGTAAAATAGAGATTTTAAAAATTGTTTTTGTAGAGTGACACATTGAGTACACTGATACGAAGCCTCAGGCATTTTGAAACTAGGGAAGTCTTGGCGATGGAACTTGAAACTGTTTTATACCCACTTGGTTTGGGTTTTCTGTGCAAACTGCAAATAATATAGGCTTGTCAAAATGTTCACCCTGGCATGTGTTCCTTCTAAGTGAATCTCTGTTAGTAGCTGTTTTCTTGCTTTTATTGTGAGGGTTGGTTCATGCTTGTACTGCTCCAGTTCTGTAATTAATGGTCCTGTTGAATTCAGTTAGGCTGTTTTACCCAGAGATCAGTCAATACTGTTTCTTTCCCTATTATTCTCCAAAGTTTCAAGAAAACTTAATTTCTTCCTAAGTGCTTAGAGATCACAGCTCTTTGCATATTTGTAAGCTTACCAAATTTAAGATGGGATGCTATACTGAAGTGCTTTCCTATTTTCAAGAAAACAATGGCACTGTTTTGAAAGGTAAGACATAATGCTCAGTTCATACAGCTGCAGTGATATTTGAACTCCTCACTGCTCCTCAGCTATCCATCTCCATCAAACATACTCTGTCCCTACAAATTTCTGAGCAAGTCCAGACACACTGTTGGGGAAAAAAAAACCCAAACCAAACAACAAACAAACGCCCAAAAGCAACAACAAAAAAGAATAAACAAAGGAATTTCAGAATTTCTTCCACCCAGTGTAGAATTTCCTGCCTGGAAACCCACACTGGCAAAAACCCAGCCGTCAATCCAGATCTGAGTTGCAATTCCAGTAGAGGTTAATAGTGGAAGCTGTAGTGTGAGGGCCCTGTAAGTCTGTGTAGCATGAAGGCTTTGTGATTTAGGTGATTTTTCTTTTTAAAAAACGTGCTATGGCTCATGCACCTGAAATTGTCAACATAGAGCTTGAAAACTGATCCTGTAGGGAATGTTTTTTTTATGAATCACTGAAAAGGAAAGCAGTGAAACTGTAAAGTACCAGTGACAGCCATGATTCATGGCTTCTGATTAAAGCAATGGAGGACATGTTGCACAACATTATCCAGACAGCAGCTTTGATATGGAAATCCAAAAATATTAAAGTATATTCCTAAAAGCAATTTTGGGTCAGGATTTAAGCTCCAAAGTGACTCCGAATATGGTCTCATTTTAGGTTACTTTAATTATCCAAGGAGATGCGGGTTTTGTGGATTGTTATTTTGTGGGGCTGCTTCTTGTTTTCAAAAGACAAGCTTTTCTTCTTCGGAGCTTAGTGCTTATATAAATGTGACTCTTTTCCCTTTCTCGTATTTTTCAGGGCAATACTCTATTTGTTGCATTTTACCATTATTGGAATAGAAGCTGAGAAGCAGAAAACATGTTGGAAACAATTGGTAATCTTTTTTTTGTTTGTTTATATTACTGTATTTTTTTTTGCCAGATCAAGTGTGCATGATAGATTTAGAACATTACTATGGACTGCTGAGAGAGGTTTTTTAAAAAGTATCTACTGTGCTTAGGAATACATGTATTTGGGTTTTTGTCTTTTGTATTTGAAAGCAAAAAATGTCCATTCATTTGTTTAGTGTATTTAATTTTTAGCCTGTTGTCTTGATTTCATTGTTTTAATCTTTAATAGTATTTTAAAAGTTTGTATGAAAAAGACAAATGTTTTCTATTATGGCTATTTTTGTTACTACTTGTTTACAGTGATCTGTAGCCATCGCTCCTACAACTGAATTTTGATAAAGGCACTTTCACTTTTGTAACCCAGTTTGTGATGGACAACAATGTAATTTTCACTGTCTTCTGTTTTGTGCTTTGCCTCTAACTTCCTGATTCATTAGACATGTTTGGGCTAGGATTTTTGTTCAGAACTGAACCATTCAAGTGCTCTGTAGTTTGAGCAGTAAAGAGGGATAAATTTTAACCTGTTACCTGCTTGTATGTTGCTGCTTCTGAACTGCTACTGACTGGGAATGGTTGTCGCAACAGATACACATCGGGCTCTTCAGGCCATGGAGCGCTTACAGGCAAAGCTTCGAGATCGAGGTGACAGTGCAAATGAGGAGAAACTGAGTTTATTAAAATCAGTGCTGCAGAGTCCTCTCTTTAACCAGATTCTCAACCTTCAGACTTCTGTTCAACAACTGAGAGATCAGGTAGGAAAAGCAGCCTCCCAGGCGCGAAAGAAAAATTTCTAAGAAGGTGCGAAAATGTGTGTGGTTTGCATGTTGAATAGTGAAGTCAAATAGCCTAAATTAAACATCTAATCGAAAGCTTCAGGGAACTGAGGGGGAACATACCCATTGACTTTTCTGGGCTTTGCTGAGGGCCATAGTTTGTGTATGTGTTTTTTGTGTATATGCTTGGTGCTTATGACGTGCACAGCTGGGAGATTGTGATGCTGGCTGGGGAGTTAACATAAGGCTTTCTGTCTCTGTCCTTCAGAAGGAACGTGTTTTATATGAGGTCCTAGGATTTTTTTCCAAGGAGCTTTATATTACTTGTGTCTTAGCCTGCTGAAATGAGAATATGTGAGGAAAGCTATGGAATGTTGACTTCATAAGGAAAAGAAGAACTATTTTTCCTTTGTATAGGAATAAAAGATGAAAGAGAAGCAAGAGCTCCTACCGACTTTTCCCTTTCTCAGGGTTTTAAGTAAAAGTATTACTTTTTTGCATATCTTTAGTGAGGATCAGAAAAGGGGCAGCAACTCTGCTATGTAGACTTGATTATGTATTACTGTACTTTAATTGCCTTATCAGCAGAGTAAGAACTTGAAGAATGTAAAAAGTAGTTCAGTAACTAAATTAGGAATAAACTCTGCATCTGGCTTTGCAAATAGTTGTTCTGTTGACTCCTACAACATGGGCAGCTCTGTGGCTGGTATGCATAAATGCCAGAGTGGGAGAATGCAGTTCCTGCATGTTGACTTTATCCTGAGCGTGGAGCTGCATCTGGTCCCTGACCAGACTGTAGCTGGTGAGGAATCCTTATGCTCTTGATGATACTACAACTGTGTGGCAGAAGAGCATAATCTGGCCCTTTGTTGCTGCATGTAGATCATCTTCATGCTATTTTACACAGAAAATAAGTAAGTTAGAATGGTGTCTACAGTGCTTTACACAACCATGCTTTTCAAATTTTGCACCTTGGGTATGTAGAGACTTGGTGACATTGAAGTGATTTTAAAAAAATATAGAAAAAAACCCCAACTGTTCAGAGGGCTTGTTTGCTCTGCTGTTTGAAAAGGAGAATTTAGCAATGATGTCCAGAAATGAGGTGAATTATGTGGTGATGACTCTGGGAACGTATAGTGAGAAGTGAAATTGTGCCTGAGGCATTAATGGGAATTTGTTGAAAAGGCAAATTAAATTTTCACTTCCAGACATTAGGTATGAAGTTAAAGGATGCATCTCTTTAGATAGTCACCTATACTGGTAAAGTGAAGCAGCTGATACTGCAGATAGGTAGTTTCAGATGTGTATTTTTTAAAAAGCAAGTAGCAATTCTGCCTTCAGCCCTAATCCTGTAGGTTTATCTGTGCAGTAACTTTAGTGGCCTGTGTGTGTTGCACGGTATATATCCAGTCTCGTTGACAGAGATGCTACTTGAATGTGAATTCCGTTCTTGATTTGTGGTTATATGAACACTTGCACATGCAAATGTATGATATTTCTAACTATGCTTAGATTTGGGTCAGCTCTCCAGAAAGTATCCTGTGTTTCCTCTACAGAATCATGTCTTCCCTACAATACATTAGATTGTCTGTCTCTGCTTTATTTAGATATTTAGAAAGCATACTGAAACAGGACAAAGAATAAAATCAGGAAATAAGCAGTCATGTTAAAAAAAATATATTTCTTGTAATTTTCAAAGGCTCAGTTTTGTTCAAGGCCACCCTTTAGTTTTCTTTTTATGGCTAGGAAGGAACTATGCCCTTGCAACTCTTAAACTATGGGTTGATGAAAGCTGCAAGGCAGATGAATAGTGACCAGGCTTTTCGGCCAAGTTGTGTCAGACTGAGGAAGGAGACAAGTTGTTTCCCAAGCACTTGCAGTCAGAGCTGTGTTTGAGACAGGGTGACAAGTGGTCCTGAGCTGTGCAGTGGCTAGGCGTTGCAGTCTCTATTTTATCTGAAATTGGAAATAACTCCTGAAACACATACAAAGTATGTTTAGAGAGGACACATTGCTTTATTCTGCGCAAGGTGTAAGGTGTAAGATTTCCACAAATCAAGCACACCTACTGGGGTTTTCAGTTTGTATTTATACATTAAAAGCTAAAATACCACACCCTTCTAATACAAGTGCATGCCTCTCTAGCAGATATTAATTATGCTGAGCAAGCACGACAAGTTACCCTCTTTGGCAATCTTCCCAAACTCTTTTGCTCCTGCGCGGGAGTCTGGTGGTCTTAGCTGGTTGTTTGGGGAAGAGTACCCTTACTCCTTTTGTCATTGTATGGTTTACATAATTTAAGGATACCAGAGTTCTTGTTTTTCTTGCTACCTTCTTATTTTACAGTGCTGAAGAAGCCTTGATGTGTTCTTTGTCTGGTGTCCTTGCTACTCAGATATTTTTTAAGTATTATCTGTTGAAAATCAGTCAACTTTACATATAGTCTAAACAATCCTTGGATAAAATGCGTTTCAGGAATTCTCTGTGTTAGTTTTTTCTATCCTTCAATTATCTCCTAAAGTGATTATTTCATAACCTATATTATTTCTATTTTATCTAAATGAATATATGTATTTGAGGTAATATCTACTGACTTGAGACTAAGATGGCTTTTGTTTTTCATGTTTCATGATGAGTTGCACTGAAAGTTGAATGAGAGTCTGTTTCTTCTCAAGTTGAGTGTAAGTGACAGTCTGTTAAACTGCTCATGTGTTTTTAATTAGTTTATGAGTTTTTAAATAGCTACATGACTATTGCAAAATTCTCAGGAGAAGGCCATCTTTTGGGAAAGTGTTGGTTGAAAGAGAGGGTGGGAGCAGAGAAGCAGTAATGGCAATTTATTTTCTAAGTCAAACTTACTCCTTCCAACTGTCTTAGCAGAAGTAGGTTGCTAAGTGAGATCTACTTGTGGGCATGTAGTGGACTCGATAAATTTGAGGGTAGGAAATATTCCTGTCTTGAGGCACTGTATCTGGAAGGCATAGAGATGGTACTGATAGCCTAGTCTTCCTTTGTGCAGTGAGTCTAGAAAATAAGGTAGCAAATCTTGTAAACATCTGTCTTATTTTCCTAGCAAAAAATAGGAGGCAAATACACAGTTTTAGCAGACAAATACTCCTTGTATTCCAGTGAGAGCTGTTGCTACCATTTTTTATGTTCTAAAATAGTAGACTTTCTTTTCTTTGTTTTTTTTTCCTATAGATAAGTGATCGGTTAAGCACCAATAGAAGATCTGAAAAAGTGTGTGTTTCCACATGCATGGAGGCGTTTTATATTTGCTGTCCCATTTCCTTAAAGCTTCTACGTGTTAATTGGAAATTGATCCCCTTCATTGTTGGTGTGTGCTTAACAAGAACCTCTTGTGTTTGCATTTGTGTTACATGCAGTGGTGTGGACCGGTTTTATTTCTTACATGAGCAAGCAGCATTTATTTGCACTGCCAGTTTGTCCTTGTGAAGTTAAGAACTGGAGTGGGAAAAGTCTAGGCACAACAAAGGGATTTTTTTTCAGAATTACTATCCTGACTTCAGTAGTCACTAGAGTTGAGGATCAATGAAGGAACTAGGGTTTTTTTCTGCCTCTTTGTATCCTTATTCTTCAGTGAATGCTTGTTTTTATGTGCTGAAGAATAGTTTTGTCCTTTGAAGATAAAGGAGTGACAGAAAAGAAAAATAAGAAATTGTGATGTTTTGAACTTTTCAAGTATTTTCTTTTCTTTAGAAAATATTTTAAAGAAAATACTTAGATTGTGCTGACAGTCCTCTTCTGCTTCTTTTCCTTTCCTTTTTGTCTCTCCCTTGTTTACCTCTTCCTTCCCTCCTCCTCCTGCCACCACTCCACTCAAGGCTCTGCCAGAGCGAAATACCCTTCCCTCGGCTGGGCTGCATTCTTCAGATTTTTCTAGCTTGTGAGTTTTTCATTCACAACCCAGTAGTGCTAAAGAGTGCCTCAACGCAGCACGTACTGGGTTGCAGAGGGTAGCTGAGTGTCCGCAGTAGAGTGGATTTAGGGAAGAAGTGGAGAAACTGCATTTTCATATTGCCTGTGAACAGTCGCTTAACTCTGTGGGTTGCACAACTAGAGGAGACCTTTATTTCCTATCGTGAACCCCTTTCTGCAACAATGCTGTTTACTCCGTATTTTGAAACGGAATGCTTATAAGAAATGCCAGTTTGGGATGTGCTTCAGTTGCCCCCGGGACAGAGATGTAAAGGAGCAGCCAGCAGGGCGGTGCTGGAGCAGTGCTGGTACCAGTGCCTGTTCCCAGGGAGCACGGGGGCTTTCCCTGCGGGGCGGGCAATACAGATTACATCTTGATACACTGCAGACATGACTTGGGTAGCTCCTTTTTTATTAAAAAAATACTTCAAACAACTGCATGTAAACCCTATTTGGTTGCATTTAGTGTCTATCTGTGTGACAGTAACATAAGTTTTATCATACTCAGTGGTATTTTTGAATTTTTCTTTTTGTATTGTACCAAATTATGTCCACATTGTAGATGTTACATACAGTAAGGAGAAAGCCAATCAAGGAAAAATAGCATAAGCCAAATCATAAAACAAAGCAATATTCTTTCATACAGTGCTTACACAATCACAGTACTGTAAAACTACTTCTTGATGGAATTATGGTGATTTTATTACTGCAAAGTAGTGCACTTCATATGTTATGAAAAATATTTCTTGCAACCACAAAAGCTTCATCTTTCTAAGATTTCCACTTAGAGTTTATTGCTCCCCCTGGAATGACCTACAGTTATGTGCTAAGCAAGAATATGTACCAGTTCTTCGGAGCTTTTACATACTTATAAGCCTGTATTTTGGGGAGAACAGCGAAGAGAGTCATTGTTGTGTTTCTGCTTGTAATTTGAGGATTCTGAACTTCTACCTTTAGGATCATTATAAATGTCATTATGAATCAGAAATGTTTTTAAAGTATAAGTGCCTGTATGTATTTTGGGAGTGGAGGCATTCTGAAATTTTTTGCACAGACATACACGTAACTTTATTATGTTAACAGTTTGACATTCATTTTTTCTTGGCATTTCACAGGCCAGAAGCCACTTTGTATGAGGTAGGCTTCTCATGATTAGCACATGCTGCATTGAATGTGTAACTGTGTTTGTTTATAAAAGATGTGATGAAAATGAGGTGTTGCTTTCAATTATTATTGAAGAGGTGGTGTTAGCTACTGCATTGTAACTGTGCTGTAATCACAGTTGTGCTGAAGGTTTGAGGTGAAGCTTTTTAAAGTTATATTTAACTAGTGTGAATCGAAGGGGGTTTTTTTGCCTTTTCCTGCTTTATATAGTGTGCAGCGCTTCTTTCTAGTGGTATTTTAGCCATCATGCAGATAAAACTGATCCAGAGTCTTCACAATAATGGAGTTAATAATTATTTGTGGAAAATGTCTTAGAAAAGCATGAAATAATCCATCTTCTGGTTTGGAAGGCAGAAGGAATGCGAGAGGTCAATCAACTCCTGTTTGCAGTGATGTTCCAGCTCATACAAGTATGCAGAAGGGATGAAGTGTCAGACTAATAAGGTGGGCTCTATATTGCCAGTTTGAACGTGATTTGTTATATGAAAACATACAATGTAAAACTAAAATATGAGTTGGCCTGGTGCTACTTCTGTTTTAGCGTGGGGATGTGTGGTTTTTACACCAGAGAGAAAATCCCTAGGGACAGTGTCATATCTTAGTTGAAGAACTTCAATCTTAACCTAGAGAAGAAAATGATGATCCTGGACTCATGTTCAGGTGGAAGTTAGGGTGCCCATCATGACTAGCCTGCTGTTTGAATATCACAAGTAGTGAAATGAGCTGCCTAAAGCAAGCCACTGATTGCAGAACGTAATGTGGAACATAGTGCAGGATGGACACAGAGCTCCTCTGTATACTGAAAGTTGTGCTGTAGGGGATATTGAGGGGTACCAGAAGGATTTTAGATTCATAGAAGGCATATAATACAACTCATAGGAAGGGCAGTGTGCTATACTCAATAGGCTTTTATTTTTGATGTGCAGCTCAATTTTTTTTTTCTTTCCTTCTGGTACCTACAGGGAAATGTTTTATTGTGTGTTGGAGAAAAACAATATCATGATGTAAACACCATTTGTATCATTCATACTGTACTAAAATGTCACATCTTAGGATTACTGTGGCTTGCTTGATGTAGTTTTTTGTGTGTTGCATGATTTTTCCAGTGTTGCTCCCTGCATATCTTCCAGTACCTAAAGGGGGCCTACAGGAAAGATGGGGAGAAACTCTTCAGTAGGGCCTGTTGTGACAGGACAAGGGGTGGTGGTTTCAAAATAGAGGGAGGTAGATTTAGATTAGATATTAGGAAATTTTTTTTTTTTACGAGGGTGGTGAAACTCTAGAACAGGTTGCCCAGAGCGGTGGTAGATGGCCCATCCCTGGAAACATTCAAGGCCAGGCTGGATGAAGCTCTGAGCAAGCTGATCTAGTCGGGGATGTCCCTGCTCCTTGCAGGGGGGTTGGACTAGATGGCCTTTAAAGCTTCCTTCTCCACATGAGAAGTAGTTTGGGTTTGCATCTTGTATACTCTTAGACTGCTTTATCTTACTGTGGAAATGTAAAAATGTTTTTAAATAGAAGGAGTGCAAGACTGGCTAATTACAGTGGTGTTAGATACTCTTACAAATAGTAGCTTGAGCCATGACTTTCTTTTTTTGTGGGAAGGAGCATGACAGCAGGATGTTTAAGAAGATTTGAAGATGGAGGAGAACAAGAAGTGAGGTACATTAATTAACAAAGTTCAGTGATATATTTTTATACATTGAAATGGACGACATTGGGAAGCTGGAGGTGAATTAACCTGTTGTCTGGACTTACGCAGATAAGAAACACAGTATGACACAGATTTTATTAGTTTCAAATCCATGCACATAATATAAGGGAGAGTCTTGTGTTCATGGAAGGGCAGAATTTTATTATGTCTCTGGGTGTTGTTACATGTAATGAACTGTGAAATAAGGCTTATCTACCTGTGCCTTACAGGCTTGCTGAAATGATTGTATGTGATTAAAGAAAGTGCGCTTGTGCACATTTTAGGCATTGCGATTTGTTTGAAACATAACCCAAGTCATTCCTCACAGATGTGGACAACAGAGTGTATTTACTGCGTGATGAAAATCACTGAGTTCCAAACATCCTGGTTTTCCTCTTTCCGGTTTTTTACGGCAAAGCAGGCAAAGTGCTAATGAGGACTTTTCTTTCCAGTGCTTTCTCGTGGTACTATTTCTGTAACTTGAAGTTCTTCCCAGGCACATAAAGTGTTCAGCAAATGACATTTGTTCTGTTATATTTTCCTAAAGCACCTAGATGAGAAGGAATTGTGTCATGGAGAATGATACTGACATTTTAATGATTGGACTGTTGAGAGAATGATCTTATAAACCTAATGGAAGTATCATGCTTCAACAGTTGCGACTGGTGCAATAGGTGCTTTGGAGTACGTTTAGAGTTTTGAGATTTTTTGTTGATACTTAAAGTTTAAAAATAAGGCTTTAAGGAAGGGGAATCTCAGTCTTTTGTATTGTTGTGCAGAATGCTGGAAAATTTACACTGTAAATGGTGAAAAGTATTTGAAGTTGCAATATTGTGGTCCTACATTGTGGTTAGCATGCCAGGTAGGTAGGAAACAGGTCAGTGTGGAGTAAAATGGTGCCTGTTGACAGTAGACGGGCAAGTGGGACAACAGCCAAATGAGGACTCTTGCTTCACCTGAGCTTTATACACTTGTCTAAAGTGGTATCTCCATTACCCCTCATCCAGCTGTTCATGAGGTTGGTTGGCAGAGACCTGCTTGAAAGTAGGTAATTTACCATGGTTGGGCAAAATGGAGAATTTTCTTGTTTTCTTTTCTGCTCTAACAGAAGTGTGTTGTCATGGCCGTCTGTATAAAAAGTATGATTGTGGTTTTCAAGTCAGCCTGGTGATTTTAGACTTGTTCAGTAATTTTTTACCTAATTCTAGCTCATGTAGAGCCAGCAGCCATAGTGCATAGTGATGCAGAAATCCCATTTCGTATGTAGCTGGTGAGGTTTCTTTCTTTTTTTTATCAAAATACAGATACTTTTAAAAATTTTCTTGTAAAATAATTGATAAATTTCTTTTTAAAAATATTGGTACTGTAGAAAAAGTTAGTCCATACTTATTTACCTCTGCTATTGTGTTGAAGTACTTCAAGCTGCTATGCTGATATCAGCAGAAGACTTTCAGGCAGGTATGGAAAATTATTTTGTATTATTTTAATAAATTTCTTTCATGTTTTACACTGATAGTTGACAGCTTTACATTGATTATAAATATTAAGGATTGTTTTTCTTTTTAAAATGTCTTCAAAATTGCAAATTGGGATTTCAGACATTTTTAACGAGCCGTTGACCTATCATGGTACTCTATGATAGGGAAGAAGTTTCTTCTGTGTCTATAAATGTATGTTGCCATCAATGTTTTGCAGGTAAATATTACACCTTCCATACATTCCACTGGTGAATTCCCCCAGCTCCTCCATCATGGTGTGAATGTGGGGTCCTTGCCACACAATGAGTCCTATTTGTTGGCTCAGCAGAATGGCAGCCCAGCTAATGTGCTAGAAGCATCGATGAGATCCATTACACCACAGATTAACGGGAAGTCCTCTAGTGATGACTTTGAGCAGCTGATCAGAAATATGTCCCAGGTAAGCATGTCGTCTGGTAACCACAAAATGTGAATCACTGATTATCTGGAAGATGAAAATACATATATACTCATTTGAAAGCAATTGACTTATTAAGCAAACCAGAGCTCGCTTGCTAAGTAAAACAAAAATAACCTTTTAATTTGAGGAACAATTGGTAAATGAGAAAACAGTTGGAAGAGTAGCCTTGACATTGTCACTGCTGAGTTATTGTCCTTAGCTGGGCAGTGTGCCTCTCACAGATCAGCATGCCGTTATATTTCTGTGCCTATTGTAGGGCAACTGCTCTGTGTGTGAGTGAGACGCTTTGTCAGACTGTGCTTTTGTATGCATAACTAATGAAAGCTAGTTCTGTGACTTGCCTGGAAATAAGATGGAAAATTCCATTTTGGCCTTGCTGCACATTGTTCTGTAATTTTACTGCTTTCCTCTGCTAAGCAGAAGTAGTGTATGAGTCCCTTCAGTGGCTGAAGCTGAGAATGGCCAGGCGTATATTCTAGCATTTTTCTAACTAACCAGTAATTGAGATAGGTAGGGGAAATCTTCTGCTGTTCTTCTGGAGAACCTTTTGCACAGTCCTACTTTTTCACTTTTCCTGAATTTCATCCTTTCATCTTCTTTTTTCGACTTCTGCTTGAGAGTTGGCCTGTACCCTCTAAAATTTTAGAAACACATGTATCCTAGTCACTACTAAGCCTAAACTCTGTATATTTAGCTGTTATTTCCTGATTTCTTCCTCTGGGCCATGATAATCTTTGTTTCTCCGTTCTTTCTTAATTGTCACTTTTCTGTATGATAGCAAGAAACTGGAACTGAACACCTGTGTTTCGGTTATTAGCTAGTGTAGCCTTGTAATGCTGTACCTGTCAAATTTGGAACTAATTTCCAGGTTGTTTACGACGTTCATTAATGCTGCTTTTCAACGTTTTTAACACTTGTACCGTTTTCTTTGTACTGAACAGGGTCGTCTTGTTGAGACCGTAGAGCTTATTAAACCTTTGAGTGGTGGTCTGGGTTTCAGTGTTGTGGGACTCAAGAGTGAAAACAGGGGAGAACTAGGAATATTTGTGCAAGAAATCCAGGAGGGAAGTGTGGCACATAGGTAAGATTACTACTGGAATATTTTTCTGTACCAAATGTTAACATGACACGGAGCAGGTGTGAAACGCAGTTTTTAAGTCAAGCAAGGCTTCACCTAAAGTTGCTGGACTCTTGAGAAGAGATATTCAGCTGATGTTACCAGAAACTCAGTAATAACAATAGTTTGCTGAAAGTGTGCTTTAGACTTTAATCGTGATTCCACAAGTAATGTTGAGAGAAATGGATTTCTGCTGTAACAACAGCCCAAGGGAACAAATGAACTCAGTGCTGAATGGCA
>WHYT01015085.1:84012-120238 GCA_009806455.1 Tetrax tetrax | reverse complement strand
AATGAAAGCTAGTTCTGTGACTTGCCTGGAAATAAGATGGAAAATTCCATTTTGGCCTTGCTGCACATTGTTCTGTAATTTTACTGCTTTCCTCTGCTAAGCAGAAGTAGTGTATGAGTCCCTTCAATGGCTGAAGCTGAGAATGGCCAGGCGTATATTCTAGCATTTTTCTAACTAACCAGTAATTGAGATAGGTAGGGGAAATCTTCTGCTGTTCTTCTGGAGAACCTTTTGCACAGTCCTACTTTTTCGCTTTTCCTGAATTTCATCCTTTCATCTTCTTTTTTCGACTTCTGCTTGAGAGTTGGCCCGTACCCTCTAAAATTTTAGAAACACATGTATCCTAGTCACTACTACTCCTAAACTCTGTATATTTAGCTGTTATTTCCTGATTTCTTCCTCTGGGCCATGATAATCTTTGTTTCTCCGTTCTTTCTTAATTGTCACTTTTCTATATGATAGCAAGAAATTGGAACTGAACGGTTATTAGCTAGTGTAGCCTTGTCATGCTGTACCTGTCAAATTTGGAACTAATTTCCAGGTTGTTTACAACGTTCATTAATGCTGCTTTTCAACGTTTTTAACACTTGTACCGTTTTCTTTGTACTGAACAGGGTCGTCTTGTTGAGACCGTAGAACTTATTAAACCTTTGAGTGGTGGTCTGGGTTTCAGTGTTGTGGGACTCAAGAGTGAAAACAGGGGAGAACTAGGAATATTTGTGCAAGAAATCCAGGAGGGAAGTGTGGCACATAGGTAAGATTACTACTGGAATATTTTTCTGTACCAAATGTTAACATGACACGGAGCAGGTGTGAAACGCAGTTTTTAAGTCAAGCAAAGCTTGACCTAAAGTTGCTGGACTCTTGAGAAGAGATATTCAGCTGATGTTACCAGAAACTCAGCAATAACAATAGTTTGCTGAAAGTGTGCTTTAGACTTTAATCGTGATTCCACAAGTAATGTTGAGAGAAATGGATTTCTGCTGTAACAACAGCCCAAGGGAACAAATGAACTCAGTGCTGAATGGCAGCAGCACTGGTTTGCTGCAGACCGGTGGGGTGTGTCACTGTGTGTGGATTTGCTGATCAGGATCCTAGCCAGAGTTGCTTCATGGTGTACTCTCTATGTTGTGTGGAGCAGCTGAGTAATCTTGGTGCTATTTCTCTCTGTGCTCTAGGGAGAATTTTTTTTATTATTTGTGGTCTGAGCACTGTCCTTTAACAGAGGGGAGAGTGTGGCCTACAGAGTTAATTTGGTTACAAAAAGTGCCATACTCTATATCATTACAAAATTTTTTTTTAGTCTACCTAACTTCCACTTTCTTTTTTTTCTTTTCTTTTTTTTTTTTTTCTGATTCCCGTTCAAGAGGTCTTTTCTTTTACTTCTCTTATTCCATGGAGTTGAGACCTGTCCTTACTGAATCAGGAAACATTCAACGACTGTTATGGGGCTCATAAATCAGAAAGACCCTGACAGTAATAAGTCTCCGAGGGTGCTCTGAAAAGCACTTCAAATTCACAAGGACAATATTGTAGGTTGAAGCTAAATAGTATTTTTACCTGAATGCTCTGGAGTACCTGGGCTTCTACACTGTAGGTGCTCACAAAAGCTGGTGTGATAGAGATTTTTGTTTTTGTTGCCTCCATTTGTTTTCAAAGCATTGCCACTGTAGGATGTTGAAGACAAGACTCCAGAATTTTTGCTCATTTGTTGCGGAAGCAATAAAAGTGATGGAGGAGGCAGAGAGTAACTCATCTGTGTTCCTTTGAAGTAGATCTAGGAAAGGGTTCAGTATATAATTTTACAATAGTGCTTCGTTTTCCAGAAAGTGAAGTGTTATTTTTTAATTTGCTCAGGGCTATTTTCCTCCTCACTTAAAAGGGATCTGTTTTATCATTTTCTTTCTGTTTCTCTCTCTGCCTCCCCTTCTTTTTTCTTTTTTTTTTCCCTTGTTTTTGTGCAAAACAAAATTTATTTCCGTAGCATCTTGGTGGAAGTCTGTTCCACTCCATGGTTTGATGAATATTCAGAAAGGGTGCACTGAACAAAGTGGGGCACTTGGTCTGTTAAGCAAGAGGCTCAAAGTCAAGAATAAACAAAAATTCCCAGGCTGTGGTTGGGAGCGACTGAGATCTAATATGCTTAGTCTCGGATGGAGTATAGGGAGAAGAAAGCTAGCTAGGGGGTAGTAGCCAGGGGAGAGTGGCAGTGGGATTAGCTTCAAAGGAAGCGATCACCAGGGTGCCACATCAGCTCCTTTCAGCAAAACTGCGGGGAGAGATTAAGAAGTGGGGGGAATAGAGAACAGGTTATTAAAAATACTGGAAAATTGTCAAAATATTGTAATTTCTGTGGCAACACTTATTTGCTTTTTCTTGTTTGTTTATTTTGTCATCTCCCTTCCCTGTTTACACATACGTGACAGAGATGGAAAGCTGAAGGAAGCAGATCAAATCCTTGCTATTAACGGACAAGCCCTTGATCAGACCATTACACATCAACAGGCTATCAGCATCCTACAGAAAGCAAAAGATAATGTCCAGCTAGTTGTGGCCAGGGGCACTTTCCCTCAGCTCATCAGTCCTGTAGTTTCCCGGTCTCCATCTGCTGCTAGCACAGTTTCCGCCCATTCCAACCCGGTGAGTATACCCCAAACATCTATGTATTCAGTTCTGGGCATGTATGCATTTACTGCATCTGGTATTTTGAGACTTTTTTTTTTGTAACTTGTATCTGCATTTCTTTCACAGTTCTTGAGATTTTTCTTCTGTTTACCTTTGTTGTACCTTTTCCCATGCAAAGAGTAGAAAATATATAGGCTTGCTGGGGGGAATCTTGATCTTGTCTGTACTCTGTCTTCCAATCTGCCAGACTCCCTGTGTCCACCAGTGCTAACGCAGCATATTTACATTACTGTATGAAGCTTTGTTTTGAGGTAGCAATAGGATTTTTTTTCTCTCTTTGCCTTCTGCTTGGGCAAACAGAAATTTTTGAGACCTTGCAGTCTGATCTGTACCGCTGGTCGGATGAGTGCTTATCTGTTTGTTTCTCTGTTGTCTGTTAGCAGAGGGGCTCAAATAAAGCAACAAGAAAGAGCCATCAAAATGCCACTTATAGGGACACACTTTAGGACCCCCAAAAACCAGCTCTGCTACATTTCCTTTGTTTTGAAAGCTTTTATACAGCTAGTTGTAGAGATATAGCTCAGAAACATGGTTATACTAACTGCACTTTCTCTTCCTGGTATCTTTCTCATGTAATGGCTTGTCCTGGGGTGAAACGGCCTGTCTTTGTTTTCTGTAGGTTTTGCTGTTCGGTCATCTATGGTCCTTCTTTGTGGGAGTCAACAATTAGAAGTATATGGAGGAATCGGTCTGGAAAAAGCAGCTATTTTAGTGTTTATTTTAATCATTAGCATAAAACTTTTAGTGAAGAAATTTCAGAATTACTCTTTTACTGTGTGCAGGAATAAAGCTGCTTGGCCTAATTTTTCCTGTCAGCACATAGGAGAGGCCTGCAGTCTTCCAGTATTCCTGTGACACACTTATTTCTCTGGATGATTGCCTCTGTGTTCTCTGAACAGCTTCCTTTGCTTGAAAAAATGTTCCTTCCAAACCTACCACAGCTCCTTCTGGTTTTGTATGCCTTTCTCAGTCCGTACGTTCTCTTCATTTTCAAATGCTGAGGAAAAGCGTATTATCTGGAGCCATTGTTTTTCCTTCAGATTTTGCTTGGATCATTATTGGTTTGTGTTAAGACTGTGGATACCCAAACAGATATCTTTGGGCTTTGAATTTGTAGTACCTTGATTATTCCAAAATAACTGCTTATTTTCAAGATCCTGCCTGGTGAAGCACCAGCTGCAGTTTTAAATTTCAAATTAGTTTATCATGTGGTTTGTTCTTCAGGAACAAAACAATACCAGGAGTTTCCAGTGGTCCCTTCAGTACCACCCCACTTGAGTGAGCTAGCATTTGTCTTTCTTTCAGAGCAGTTTTGCTTCTATGTGCTACATGAAGCTTGCCATGAGAGCTACTTCATTCCAGTGCTGTTGAAATTAGACAACTCAGAAATCTTTCTTAATTACACAGGGGGCAATTCTGCAAATGCATACTTCACAGTGCTGCTTTCAGCCTTAACCTTTGAATTCAGTTTATGCATGCTCCTGTACTTTATTATAATAGCTGGTGTGAACATGTGCTTATATGAAGATTTTCATTTCCAGTCTTGTGAGATTTCATAGCAGCAGTATTTTTCTCACTGACTGCAACAGAGCATGGATGTGGATGGTCCTAGGTTGCTGCTAAAATTCAGTCAGCAAGTTCTTGAAAGGCCTGACCCCCTGCCTAGCTCTGGTTTGTACCACGGAAATTCCAACTGTTATGGAATGAACAATGTATTGCTTAAATACTGTGTAATCTTATACCTAATAGTAATTGTGAGAAAGGTCTCGTGTTTTACCTTCCTTCTTTATCCAAAAACATAGCCAAGAAATAAGAGAAAATATTTTGCAAGTTTTAATATGTATATAGTTATTTTAATAATTTGCATGCTGATATTTATTCCTTTTAGGTTCACTGGCAGCATGTGGAGACCATTGAGCTGGTGAATGATGGCTCAGGTTTGGGATTTGGGATAGTGGGAGGAAAGTCAACTGGAGTGATTGTTAAAACCATCCTCCCAGGAGGGGTTGCTGATCAGGTAAATTCAACCTACCCTTCCATTTACCGTTCAGTAAGGTGTTAAGTTAATCTTTGCTTTTATAATCATACTAAGTAATGGTAGTTTTTTTTTCCTTGTAAGTGTAAAAAAGAGAGACTAAGTGGTGAAATTTATCCTGGGTAAATTGAGGAGAGGAGGAGGAGATCTCTACATTTGAATGTAAAAATTGGACTAGGCTCTAAATCACATTTTCAACATGTGTTTGGTGCAGATGCGTTTAGACTCCTAATTCTTACATGAATATACTGGTTGTAATTCAGGGATGGGGAGTATATCAAACACTTGCTTTCTCTGCCCAGACAGCTAAGGAAAGCATCTGCTTCTCTTGGCTAAGCTTACTGAAGCTTGGAGCAGGCATGTGGCTTCATGTGTCTGCTTCAGGACATGGGCTCTGCTCCTGCCTGAAGGGCACACGAGAACTGGATGTGGTGATCGTAGCCCATTTCAAGCTTGTCTGTTGGACAAGTGTCTAGGGCTACAGTGATGATGGTCAAGGATTGAATAAGTACAGAGATTGATCAGTCCAGCCACAGAAGTAGTGGCCTCTTAGCAGACCCTGAAGGTGTATGGACAGGATTTACTGCTGCACTATTTCCCTGAGCAGTTCAATGGCTTCTTTTTTTCAGATGTGTCTCTAATGCTTTTCATGTGGGCTAAATTAATGTGATGCTCTTTTTTATGGATTAAAGGTAAATTGCTAGGAGAGTAAACCAGTGTAAATCAGTATAAATAGAATCATAGAACGGTTAGAGTTGGAAGGGACCTTCAAAGGTCATCTAGTCCAACGCCACTGCAAGGATCAGGGACATCCCCAACTAGATTAGGTTACCCAGAGCCTCATCCAGCCAGACCTTGAACATTTCCAGGGATGGGGCTTCCACCAGCTTGCTGGGCAACCTGTTCCAGTGTTCTACAACTTGCATTGTAAAAAATATTTTCCTAATATCCAATCTAAATCTACCTCCCTCTATTTTAAAACCATTACCCCTCGTCCTATCACAATAGGCCCTACTGAACAGCCTCTCCCCATCTTTCCTGTAGGCCCCCTTGAGGTACTGGAAGACCGCTATCAGGTCTCCCTGGAGCCTCCTCTTCTCCAGGCTGAACAGCCCCAACTCTCTCAGCCTGTCCTCATAGGAAAGGTGCTCCAACCCTCTTCATCTTTGTGGCCCTCCTCTGGACCCTCTCCAACTGGTCCATGTCCTTCTTATGTTGGGGACTCCAGAACTGGACACAGTACTCCAGGTGGGGTCTCACCAGGGCAGAGTAGAGCGGCAGAATCACCTCCCTTGACCTGCTGGCCATGCTCCTCTTGATGCAGCTGAGGATGCGGTTGGCCTTCTGGGCCGCAAGGGCACATTGCCGGCTCATGTTGAGCTTCTCGTCCACCATCACTCCCAAGTCTTTCTCCTCAGGGCTGCTCTCAATCTGTTCTTTGCCCAGCCTGTATTTATGCCTGGGATTGCCACGACCCAGGTGCAGGGCCTTGCACTTGGCCTGGTTCAACTTCATGAGGTTGGCACGGGCCTACCTCTCCAGACTGTCCATGTCCCTCTGGATGGCATCCCTCCTTCCAGCGTGTCGACGGCACCACACAGCTTGGTGTCATCGACGAACTTGCTGAGGGTGCTCTCTATGCCACTGTCCATGTCTCCAACGAAGATGTTGAACAGGGCCGGGCCCAACATGGACCCCTGAGGGACGCCAGCTGTGACCAGTCTCCACTTGGACGTCGAGCCATTGACCACCACTCTCTGAGTGAGGCCATCCAGCCAACTCCTTATCCACCGAGTGGTCCATCCATCAAACCCATGCCTCTCTAGTTTAGGGAGAAGGATGTTATGCGGGACAGTGTCAAAAGCTTTGCACAAGTCCAGGTAGATGATATCTGCTGCTCGTCGCTT
This sequence comes from Tetrax tetrax, assembly GCA_009806455.1. Lineage (NCBI taxonomy): Eukaryota > Metazoa > Chordata > Aves > Otidiformes > Otididae > Tetrax > Tetrax tetrax. The sequence continues at coordinate 113,611 of WHYT01015085.1, read as the reverse complement.
GTCCACCGATGCTGTCACCCTGTCATAGAAGGCCACCAAATTGATCAGGCATGATTTGCCTTTGGTGAAGCCATGTTGGCTGTCACCAACCATCTCCTTGCTCTCCATGTGCCTTAGCATGGTTTCCAGGAGAATCTGCTCCATGACTTTGCCAGGCACAGAAGTGAGGCTGACCATCCTGTAGTTGCCCGGGCCCTTCTTGTTTCCCTTTTTAAAAATGGGGGTTATGTTCCCTCTCTTCCAGTCATTGGGGACCTCACTAGACCGCCACTACTTCTCAAATACAAGGGCCAGTGGCTTGGCAACTTCATCCGCCAATTGCATCAGGACCCGCGGATGGATCTCATCAGCTCCCATGGACTTGTGCACCTTCAAGTTCCTCACATGTTCCCAAACCTGCTCTTCAAGTACAGTGGGTGGTTCTTCATCCTCACAGTCCCTGCTTGTGCCTTCCACAGCTTGGGTGGTGAGACAAGAGCCCTTATCTGTGAAGACTGAGGCAAAAAAGTCATTGAGTACCTCAGCCTTCTCATGTCCCGGGTAACCATGACACTGGTTTCCTTCTGGAGGGAGCCTACATTCTCCTTGGACTTTCTTTTGTCCCCTACATACCTATAGAAGCTTTTCTTTTTGCTTTTTATATCCCTGGCCGGATTCAAATAACTGGGTCTCAGTGAGGAATAAGTATATTTTATTTTGAAGATACAGTTAATCCTGAGGACCAGTTTCTAAATAGAAGTATGAAATTAAATACACATTTGTATGTCATTTGGAAATGTGTTTGGAAATGAAACCATGTAATTGTTAAATACCAGTAGGTAGTAACTTTAACTATATGCATTTTTTTCTGTGCTCAGGTGACCGAGTAGTTCAGAAAGAATGTCTTGGATATTTCTGGATAAATTTATAGTAAAATTAGTGTGTCATTAGGCAACTTACTTTTCTTCGCTGTGTTACCTGGGTGTTTACCTGGCATCTGAAAAAAAAATCACCTGGGTCATATGTCTTAAAAGTGACTAAAGCTATGTGATTTTTTTTGTGGTTGTATGGTATGTGGGAGAAATGGCAGGATGTTAATAGATATTTTTTCATCATTGTTCTTCCTCCAGCATGGGAGATTGTGTAGTGGAGATCACATCTTGAAAATTGGTGATACAGACCTGGCTGGAATGAGCAGTGAGCAGGTGGCACAAGTTCTGAGGCAGTGTGGAAATCGAGTGAAACTGGTAATTGCAAGAGGTCCCGTTGAGGAGCCACCACCACCAGCAGTTCCACCAGGTACACCGGTACCCATCACCACACCAGAGAAACAGGTAAGCAACAGTGAATATACTTAACTTATGACAAAATATTATGTTGAACTTCCTTTTCTTTTAATGACTGTTTGAATGTCTTTCACGTTTATGTTCTCAAAAGTGAAGATTTTCTTTTGCAGTAGTGATGTTCTCAGCTGACTGTCTGGGAGAATTTAAATGACGCGAAACAATACTTGAAGCCTTTTGGGATGAGGGCTTGGTCTTTCTTCCATAAGTATGATTTGAGTGACTTCTGGTTCTGGGTTGCTTGTGATTGTGCAGTAATACACTGGAAACAACTTGAAGCCATGCAGTCTTTTCTTCAGACTGAGCAGGCTGGCTCTGTAGCATTTCTGAGTCCACCTGTCCTTTTGCTCTCCAGGAGCATTTCTTATTTCTGTATCATTGCAGCCGTCCTTCAGACAGTTCCTCCCTCTGCCAACCAGCACACATCTCCTTCTTTCCTACGTCACTTGGCATTGCTCATTTGCTAGACAGCTTCCAAAAAAAGTCAGCCAGCTGCTATCCTTATTCCTCTGCTGATCATTGTACTCTCTGTGCTGTTACTCCTCTATAACCGTCAGCCACCTAAAAATTGCTATGAATATTATCATGTCCTTTCGGCTAAAAATCTCTGCAAAATGGGTTATTTGCATATTTGCAGCAAAGCCTGGTTTCTTGAGAGCCAGGAACAGCAGTGTTCTGTCACATGTAGTTATGACCAGATACATTTAAATGTGAATATGTGGAATAAGTGAATGAGAGGAGAAAAAGGTGGTTGTTTTTGAGCCTACAACTAGATAGAATTTATGCCTTACAAATAATGTTTTTGTTTTACTTTTTTTCAATTGTTTTTCTAGACCTTTTCTTCCCAGTTACAAATTACATTTCAGATGAGCCACTTTGGAAGAAAAAAAGCCTTAACAATGTTTGCATAATTACAGTTATTTTGCCTTTGTCCATTGTAGTGGAAAACAAACATAGATTCATCCCCTCTATTGTGGGCATAAGGCAAAGAAAGTTAATATGGAGTCTTGTAGGCATCTAAGAAGAGAGATAGACTTTTGTGTCTCTGCAGCACTCAGAGGCATGAAAACCTGGCTGTATTTTAGGTGAAGGGATCAATATTTAGCCCAAATATTATTTATCTGAAAAGCAGCTGTCTCAAAGGAGAATCTGAATTTGATGATTTTATCTGTGTGTATTTCTTCAGTATTTGCCTTTCTAAGGTTATATGATGTAATGTTGAAGCTATATATCTGCAGGATATATAGGATTTCTAGTGCTGAGGAAATAGTTCAAATGCATCAAGTAGCAAGATTTGACTTTTTTGCCACCTTCCTCTCCATTTTCATCCTTTTCTACGCCTTGTTCTGGTACATCTCTCCTGGCAGGAGGCAGGCTATTTTTAAACTGGTTCTGGTGGCACAAAGTCTTTTTCTGGGAGGGAGCACCTAGTTAATGCTGCTACAACCTTATTAATTTGACTGTGGAGTTAAGATAATGATAGAAACAGCTTGGTTTGTCTATTTCTTCCTGGCAGATAGAGGATGGGTGAAGACTTAATGATGCTCTTAAGGCTATTAGTGAGAGCAGAATGGCTTTCCAAAATGGGCACTTCTCATCATGTCTCCTATAGATGTCTGTCCTGTAAAAATTCATGAGGTTATGGAAATTCGAGCAGTTCTTAGTGGCCTTACCTGTGGCCAAAATAATCCTTTATTAGCAAGCAGAGAGGTAGTTAAAGCAGTAGAAATTTATTTTTCTTGTGTTCGATTGTGGTTTTGAGTGGACTTGTTCAGATAAAGAACCAAAGTCACATTCTATTTTGGCAAGTAGCATCATAGCTCTCCTGAAGTCTCTTTTGGCACATGCATACTTATCTAGTCAAACTGGGTTTAGTTAGTATCTGGCTGGTTGCTGTATTGACACTTCAAAACGTATTAGCTGCTCTTTGTCATGCAGAAGAGATGGAATAAAACAGGAGTATAACAGGATTTTGATAGATTTCTGTATATTTATGAATTCCTATTTTTAATATCTGTATAAATATTGATGTCCATATAAAGACAACGAAATTGAAGCCTGGTATATGTAATCATATCCTGATATGTATCAGCTATGGAAGAGGCTAGTAAGTCTCTGTTTTAGACAGCTGAAAGACTAAACATTTTTAAAAAATCTTTTTTAAAAATTGAAGTTGACTTTTATAAGTTGATCTTTTTTTATATGAAAGCAATATTATTGAAATGGGATTTTAATATACTTTCGTTAACAATAATTAAATGGATTTGTTGCCTCAAAATTTCTTTGTTATTGGAATTCAGAGAGTTGTAGTAGGTGTTAGCAGAGGCTGTCATTATTTAACAAGCTGGAAGTATAATTGCTACTTTCTAAACCAGAATTTTTAAGTCTTTCAAAACCAAAAAACTTAATTGCCTCGGTAGGGATAGCTTTTATTATGTTTTAAACTTGGCATGCATAGGAAAAAATAGCTATAGTTATTGAAAAGGAATTTAAACAAATATAGTACAAAGTATAGTTTTTATCTTTTTTCTTCTTTTAAATAACACAGCAGTCTAAAGCTGGTTCTAAGGAAGTCCCAGAAGGGCAGCAAGCTACGTATTCTAACATTTAAGCATGGCTCATGTAACGTACTGTACATGAGGTTCATTGTTGAATTTGTGCAAATAACACCCATCATTTTAGTCATTTTATAGGTTAGAGGGTAATATCCCAGGGGCAGCAGGGCGGGGAGGGCATGATCTGTATTGCTTTACAGTGAGGAATGTTACCTGTATCTAGTTTACGTGCTGAATACCAAACAAGAACGGAAGCAGAGTTGATGCTTGCTTTCTTACATTTGTATCTAATTTTACACGTTGATGACGTAAAATAATGTGGTGGATCTTTAAAGAAGAAAAAACCTTCCTTTCTAATCACACTTTTCTTTCTAGGCAGATGCTTCTGTTGAGAGCTGTGATGATGGGGAGAAATTTAGTGTTGAACTCACTAAAAATGTCCAGGGATTAGGAATAACTATTGCTGGTTACATTGGAGACAAAACCTCAGGTAATTATTGATTCCTGCAGTTTACTGTACAATCTGTTGTGTACTGTGATGTAAGTACATCAAAGACTTAATTTTAGTTTTGGTATAGTGTCTCTACAAAAAGCCTTGACCATCTAAAATATTTATAAAGTTTGTAAAGAAAAAGCAAATGTTTTCCTTTCATGATAATATTATTCAGAGCAGAAGCAATCAGTTTTATAATAAATTCTCACCTCAGCGTTCTTTAAATCAATTTTTGTATTTGTTGTTGTCTAAAAGTTGTGCTTACATGTTTTTGCAAAACAATTCTAAAAGAGATTGAGCCATTTTTTTCAGAACAGACTGGGCTTTTAAAATTACATTTTCATCTTTAAAAAGCTCTTACAAGATAGTACATTAGTTTTCTGAGTAGTTTTAGGAGATGCTTTTATAATATTTTAAATGATTTGTGTAGCACTACTGACAGATCAAGAGTTCCTTGGTGACTTCTGGATATAATAAATGTCTGTTGCCCTTTGGACTGTTGCAGACAATAAATAATTTAAATAAATAAATGCAACAGTATTCATGTACCGTTGTGTATTTTTACTTGTAATTTCCACTACATTCGTCAAAAAAATGATCCAGAACTCTTTTAGGCCTCCCTGGAGATGCTTTGGCAAGTGCAATGCTATTAGGAAGGGACAGTTATTGAATGTGTTGTTAAACTTCTCAAAGAGAAGATGGATATGGATATGGATAGATATATCTTACATTATTGGCAGTTTATAGAGGTAATTTGTTGGCTTTGAGAACTAAATTTAAAGTTCACAATTGAGACTATATTTTAGCAATCTGTTCCATAGGACAAAATGGTCACAGTTTCCAGCAGAATCTTTAAAAGACAAATTAAATTGTAGAACATGTGATAGATCTGATAGCGTATTTAAACTATTTAAACTGATTCAGTGTTGGAGTATCACCAGTCTTTGGTTTTAAATTATTGTGTTGCATGTAACTTCATTAGAAAATATTCCTACCTCACAAACTATTTGGGCATCTCACTTAATTTTGTGACTTCACACTTAGTTAAAGAACAACTTTGCTTTCAGAGAAGCAGCAGTAAAACTATGGGATGACAAGATCTGCAGCTGAAATTTTCATGAATGAGAAACAGCAACTTAGTATGTTACCGTACAGCTATTACGGGATATAGAAACATGTGGAAGTTAGTAGGACCAGCCATTTAAGTATTCAGAAAACCCAGGGAAACAAGAAATTAAGGAAAACTGGAAAAGAATTGTCAATGTCATGACTTAAATATATTTGTAGTATTATTCTTCCTAAGCTGAATATAGTAATTAGAGCAAAATGTATATTTAGCCCTCCTTCCTGCTAAATTTTGTCATATTGAGATCCAGTAAAAGATGCATTTCAGATCTGCAAAGGCACTGGGTGTCTTGACAGCTATTAAAACCCATTTTGTGGTGGATTATCTTCCCATTGAACATACTCATTTAACAGAGTTGGAACATTTGTTGAGAGGAAGTAGATTCTGTTAAAATTTCTGATATCAATGTTACAAGCCTGTGGCCCTCAGACCTGATTTCATGCCAGTTCATGCTAGTATTTTTCTCAATATCACGTATACTGTGCAAAATGTGCATGTGGGAACTCTGTAGATTTCCAATTTACTGAGTTGCCGAAGTTGTTTCAAATTCCAGTGTGTTTTTCCTGAAACTTTTTGTAAAATATCCCTTTGTTAGGTGTTCTATATATATGACATTTACTTCTGATTAAAAATCATTAGCTGTCTAAAATGGTTCTGTTTAGGGGTTTGAATTTTTTTTTTTCTTATATGTCTTCTTTTTTAAACTTTGATCAAATACTGACTTACAGCCGTAGTTAAAAGCTGTTTCAAATGTAAGTTGTAGTCCTACTTGCTTATAATTTTCTGCATTTGGTTATCTTCAGCAGTTATTAACTACATAGAAAATACAGAATTTACCAGGCTAGTGTATTCAAACGGAATTTTCTGTCCTACAGTTCTAAATCAGGCCAAGATTCAGAGATAGTTTTTTGTTGATGTGGGTTTCAACATCTAGATTAAAATAAATTAGAATATTTCTTCTTCTGCAGAAAGAATTGGGAATTTGGCATTGTAAGATTTCAAGTGAACTCTGGTCCAATGCAAGCTGACATTAGTCAAGCTCATCCTTTAATAATAATAATATATATGTTTTACTTAAAGCATATACTGTGTTGATTATTCTTTATCTTACCTGGAGATTGTGTTTTCTTTGTTTTTCTCCCTTTGTCTGGTGGGATTAGTTGGAGATTGTTGCATTATTTAAATTGTTTCTTAATAAATTAGGTAATTTAATTTTCTCTGTTTTTTCATCCCAGAACCTTCTGGTATCTTTGTGAAAAGCATTACAAAAGGCAGTGCTGTTGAACATGATGGCAGAATCCATGTGGGAGATCAAATTATAGTTGTAAGTAGACAAAGAAAGAAGCTAGATCCCTTGTCTGCAAAACTGTACTTCTTTTAAGTTGTAAAAAAAATGCTCATGTAGTACTTGTTTAAAATATTCAGAATCGTTGTTGAAATGGTGAGTCCTTTTTTTTGACTGTTTGATCACATTCTCTTTCTGGCTATCTACCTGTGTGTAACTTGTGTTTCTTAAGAAAATGTGTGTTGTATGTGAGTATGTTACTAGTAGCAGCTTTGAGACTTCTTAGTAAAGGCAAAGTTTCAGAGTTTGATTCAAATTAAGCGACTGTTTTCAAAATTATTTTTAAAAGTATTTCATTGAAGTTTTAGATGCTCAGAGAAAGAAGAAAATATTTTTTATGCATAAAATGTTAGTTGTGTGGTGAAAATCAGGTTGTAAATGCAGGAGCCCCATTTTTGTGGCTGTCATAGATCTGGCCTTGCATTTGTATGAAGGCAGGACTAAGAACAAGTTATGATCTCTCTCCAAGTACAAATATACCTGCGTGTTTATATGAAAAACTGTGTATGGTTTTTATAGTGATTTGTATGCTGTATACAAATGGTTAAAATTAATTACTCCGAAGTTTAACTTCTTCTACTGCAGATGCAGGAGGAAAATATTTGAGCGACCTCAGATAAAAGAATAATAAGCATTTTTAAAATATGATTTCCGTAAGTATGGAGGAAAAATGGAGTTTGCAGGGAGAAGAAGATTAAGAAGTGGTGTGTTCTACAGACAATGGGATAAAAGTCTTACATTTCAGAAAAAAACCTTGAGTTAGTGAGATAATGGGGTAACTTCAAACAGAAGAGGCCGAAGTCGTGTTCTTTAAAATATTAAAATGATAGACTAGAGGTAACGTCGGGCTGGCTGGAACAGTGTTTAATTGGGAAATTGGACTTCACGGTGTTCAACAGCTGACTTCTCTGTGTCTGATCGTCACTTGGCCTCAGAATGGCTGCAGTCTGTATTTCTTTCTACCAGAGTGGACGGCTGTGCCTCTCTTCAGACTCCTCCCCCCAGCTCTCTTGGCCATGGCTGTGTTGGTTTATTCACCCAGTATTTTCTCCTCAGAGGTGGATATGCCTGGAGCGGCGGAGCAGACAGGCTGCGCAGCATGCCCCGCACAGCACATGCTGTGTCTTCTCCCACCTCACAGAGCAGATCTGCCTGGCCCCACTGTGGGGGGCACTTCTCACTTCGCTATACTGCTGGCTCTTACCTAGCTGTGCAGTACTCCAGTAAAAGTGCTTAGTGTATCCAATGTCATTATGTCGTCCAGCTTTTTTTTTGTTGTCCTTCCACTGTGAAAGCTCACCGTATTATTTTGCCCTGCACTTTTTTTTTTTTCTGAGTGGTGTCTTGGGAGCTGAAAAGCTGCTTAATCCTGCAGGTGGATGGAACAAATCTTCAGGGTTTTACTAACCAGCAAGCAGTTGACGTTTTGCGGCACACAGGACAAACGGTTCGGCTCACTTTGATCAGAAGAGGGCTTAAGCAGGAAAATAATATTCAGCCCCAGGAGGACTTCAGTGCTGCTGTTGAAAAGGACTTACTGTTCCAAACAATGGATAGTAGCATAGCCAAAGGTAATCAAAACTGGCTTTTCTTTAAAGTTGTCTTGAAACATTTTTCTTCTCATTTGCAAAATGGAAATAAAATGGGCCAAATTAATTCTCGGTAGCTATTACTGATGGCAGAACTTCTGTGTATGAGAGGAGAACTTGAACTACTATAGTTTGGTTAATCTTTTAGACACAGTGGTATTATTTACTTTGTTTTCAAAGTGAGTGTTGAAAGCTCTGTACTGCATTGCACTTCTGGCTGAATTGGTTCAAGATTTGATCCTGCGAATCTTCAAATGGTAAGAAGGCAGTGAATGTTTTATTTGTACTCAAGGGTGAGAGCTGCATTCAAGAGCAAGCAAAGAGATACCCTCCGCAATGACCAAAAGCAGACCTCAGTTCCTCTCACTCTTGTGTGTCAGTGTCACAAGCTTAGGGTATGAGAGGAGTGGTGTATATCTAGAAATTATTAATAATCTGATAGGACATCAACTATGTATGTGTACAAAGGTCAGAAGCCAATGACCAATATTGGTTGTGCTGTGGATAAAATGAGGTTAGTGAAGCTGAATCTTAAACTGTGCACATCTTGAAGTATGTATTCAGTATCTTGGAAGTCAGTGTGTTTGAATGGAATATCTGCCCAGAGGCTGGATGTGCGAAGGGATGCTTTTCAGCTGTTTGTGTTATAGGTTAATGTCAGCAGAAGTATATCACAACTCATAGACTGAGGCATAATCCCCACCTCACGCAACATTTTGAAGACCCAGTACTATATTAGCTGTATGGCATCCTCTCATTCCCACCTTTGGAAAAGATTACAGAGGAAGTGCTCAGAAACTGCTGTTTCTCCAGCCTAGAGGTGTTCAAGACAGCTGAGAGCCATCAACATATTTAACAGAACTCTATGTTAGGAGAGGCATTCTGCAAGTGAGAGGTCTGTCAGGTATGCAGATCTTCCAATCTGTAGCATTTTCATTTCTCAGTGTCAGCTTCCTGAGTGGCACATAGGAAAGAAGAGGATGGGGGAAAAAAGGTAATGCAAAGGTGATAAAGAATGTTACATGTTTTTCAGTAACATTTTTTTTTCATTCATAGAGATGCAGCTAGTGGAGGTTGTGCTTTTTGTTTTTCTTGTTTCATTGAAAAATTCACTGGCAAAACAGTACAAGAAAACGAAATATCTTTAAGATACAGCATTTCTTCTGGGCCCCTCATGCCGGATTCTGTTTGCTAAATATGGATTCTCTGAAGTCCAATGGAAGAGACAGTCAATGCCCTGAGGCATGCCTGTGAGCTTGATGAATGTTACAACACATAAAGTAGCTGAAAAGGTTTCTTCTTCTTTTTCCAGATAACAGTGAAACAGAACAGGGATCCCCATCATTGCCATGCAGTGCCGGTGTGGTAAATATTGGAGAGGATGTGAAACAACAGGAAACAGGTTCGCAATGTTTAATATTTTATTCTGTGAAAATGTACTTGGGTGTGCTTACACAATGATCAGGTGTTCTGTGTGCCTTTTCCATCTGCTGTGTACTGTATAGCTGAGGCACAGCTAGAAAGTGAAAGTAATCATACATAGAAGCATGTACTGTGAGAGCATTGACTACTATGTATCTCCAAAAATAGTTAGATTTCAAAGATGTCACATGAAGCAGTCTGCTTTTACTACATGCTTAGCCGTCTTTTTACTTTAGTTCTATATTAAACTTTTTCCCTCCTCATTCCCCAACATACCATATCCTTCTAGCTGCCTGGAGTTGCCCAGCTGCAGTTCCAGGACTTCTACCTCTTCTGATAAACTTCTTTTTCACAATTCTTGAGCTTGCATTCATTTCAATCTGTGTTGTCTAGTAATATTTGAAATTCTGTCAGTTCTGATGCACTGATATGCTCTGACATATCCCATACTCTTTGTGGAAATACTTATTTTCTAGTGCAGTTGATGTGCATTTTCTGGCTTCTAGTGCTAGAGAGGAACTGAAAAGCATCACTTCTATGAGTTCTGTAATATGTGTCTTTTCATAACTCATGCTTCCAATTATCCTGGATAGCTGAAGAATTTATTTTTAACACCTTTCTTTCAGATACTGCAAGGTCTTTGCTTTGGGGAAAGTGTTGTCGTATTTGAATGGCACACAACACCTGGCTTTATTTTTACTAGTGTTTCTGAGCAATGACTAGATTTAAAACACTATCTGAGGCTGTAGGTCACTTCAAATTCTTACTAAAATTCAGTGGGAGTTGGGAACTTAATCTTGTAATAAAAATTCTAGTGTTTGCCTGTGATGAGCATTCAGATCTGAGGAGTTTATTTTGATAGTTACTGTAGATGTAGCACAGACCATGGGCCTTGAATGTGTAGAGTCCTGTTAAATCTACTCACTGTTGTATCTAAATACTGCTTTTTATTATTTCCTGCTTTAGAATCTAAAATGTGAATGAGAGGGAAATGAGCATGAGGAAAGCATTTCTCTGTTTTTTTTCAGCATGCAGATAAACTTTCAATCAAGTTAAAACTTGCTGCAGTTTGCTGCCTAGAATGTCACTGTATTTTTCACAGCATCATTAGTTTTCTCCCTTCCTTACCTTCCAATTTAATTTCTGCTCTTTAGCTGTTAGAATTGTTTCTTATTGTGTGTGCACACATGTGAATCTAACAAAAAAAAAAAAAAGCAAAAAAAAAAAGCTAGGATTTGAGTTCTCTCACTGCCCACTAGGGCCTACAGTTTCAAAAAATCTTTTACAGTTATGCTTGTAGTTTTGAAAGTGCAGAATCTCAAAACCTCCAGATTTTGTTTGAAAACTTCCCTTGGACACTCTGTAAAATGCAGGGTCTGTCTGAAAGAATCAGTATGCCGTATCAGATACGTAAGTATTTTATCCATCCCCCTGAATCAGTCTGATCAGCCCATATATGGTCTGGTTTAACAAATGCCTGGAGCATGGTTATAACTTCTTCATTTGCTTTATGTCCATTATCTTGTGAAGTTGCATTAAATACACTCAATATTGAAGCTAGTTTAAATATGTGTCCTTTCTTTCCAGTCGTTCACACTAAACTTTTTGACTGGATGTCGTCTTTCAAAATACAGAGTGAGTTTTGCAGGGTTGGGATCTAATACTATTTTACAAGTTTTTCCTCTGGTAAACCAAAGCCTGCTAAGAGAAAACATTCAGAATTTAGTCATATTTAGGAGAGTTCTAGCGTCATGAGGGTGATTGTGTAGTCTTTCATGGTCCATGTACTTTATCAGTTACAGGAATAGACAAGACATTTTACTTTTTGTCGCAGTAATCTCAGACATAACTTTTAGATTTCCAGCTAACTACTACAGAAGAAGCAGCTACGAAGGCAAAGTGGCAGAGGATTATGGGTTCAAATTATGAAATAGTGGTAGGTAAACTTTGATTACTATTACTAAATGCCCTTTGATCTGTCCACCTATTATGTTGCTAACATGCAGATACAAATGTTTTTGTATTGAATGTGTTTATGTATAAACATCATAGATATGTCTCTTAGTCTGTTGAGATTCTTTTATTTTAATAATAAATTTTGAATGTAGATATGTATTTTTCTGTATTGATTTTGGCAAAATAATCACAAGCTTCTTAGGTTACTGTGCCTATGAGTATTGTTTCACGGATTTCCTAGCTTTAAGAGGATAAATGTGTATTAGAGGAAAAAGTAATATTTAAGGTGAACTTCAGAGCTCCGTTAGCCAGAATTTGAAGCTAGTGCTTGAAACGTCTTACCCATTCAGCATAATGAATAAAGTGCTTGATGTAATGAGGCAAATAATGCATAGGGTATTCGTGATAGGTACAGTTGAAAAGCAGTATCTGAATTTAAGACTTTATTTCAAAATTATGTGCCACAGCTGTAGTCACTGCAAAAGTGTGTACTATTACATATATTGTTGTCAAACACAATTCAACTTGTTTATGCTGAAGTGATATGTGATCAAAGTTTCAGCTTTTATCTAACTGTCCCCTGATCCAAGCATCTGTCCCATTTTTACACAAATACAATGCAAAGCCTCTTCCCCATCAGGCATAGATCATATTGGATGGGGCTGTGTTTCAGTTTCCATGCTTAAGGGGCTTTTCTTGCATAAGAGACTGAAGCCCCGTGTGAGGTAAAAGAGTAAGTCTATCATGGTGGCTTTCTGTCCACATGCATGGGGCAACACAGTCATGTAACTCCAGTCCTGGTGCTTTGGTCTGTTGTGGTTCCTAGAAAACACTCTGTGAATTTGTCACGTATGTAAGTATTTTATCCATCCCCCTGGTGGATAAAATAAAGCAGTAGTTTCCTTTCCAGAATAGTCTACTATTTTGTGATTGTGTAACTTTCACTAACTGTGACCTGCAGATTTTAGTTTTTTTCTGATATTTGTTTTTTCCTCTCAATGCTTTTTGTTTTACTAGGAAGTTTAAGTTGATTTCTTTCTTTTAAGCTGCAGTTATTATTTCCCTCATTGTTGCTGAAAAACCTAAGCTAGGAACTTTGCATGCTTTTGCAGTCTAAAAGTCTGTATTACACATGACAATATTTCTAGTTTCTCACTTCTGGAATATTTATCTCATTGTATATAAATTGAAATGGAAAGTAACAGGTACAGATGTAAATATGTCCAAAGTAACCATTTCTCAATCTTATTTTAGGTCGCTGTAGTTAACAAATTTAGTGAAAGCAGTGGGTTAGGGATAAGCCTTGAAGCTACAGTGGGGCATCATTTCATCAGATCTATCTTACCCGAGGGGCCAGTTGGACGAAGCGGGAAGCTGTTCAGTGGCGATGAGCTTCTGGAAGTAAGAAAAAAATACTATATCTTAATCAGCATTCAGTAAGATTTTAAAGCAGTGACTTGCTTCTCACAGGCTATGACTTTGGGAATGTAGCATATCTGACTGCATACCAGCCATAACCAGGAGTGCTTGAGTAGCCGCTTCATATGTACTTAGCATATTTGTGTGAATGCATATGCTTACATGCATTTCTCAGCTGATAGCTGATTTTTCACGTTTGGTTCAAAGTCAACAAAGAAGAATGCCTAGCAAAAGCATTAATATTTAGCAAGAATATCCCTACACAGTGAAGGGACTAAACACCTGTTTACTTTTCTAAATAATTTTCTTAAAATTAAAGTGTGAATTTAGTTCACATGAATGCAAGAAACATGAAGTGACGGAGTATCTGAGGTTTATAGGGTGACTTCACACAATCTATGAGACTCTCCATTCGGTTTAAAACTTATCTTCGTGTTGATTCTGAGTCTACCAAATTGAGTAAGGATTGACAACATCCATTAGCATGATTTTTATTTTTTTTTTTAAATCAGATGATTAGTGGGTTGGGTGCTTTTTTTACCCATTTTTGTTCATTGTACTTCTAAACACTGTATATTCTTTATTTGTTGAGGTGAACGAGATCTCTTTGCTTGGAGAGAACCACAAGGATGTGGTCAATATCTTGAAAGAACTGCCTATTAAGGTGACAATGGTGTGCTGTCGTCCAGTAGCTCCTCCCATCGCTCATCCAGAAGTACTGGAGAGTCTAAGTTTGTCTGAGGTTCAGCTCACAGAAAAGGTACTTTGTCTTAAAAAAATCACTGATAAAATGACTGTTTCCTTGAGGAAAAAACATATAAAGTTCTTGTACAAGGTTAGAAATACGTTTTCATATTTTAGGACTTGGAACTAGATGAATAGGAAAAAGCAAGTAATGGTAATCAACCGTACTTTGCCCAACTGGAAGACATCAATCCTAGTAGATCATGGGGGGAAATATTCTAGGATGTGGGTCTGTCTACACAAGGACTTAACTTGTGTTCTGCAGAAGGGCCATGAGGGTATGGCAAACTGAACTATGTGCTCTTTAGAATCTGAACATATTTAACCTGATTATAAACTTTGCTTGCTGGGTTTGTGTAGTGAAGAACTGCATGAGCATTCACTGGCAGATACAAGGAGAGATGTTTCTGTCACTCATAAGTGCCAAGCTCTGGGCAACCAGATGTACTAAACATGTAGAAATGGTCTGCTGTGTAATATGCAAGGCAATGTCATTTGTATGAAAAGAAGGACAGTTAATTCTGAGTTTTCTGTGAAACCAAGGGAAAAGAAAAACATACATGCACATGTATGTGTGTGTGTATGTCTTTTCTTTTTTCAGATGTTCTGACTCTTGTAAGTGCTACTCTGATTAGATAAAGGCATATTTTTAGACATACTGTTTAATAACAGATGTTTCCTGTATATTTCAATACGTGTACTAATGAAATTTTCTGAAATTTTTAGTCTGACAGAAATTATATTTTGTAAATATTTTTTTTCAGTAGTACTTTCATATACTTGCAGCATAGCTCTTTTATTACAAGGATATGTGAATTCTGTGCTAGGTTTATCAGACTTGTTTGTTAATTCCACTGAGTGCTTGCACTTTGTGTGTAGAGAAGATTTTGTCTTGTTCTTCTTGAATAGAGTTTTGTCTCTGTGGATTCACAAACATACACGTTTTATTGGTGAAAACTTACTATTTTTCACAGGCTCACGTAGATCTTGGATTCATTGGCTCCTCAAACACAGAGGGAACAGCTTTGGAAATAACTGATGAGGGTCAGAGTATGGAAGAGGTGCAAAGCTCGTCTTTGGCAATGTGGGAAACAGAAGTACAACACATTGAGCTGGAGAAAGGGAGTATGGGACTTGGATTTAGTATATTGGACTACCAGGTATCTTCTGCACTCCTTTCTTTGAGTAGAGGACAAAATACATTGTATTGTTTGGATCTCACAATATAATCTAAGTACATGTTTTAAAGGTAAATGCTAATGGAAACCAAGCAATACAGTAAAGCTAAATGGAAGTCACTCCTTGCAGGCATCCCACTAGCTACATTGCTTATTCCTCTTACTGTATTAACACTGTAGGTTTTAATGATAATGGTAAAATGGGTTCAGAAAACTAGATAATCTGTAATATTCTAAGTTCTTCAGAAAGCTTATCTGCTAGTGCCCCAGGGGCAATCAATGAATGATGTAGTCAGAATGTTCAGGCATTTAGCCACGTATTTTGCATCTGCAGTGAGGTGCTTAGGGCAAGATCCAATAAAGGACTTAGGTGCTTAAAGCAGGATTTACTAAAATCCAGAACTGTGATTTTGAAATCACTTGCTTAGCTGCTGTCCATCCGGGATGTGCCTAAACCTCCCATTTGTTCTGTATTTGACTTCAGAATTCCTGGGTATCTCAAACTGTGATTCATGGTGTGTCCTGATGAGCTGCTCAGTGCCTGTCTCCTGGGTCAGGATCCCAGAATAAATGTTCCTCCTGTTCCCAGTTGTCACAGTGGATAATTTTTGATCTGTTCAAAGTCAAGTAATTTCTCCCTGCAGTCAGCATAGGTAGGATTTTCCCCAGCTGTTTGGTGGTGCTGCAGGGCCTGATCTCCTCCCAAGCCTCTGCTGGGTTTTGTCACTTAAGAGTGTGTGCTTTTGCATCTGGAAGTAGCTTCCAGGTGAAAATTGCACAAGAGCTTAGAATTGTTCTGTACCTCAGTAGTACTTTGTATTTGCCCACTGATAAAGGTGATCAGCAGTGTAGTTAATAATCTGAAGGATAAAGGCATAGTCAAGTATCTGTTTTACAAAGCAGTGATCACTCTTTAATAGGTTAGTGATGTTCTGTGGTGAGGCACCATAGCTGAGCCTGAGTATTTGGAGTCCACGTCAGCACAGAGTAAAGCACGTTTTGACTTCAGCCTCTTCTGAAGTTTTGACACAAATGGGGATTGCCTGTGTGGTTGGTTAGTTATTGAATTTTGTTTATGGATGGTAATACTGAAAAGTTGTGAGAAGTACCTTAAATTTTGTATTTTGCAAAGATGAGTTTATATCCTACAGCTGTATTCACCTTTCTGAAACTTACCTTTTTTAATGTTATAATTTTGTGGTTTGTCCTGTAGTCTCTCCTTTGAGAAGTGATTAAAGCACTTAATTTTGTCAATGAAATTTCTACTTTCATCTAAGTCACTGAACAGTGAGTTTTCAGTGAGATTTGTCTTTGTATTTTGCAGTTTTCATCAAATTTTCAATTAATTTTCAATGAACAGTGACTAAAGTTAAGGACAATTATGTTCATGGTAGGGCATTCCTCATGTTTTATACAATGATAGGCCTGTAGGAAAATCTACATAATTCCTTACCCTAGGGAATGCTAACACATACACGACAGAGGTGATTTTATTTTTTTTTCAAAAAATGTGTCACCTAAAGTGACACTGTAAATACTTGTTAAAATAGTGAGGAAGATGTCGGTGTTCAGACTTAAGCAGTATGTCCGGCAATGCTAGTTGTATTTCCACTTGTGAGGTGTTTTACTGCTCCATGGCATTCTTCTTACTGTGTTAACTGCCATGATGTGTTAAGGGTCTTCTTGGTGTCCTTCCATCCCTCCTTCCCTCAACACCTCTCTCTCACACTAGCTTTTATCAGTCTCCAAGTCCCCTGGTTTTGGGTTCTCCTTGATACTATGCATCATTTCAGATGTACATCTTGGCATGGAAACTTGTTACAGTTGCATGCTAGTTTGTAGATATTTGTTTTTCTCTTCCTTTTTGCTATGAGTAAACCTGATACGTTAGTACACTTCGTTTTTTTTTTTTTTTTCCTATGCTTAAGTGAATTGCTGTGTGTTGGAAGTATTAACTGTAATAATGTTCCTTGTGAATGTAGTTCTATAAGAAGCGTGCAAGTTATGCTACACAAATCAAGTGTGCACTTGTGATAATTGTTATAACATAATCATATGGTCCTGTTCTGAGTATTTGATGCTAGCGTTTTCATAAAAATCAGGGTGTTGAAGAATGGAGACTTCAAAGCAGTTTTCTTTTTTAAAAGCAAACACCACTTTGTTGTGTCTTGATTAGAGTGCTGTATTGGTACGCTCATGGCTCCCATAAAGTGTTTAATTAGGCGTGCACAAGGACTTGCCTCTTAAAAAGTGCTTTCTCAGCTGATCTCAGCTGATTTCTCTGATGCCATTAAGTATAAGAGAATTATTGAAAATAAGCCCTTTGTTTCGCCAGAGTGCATGTGTTAACTTTGCCCCGGCTGCACTGCTCAGCTGTATTCACAAACCAGTGAGTGTAAGGGAGGATGAAGTCTGCAATGCTGTCATTGCAGTAGGAAGTATTTGCATTTCTGGTGTGTAATTGCTCATTACAGTATGAACAGTGCTTTGCAATTTAGCAGTATTTTATGCTGGAGATATGGGATATCACCTAGAAAGTAATAATTTTCACATTTAAGTATTAAGAATAGGTGGGTGTTTAAACATATGGGGAGTATGTATAGGAGGCTATATTCCTGGTGAGGGTCTCTCTGGAGCAGAGCTCCAGCGTTTTTAATTACCCAACTCTGCGTAAAAATTAGCTTCTCAAGACATAGAAGAGTAAACAAAATGAAATGTTTTTCTTCTTTTTATTTAATTAGGATCCAGTTGATCCAGCAAACACTGTAATTGTGATTCGCTCACTAGTTCCTGGAGGTGTGGCTGAGCAAGATGGCAGACTTCTTCCCGGAGATCGGCTTATGTTTGTCAATGATATCAACTTGGAAAATGGCAGCCTGGAGGAAGCAGTACAAGCACTGAAAGGAGCCCCAGCAGGAACAGTTAAAATAGGAGTTGCTAAACCACTGCCTGTAAGGATCTGGGGATTCAATGGGTTTGAGTTTTTCATGTCATTTAGCAGGTACATGATGATCCTGACTTCTGCAAACACTTCATGTGTGTTGGTGTACAGCTGGGTGGCTCAAAACATCCAGAAACTGTGTTTAACAGATTCCTTATCTCCTTGCCTGTAGAAGTGGCATGTGTAGTGTATGACTGATGCAGTGGTTGCAGGACCTAGCACACCGGTCTTGCATCTGAGAAGATAGTGAAGCCAGCACAGTCTTTCAGGGCTAAGGTTGCCAGGCATAATTTTGCATGCTTTACAAGATTCTCTGAATGTGTGATGTCAAGACATAAAGTCAGTTTTCTGTGATTTGCCTGGAATTTGCCTATGCCTTTGCTTTGCAAGGTATAATACGTGTGCAGTCTTTGTATTTAGACTGTGCACTTCGTATTTAAAGAATGATGACTAGTCTTCAGTTCATATATGTCATACTGCTTATTTTAGGATAGCCATAAATAATGTCAGGCTTGATTTGAGAAGGTAGTGTATAAGAATTAGAAGAATGAGGTTGAAGGAGACCTAGGGTTGTTGGGAGCGTATGTCAGTAAAGATGCTTGTGGACTAGTCCCTGCCAGCTTTCTTAAATTCAAATCAGTAAAATTATGTCAGTTTATTCGTACAAAGAGGATACCTTTCACTGTATTTGTAAGCCCCAGTGCAGTCTTTGGGGTTTGTTTTTGCTTTTTGTGAAATTAAAATCTTGTAATCCTTGCGACTGCAGATATCAAATTTTCACTCTTAGTGGATCTTTGTGGAGTGAGAGGGAATGGCTGATGTTTAAGTTACTAGAAACTTTCGAAGTAAGAGGATAGTTTTTAAACTTATTAAATTCATTTTTTGTAGTGGAGATTCTGTGTTACAAACTAAAATGTCTTGCAGATCACTATTGTCATGTTTATGAAGATGTCACTCTGAAAGAGAAAGTGCGTGGAGGTTTTGTTTCTCTTCCCAACATTTTGCCAACATTCAACATCTGCACTTTAGTATTTTACATATTATGCTTGCTAGTTAATCAAACGTTGTCAATAATCACTGGCTTCTGTGCAGTAGTGAACGAATGCACCTAGCATAAAACTATGTTGGAAAAAGCTCCTGGTTCATAGTCAGAATTAGGTTTTGTCCTCTTGAGGCTGTTCCACTCAGCAGATACAATCTTAGAACACAGGCAGTGGATGTAGTCTTCCTGCCTGCTAACAAGATTACTCTGGCTAGCAAGGTGTAAAGGCCTCTGCTGTTAGACTCTTTCCCTGGTGGCAGCTCTGATGGCAGTTAAAAACAGAAATTGAAAATGTGTTTAGACTAAGCTGTGGGCTCTGTGGTGTAGCTAGATAGGCCTTTTTCATTATTTGGAGATGTAAAATGAGATATGAAGCTGAATCAAATCAAGTAAATGTGAAAAAAATGTCTCTTTGCATACCCAACACTGTCACTGTGATTGAAATGAGCTCTTTGCTGCATTTGGAATTCAGTTGTCTTTCTAAACGCCCATGCATAATGCACTCTGCACACCCTGTGTCCTGCCACTCATCCAACTCAGAGCTTCGTTCTTTCTGCAGCTTTCACCAGAGGAGGGCTATGTCTCAGCTAAGGAAGATTGCTTTTTCTACACTGCCCAGTCACTTGAGGAGGAGGGGCCAGCTGATGCAGCCCTCTTCCATGCTGAGCTGGCTCTGGTTAGTGGCCCAACTTACCAAAGATTTCTTGAGTCTTTGCACTTTGTAATGAAAAGGGTTGCTTTGTCACTGTTCATGCTTGATTTTTAGTGTTTACTGTCACCACATTACTCATCCACCATAGTTGGGATGCATCCCCATGTGGTAGAAATTGGCATCTGGAGATTTTGTCTGTTTGCATGAGCTGTGAATCTGACCTATAATATGTTAGTTGCTGGTAAAAAAAGAAATATTTTACTGAGATTTTCAAAAGTGCATGGCTACCCACTTTTCCTTGCATACACTGAGTATCCCTTTGAAAATCTCACTTTGTTCCCGTGCTCATTTTTCTAAATAAATCTCCTTACCTATTTATCATAATACATGACTTCTCTACCTTGAGAAGTTTTTGGAACTCTCCTTTTGCATGTAAGCCAGCCTTAAGTGTAATGCTATCTGTCTTCAAAAGCTGCCAATGATTCCTCCTAATAGTATTCTTTAGACTTCAGCATTAATCAGTGATTATGAGATTTACAAGGTCAAAAGGTGTTCACTTGTACAAACAATGCAGCTTACCTGAGCACTCAGTGCCTTACATAGCTCAGAGGTAACCAATAAGAACTCAGATAAAAAGACAAAGGAAATAGGACCTACAAAAAATAAACCCCCCCAAAAAACCCTAAACCAGAATATAAATATATTCCAAGTGTGTCTTCATCTAGTTATCTGTACTGATCTGAGCCTGGTGCTGAAATTATTTGGCCTTCATTTTCTGGGGACATGGTTAGGAAAGCAGTTTGAACTTAACACCAGAACTTAATTCATTAGAAAAAAAAAAAAAAAACAAAACCAAACAAAAAGCTGAAATGGATTCTTCCAAGCAAAAATCTCCGAATTACTGATTTCAGCATGTTGGCTGTTTTTTCACATTTGTAAAGGACAAGCTAATTTTAATAACTTGCTTTTAAACAAAATTGCCTGTTTTTTCTTCTACAGTTTGTTACCTTGGTACAGTAGTTAGATAATAGGATTTGCCTTATTCTGTTAGTTGGAAAGAAGTATGAAGAAGATGGGTTACATATTGTAAATATTTTTCATTAAAAATATGTTGAAAAGATCAGATTAAAACTTAAGTATTTAAAAATTTAGCTTCTTTCAGTTTCACACACACACAAAATAAAATTGTGAAAGAACAGTGAAAATATATGGCAGATAATAATGTGGTTAAGTTGTAAGCTCTGTCAACTGTCTAATTAAATGTGCAAAATATGAAATTGAATGTGCAGTCACACAGTTGAAGATGTGTTTGGAGAGATACTCTCATGAGATACTGTTTTTTATAAATCTACGTTCAGAGTCTACAGATCTGTCTCCATTTTTCATAACCCTTTTTTTTAGGACATAGCCTGGATAACAGTAGTCTGCATTTTGCAGAAGATGGGCTGAGAACAAGTTACACTAAAGGAACAGTTTGAATTAGCTGTTAAGTCTTTGAAGTTGAGACAATTAGAAACTGATCATTTCTACCTCAAAAAGGAATCACTATGTTGAAACTTTGCAGGTCGTTGCTGTTGCTGTTTGAATCTGGCATAATGAATTCATAGTATGATTAACCGCAGGGACTGAAAACAACACTTAGATTCCCTCTCTGCAGATGGGTGCACTTGGCTGCCTCACAGAAGTTTACAAAATGATCATGGCTCTGAACTCACTGATCATTTTTGTTAGCATACACTGCTTTCTGGAGCTCTGCTAGGGGAGATGAAATTATAATCCAAGTGTAGTATGTGAAGCACCATAAATTAAGTCTTTTAGGACTTAATTTTTTTTCTAGTATTTGGAAGTATATGAGTCTTGGAAAAAAAAAAAGTATTTCATTTAAGAAAAAAAAAAAGACAGAATATACTGCTCATGTCCATGTCTGAACTCTTTTTAAAATTTTATTTCTCATGTAAGACAGGAGAATTGTTCATATTAATCTTATTGTCAAATGTAGAATATTTTGGAAATCATAAAATGAATGTCATGAATGTACTTTATAAATATATTGGAAAGCATTGCCGTTTCCAGGAGATTGTTTTTTGTACCTTTTTAAAAACAACCAATCCGATGAATTTGAATAGAGGGAACATTCCTGACAGGTGGCACTCAGGTGAAGCTTACTATTTTCTCAGTGCTAGTGCTTATAAAATAAAATTAAAAAGAAAGAAAAAAGCCCTAAACAAATTAAAATTTTGATGCCAGTGAGTACAGCAGAATTCTTCCAGCACCTTGTACTTCTGTTAACAGACATCAGCATGCCTCAGCTCTGCAGCTCATTCCAGTTGAGACTCTCAGTTTACTTTGGATATTCTTTGCAACCTCTGAAGAAGTAGCAATGTGAATTTTAACTGGAAGCAGGAATGTTTCCTATTGTGCTGTGCAAATATAACTTCATTGTAAAACATGGAGAGGAAAAAAAAAAAAAAGAAGGAAAGTGGCAGTCAGTATGTAGCGGCAGAGGTGCATGTGTTAGGGCTTATGTGGTGGGAAGGTAACAGATAGCCTGGCTGATTGAATTGCTTTTGTTGTTAGGTGGACTCCGGCGAGGCAGATCTAGTGGATGAGTCCACATTTGAATCGCAGTATTCTGTAGAGAGTGACGTCTTCCAGGCTTCAATGATAGCTCTGCATGGCAGTACCTGTAGTGGTGAGCTGAACTACAGCTTCTCTCTTCCATTGTCAACTCCCAAGGTAAAAAGGAGGGTGGTTTTATTGATGACAAACTTTGATTATAAGTGTGAAAAGGCTGCATTATTAGGTAGAAATGTTTTATGTCATCCTGGTTCAAACTGCACTATCTGTTGCCAAATTAAAGTGCAGTTTTGTTTAGGGTAGTCCTGGTGTCTTTCAAATGTCTGTGATTTAGAGAGAGGCAGCTAGAAGGTAGAAAGCTTGGATTTGTGTTTTGTATAGCCAGATGAAGTATGGTGAAATGTTTGTAGTGTTTACTGTGGTGAGCAGTCTGCCACAAAAACTGAATTGTTACTACTTCAGAGCACAGTAAAGGCTAGTTATGCAAAATAACTGCATTATTTGGCAGTATTTTAGGTATGAAAAGCAAGAGTGAGTTTTCATTCTAAACTTTGCTTTTATGCTTCATGGTTAGTATGTTTCCTAATTCATTTAATCTGTTCTTGAATAAAATGTTCATAACGATACTGTAATTAAAAGTAAATCTGTGTATATCAAACTTCTGATTACTAATGATTTCTGTTTAAAGTCAGTAAATTAAGATAAATTCTTTAAGAGTCAGTATCTTTTCTTGGTGGTCACATACCCATAATGACCATTTGTGTCAGAGTTTATGTTTTCTTTCTCTCCATGGTTTTTCATACTCCTTTTTCTTGACAATCTACAGATTTATTTTGCTAATCCAGATTCTTCCAAGTAATTTCTCCTAGCAGTCATCTTTGAAAGCAACATTGTAGGGATCTCTTCCAGGATTTGCAGTCTGTGTTCTTGCATAGAGTAGCTGCTGCTTTTCCCCCCACACCTGAGTTGCAGGAACTCCCTTTATCCCTTCTGGAATATGTTTGGCCCTTACGAAGCACTGGTTGCAAAGCTAAATTAATCTTCTAATGGTTTCTCCTAATCCACAGAAGAGCACATCTCTGCGGTGCCAGTGGGACAGATTGCATTGTTTAACTCTGTAATTGTTACTTAAACGGATTATGCATTTTGCATGCTGAGAAACATTTTATGAGATAGAGGCTGGATTTACATTATATATCACGTTGAGGCTCTGGAAAGTCTTAAGTTATTTTCAGCATTGACTTAAAGATGCTTCAGTTCACATTTTTTATTAAAGATTTTATTAAAGTTAAAGGAACACTTTCATTTTCAGTGTTCCTCTCTGTGCACCAGTATGAAGTGAGTATTGAATTCTCATGAAGTAACATTTTGTACTCCGCAGTTATGAGTGACTTCACAAAGTAAATGTAGTGAGAAAATCCATTTATAAAGGAGACTTCTGAAGAAAGTGAAATGCAGTAAAAATGAAAAAATTGCTATTAGATGCTATGAGAAATGCAGAAGTATTCCAGGTATTTCTGGCTGCAGTGCAATTGGCACTTTCTGAATGCCTTTGGTGTCACTTTTAAAACAGATAATGAAAAAAAAGACCCAAAGTCAAAGTAATGCAAATGCTATAATGAGACCGACCACATGTTGCTGTAGTAACAAATTCCCGAAAGCATGTTTGTCTTCAAAAATTACAGCATTGGCTTTTCTTTAAGTGAAACAAAAATAAAGATGGGCATATGCTGCAACTCTAACACATATATATGGCATATGGAATAAATATTGAGTACGATCGGGGTCTTATTTTCACTGATTTGGAAATAGATAGAAAACAGACTTAAAAGTAGATGTCCCAACTTTCTTTGAAATCTAATGAAGTAATTTAAATAGATTATGGTCCTGGTCTTCAGTTCTTCAAAAAGATAGGAAATTATCTCATTGATTGCATAATGCAGATTAGTTCTATTTAGGCTTTGCACAATTACCTTCTCAGATGTTACTTAAACCAATTATTTACAGGTAAACCTTTTGTGATGATTGTCTGAGGACAGAGCAAGCATCTGGACACTTGAAAGTAGAGAAAAACTAATTATAAGGCCCTTGATACAAAATGTTACAAAATATCCCATAATCCTGGGAAAAATGTTTTCCCCACTTTTTTGGAAAGGGAATAGACGAGTTAGTAGAACCAGTGGCTAACAACTAAGACAGATGGAGGTGGACACTCTTCTATCTACATTTACTACATGTTAGAGGAAAATCCCTGAAATTAATATAGAGTCTTTAAGTCCTTGATATATCTTCCTAATATCTAATGGCCGACATGTTTTTAAAATTACTGGTTTTGAGAGCTTAGCTGAAGAATATTTGAAGATATTTTTTCAGAAGGTTGTGATTATTGAATTCCTTTGAAATATTTATAATGTAAGACCTTGGAATCTTGAAAGTCTGAACAAATTTTGTGTAGAGAACTTAATCCTGGTACTGCAGGCATAATCAAACACTTGCAATATGTTCTAACTGCTGAGCCTCTGTAGCTGCATTATTATATTTCATTGTTATCACAATTCAAAATATCCGTGTCCATTTTTTGCTGAGATTTGACTCTATTTTTGCTTTCCCTCTTTGTGTGGAACGGCTATCTAAATATGTTTCTACTCAGTTAAATGCATTATTAGATTGTATGCTTATTGTCTGAGCTGCTTGAAATTGCTTTTTGCTTGCTGTTTTGAAAGTATATGCCTTGGTCTTGCAAAGTTCTTCTACCTGAGAAAGAAAATTGGATGTTTTAATTTTAACAACTTGCTGGAGTTATGTCTGGTTTGAGAATGTGTGAGTGGACGTTACTTTGCTGTAAGTTAGTGGAGATTTATTGATGAGTACCAAATCAGAATTTGGCCTTTGGGAGTATCTTTATTTTCATTGATTTCTGGTATTTTAAAACAGAAGAATTTTTCTGAGGAATCAAGTAAAATTTATAGTAAAATACCTGTAGGGATCTACTGAAGACACCGGTATTACAACAAACATGTTTAAATTTTGTGAGATTAGTTTCTGTTTAAGATTTTAGCCTGAAATGTACTTTTTAATTATACTACAAAGAAATGTTGATTGTTCATTGTCTTCTGTGCTTAGCAATCTGTTGGAGAGGAATGTTCAGATGCTGCAGCTGATTTCCCTGTGTCTGACAAGAATCCCTACAGCATGGATCTGAATCAGAGAGTGAGAGAGCAAAAGTCCGTAGTGGGGAATAGCCTAGAAACTGCAACTGGTTTCACTAAAAAGGATCTTCAGCCTCTAGATGTTTCAGATATCAACCAAAATGAAAGTGAAAACACAGCAACATGGACTGGATCTCAGACAACATCAGAAATTGTACAAAGTACAAGCCTTCCTACTACCGTGCAGCTTGATCCTGCTGGAAAAGTAAAGTTTGGGTTTTGTTTTTGTTTTTTGTTTTTTTAAAGTAATAATGAAAAAAAAAACACTATGGAAAGGCAATATTAAACCATACAATCTCCTACAGAAATTGATGCTGGCCAACAGCCTTGGATGGTTCTTTGATTATAAATGTCCATCGGATGTGGTACCTCACATCAAAATTTATGGATTTATACCTATCCAAAAAAGGAGATAATGTATGGTATCCAGATAGTCATCTCTCAGAGACTGGTGATACAAGGGTGTATAAAAGTCTGCTCATACCTTACAGTAGTAAACACTGTTGAACCACAGTGTAACCATTGGGCAGGCCAGAGGGCTTTCCTTATCCCCTGTTAACTCTGCAGAGACACGGGTGCAAGGAGGAGGTGCATAGCTGGAAATCAGGCCTGGGAAGCCAAGGGGGAGTGGTGTGAAAGACTTGCATGCTGGTGTTTGTGCAAGCCTGCACAGTTCAGTTCATGAACTAGCCTGTGATGCCACAGTGTGCAAACATAGTATTCCTTTATATGACAATCACTGTCATATGTTTCTTTTTTTCTTCCATTCAGTGATTTATTAAGAAATTCTTAAAGAGATGCAATTTCTTACAAGATTTGTTACTTTAGCACTGGCAGATTGTCAGACTTCTGTGGTGAATGAGACTGAGTCCTTCAACTCATCACAGTAATTTTAGGAGTGTAACTGATGTCCCTAAATTGAAAGCATACTTCGTGGTAGATTTGGTATGTTACCTGAATGAAAACAGAAACCTGATGTGCGTGGTTTTGATTTTTGAGGGACTGACTTTTCCAATGTCTGTATAAGGAATCTATTAATTATGGCCTAGCTTTTGTATAAAGTAAGATGTGTTAAGGTCAATGTGTCCCATCGTATTTTTATCCTCGTATTCTGAACCAATGCTGTTTTTCCTTTTGTTAGGATCAAGTGCTTTTAATGGAAAAGAAATGCCCAGTATCTTTAGAGGCAAGTTCCACAAGCCCAAATTCAGTCAAAAACATGTATGAGAAGACTATCACTATTGCAAAAGGCAATTCAAGTCTAGGTAAGGTACCTAAGATTTTTTGTAACCTGTTTTTCTCATATGTTTCCTGTTTTATTAATAAAGTCTAAACCTTTTCCTTTTAGTGTGGAAAGCATAACAGGATATTTATTTTTTACTGCTCTTGCCTGTTTGGCAATGATGGCACTGGATCCATTTACTGTCACCATGAACACAGAAGTAAAGTGTCTAGTCTCACTGAGACTTTTTTTTTTTCTCATTTTGTAGAGAATTTCAGAATTTTAAACATCTGCAATCTGCAACTACCTGAGCATACTGACTAGAAGCACATTTTGGAGTGACCAGTCAGAATCGAGGGAAATGTTTTTCGATGTCCTTTCCTGGTCTCTGATGTGGCCCTGGGCAGTGTGAGGGGGAGCATGGGGACAGCATCCTCCCAGGCCAGTTCCCAGAGCTGGTGCAGGGGAGGCATTGTGGTGGGAGGCAGTGATGCTCCCCTCCTGTTCGTGACCAGTATGTTAATTTGTTTTTGTTCGGGTTCCTGGTGCCATTTCTTCTGGTCAACTGCATTTACCCTCTGGTATTGGTAGGGCAGGAGGCTGCATGGGTGCTGGCTGTTTGCGGTGACTTTACAAATACTTTAAGATGGGTTGTCCACAGAAAGCACTCTGAAAGCAGCTCATGGGCCCCTTGTTCATAAACAGCTGCCACTCAGGAATCCCTTGCTGTGCAGCGATGGGTGGAGTGCTGTGATGCTGTAATTCAGTGGATGCTTCTGCCTGGAATGAACTTCCCTCTGGTGGCTGGATGCTCAGTCTACCCCTTATCACTGTCGTCTTTGTGATACAGCCAACCTCCAAACTGGATCAGGAACTGATCTGATTTAAAATCAGCCTCCCCAAAATACAAAGCTGCAGGCAAGGCTGACGTGGGTATAAGTTTTGACTTTCATTGGTATGAGATGCTTGGGTAACTACTACCTTTACTGGCCTCATTGCCAGGCTGTATAAAGTAGAGGTCACAGTACAGTTGCAGTTCCAGACATTTGGATTTTGTTAAAAAATTGTTGTTTGCAATAACCTCTTAACTCAATGGAGCAGTGTTTTTCATGTATCTCTATGGATGTTTTAAATGCAGTCAACATACAAAGCAAATTTCACATCAAGCGTAATACACCATAACAAACTTGGGGCTGGGTGCACATTGGCAGACTTTAGGTGCTTGAAAAGTGAAACAGGCCTCTCATGTATACATAGTATAAGTGTGACTAAATGCCTTTTCCTGACTTTTCACTGTAATCTTTTTCTTCCAGTCTGTGTGTGCTGTGGCCTGGGAAGCTGCCTGGGCACAGTAATGAATTTACACACATGGCTGCACTGCTTTTAGCTTTCATTTTTACAAAAGGAGCTAAATCAAGAGCTGTGAATGCTGTTGAAACCTCCAGCTGCATCAATTGTTTCAGTTGAGAACTGGCACTTCTTTTTTCCTTTTAAATAGTGTCACCCGTAGCTTGCAAGAGTCTTCAAATCCAGCCGCAGCTGGAGCGATAATGTTTTGATTGTGATTTTTGAAAGGTAAGAGGACAAAGCACCCACATGCAAGAAGAGCTGAAATGCTGTTGTCCTATGTGATTCGTTTGGCAACTTGACTGTGGTATTTGCATTTCCAACTATCCAAAGTGTGACATCAGCCTTGCAGGTCTGTTGTAATGAGGATGTCAGCATAGAAACTGAGAGTGATATTTTTCTGAAGTGCTGTTACTCTAGCCTTAGAAATACTGTTTTTTGTCAGTGGTTTAACCAGACAGCAAATTTCATAATTTCAAACCACATTTCAGCAGTTTCCTTGGCAGTCTGCTTTTCTGTGCACACTGCCTGTATTCCGGTGGAGATCAGTCTGTTGCAGACTTATGTTTACAGTCAAGTCTGACTGAGTAACGTGTATGAGCACATCTGTCAAGAGATCGTTATTGGAAAGAGTATGTGAGTGTAAACGTGGGCAGAACCACCCCAGGACGCCACCCGTAAATACTGTAGAATCATAGAATAGAATAATTGAACAGTTTGAGTTGGAAGGGACCTTTGAAAGTCATGTAGTCCAACCCCGCTGCAAGGAGCAGGAACACCTTCAACTCAATCAGATTGCTCAGAGCCCTGTCCAACTTGGCCTTGAATGTCTCCAGGGATGGGGTATCTACCACCTCTCTGGGCAACCTGTTTCAGTGTTTCACCACACTCGTCATAAAAAAAAATTATTTCTTATGTCACATCTGTATCTACCTCATAGTTTAAAACCATTACACCTTGTCCTATCACAACAGGTCCTGTTAAAAAGTTTGTCCCTGTTTTTCTTATAAGCCTCCTTTAAGTACTGGAAGGCTCTCGCCAGAGCCTTCTCTTTGCCGTGTTGGGCCCGGCCCTGTTCAACATCTTTGTCGGCAACATGGACAGTGGGATAGAGTGCACCCTCAGCAGGTCTGCTGATGACACCAAGCTGTGTGGTGCCGTCGACACGCTGGAAGGGAGGGATGCCATCCAGAGGGACAGGGACAGGCTGGAGAGGTGGGCCCATGCCAACCTCATGAAATTCATAGAATCATAGAATCATAGAATCATAGAATGGTTAGAGTTGGAAGGGACCTTCAAAGGTCATCTAGTCCAACCCCCCTGCACGAAGCAGAGACATCCCTGACTAGATCAGGTTGCTCAGAGCCCCATCCAGCCTGGCCTTGAACGTTTCCAGGGATGGGGCATCCACCACCTCTCTGGGCAACCTGTTCCAGTGGTCTACAACTCTCATTGTGAAA
>WHYT01015085.1:52451-82811 GCA_009806455.1 Tetrax tetrax | reverse complement strand
AGGGGGGTTGGACTATATGACTTTTGAAGGTCCCTTCCAACTCTAACCATCCTATGATTCTATGATTCTAAGAACCCCAATTATCTAAGCCTGTTTTCATAGGAGAGGTGCTCCAGCCCTCTGATCATCTTTGTGGCCCTCCTCTGGACTTGCTTCAACAGGTCCACATTCTTATGTTGGGGGCTCCAGAGCTGGAGGTGCACATCCATCTGTGATGTGCTCAACATTGTAACATTACTAATCTAAGGGGTAGGTGACAGTTTACCTCTACTTTTTCTAATAGCAAGGCAATTAATCAGTGGTATTATGTGTCTGTATCAGAGGTCTGATACACCTGTATTTAAATTTGACCTGACCACAGTTGACATAATTATTTTGCAAATCATAAATACAAATCTCCAGTCAATGGTAACACCATATTCTTTCATCAGTTTGATATAAATTGCCATATTGAAGGTGGGTTTTGCAGTTTTTCCAAAAGATAAACCTTGACTTTCACATACAAAAGTAGAGCGATACATGTATTCCTGTGTCTAAGAAGCTCATCGGGCAGTTCCTTGCTCCTTTGTCAGGGCTCCTTTGTCGTACTGCAGACAGCTGTGTTGATCTTAACTACAAGTGGATGTGAGGAGCCAACACTTACGTTAAAGAGATTTTTGTTTTCTGAAAGGAGCCCTAAAAAGCATAAATGAATATCTGGAAGATTGTTACTCTTTCAATGGTTACAGTCTTTTATTTTTTCCTCCAAGACAGGTGTTTAGGTGGATTTTGTATGGTTGGCTGAGTCTGGGTAGCCTGAGGCTTATAGCTGCCTTCTGAACTGTTCAGCCAGTCTGTCTCCCAGGATCTAAGGTCACAGAGTAAAGTGTTCAGTCTCTGTCTTCGATTGCTGTGTTTTATATAAATGATTAGAATTTTTCATAGTAGGTATCCTTGAAGGTTTTGCTCTGGGTAGCTGTAATCTTTCTTCCGCTCACAGTCTAGACAATAAAGTAAGAGCTTGCAGACACACAACTGCACAATCAGTGCTTGGTAGCCTGATGTTTACATACAAAACTTGCTTTGTGGTGGATAACACAGTGAAGTGGTCATTGCCTCCTTCTCCAATAGATATTTTGATTTTCCAATAGATATTTTGGGCCCCTCACTGCAAGAAAGACATTGAGGCCCTGGAATGCGTTCAGAGGAGGGCTACAAAGCTGGTGAGGGGTCTGGAGCACAGGCCTTATGAGGAGCGGCTGAGGGAGCTGGGATTGTTCAGTCTGGAGAAGAGGAGGCTCAGGGGAGACCTTATAGCTCTCTATAACTTCCTGAAGGGAGGTTGTGGTGAGCTAGGGGTCGGCCTTTTCTCTCGTGTAGACAGTGATAGAACTAGAGGCAATGGTTTCAAGCTGCGCCAGGGGAGATTCAGGCTGGACATTAGGAAATATTACTTCTTGGAAAGGGCAGTCAGGCACTGGAATGCACTGCCCAGGGAGGTGGTGGAGTCACCGACCATGGTGGTGTTCAAGAAACGTTTGGATGTTGTGTTGAGGGATATGATTTAGCTGAGAAGTATTGGTGATGGTTGGACTGGATGATCTTTTAGGTCTTTTCCAATCATGATAATTCTGTGATTCTGTGATATTCCTCTGTAAGGTGCTCTTATTTCAGTGGCTTCATCTTAGTACAGGAAAGCTTCCATGTTAGTGCAAAAAAAAAGAATAAAACCAAGTTTGGTAGTATTAAGATAGTGGAAGTTCCCACTGGCTGCACTTGCAGGGTGCTGGGCCTTCAGCTACCTTTGCATTGCCTTAGTGAAGAACAGTTTTTCCTGGAACTGTCATAGAATCATAGAATGGCTAGGTCGGGAAGGGACCTTCAAAAGTCATCTAGTCCAATCCCCTTGCAAGAAGCAGGGACATCTTCAACCAGATCAGGTTGCTCAGAGCCCCGTCCAACCTGGCCTTGAACGTTTCGGGGACGGGGCATCCACCACCTCTCTGGGCAACCTGTTACAGTGCTCTGCAACCCTCATTGTAAAAAATTTTTCCCTAATATCTAATCTAAATCTACCTGCCTCTGTTTTAAAACCATTACCCCTGTTTCATGAGCACCAGCTGCCCTGGAAATAATAGTGACAACTCATGCGTATAAGAACATGTGAAGCCCAGCAGCACAAGTAAGTCCTCATGGGCTCCCCAGGGGGGGAGAGGGGGAAGAGCATCTCTGTCTCATTTCCCATTAGTGAAAAGAAAGTAGAGTCAAATGGTGTTTATAAACATGGAGAAGTAGAGTCCTCTGGGGACATAAGTAGGATCATGGTGTAACTCAAGTAGTGAACTGTATCCATCAGTAGTGCATGTGCTGTCACACAAGTCAGAATGCTCGTCTGGGCCTAAGCAGTGGCTCACCTAGGAGAGTGGGAAGGCAGCCGTTGTCTCAGCGGTATCTGATTTGGGCTTTCTATTGAAAATAAAAGTGTGTGGTTGTATCAGCCCTGTGCTCCTAATTAGCTGTTTAATGATTTCACCTCTTTTCCAAAGAGAACCATCAGAAACTAAACTGAAATGTGGTGTATAAATGACTGAACCATCCAGAAGAGTTGTTAATTTGCCTGGTTTAGAAGCAATTTAATTACTTTTTTGTTTGTTTGTTTATTTTCTGCGTAAGTTTTCCACTGTTTTAGGTTTTTGGGTTTTTTTTTGTATGTCGAGCCTGGTGTGTGAAATGATACAAGGTAAAGTAAAGATACTGTGACTGTGATTTGTAACTGCCGTCTCCAGTTGCAAGAAAGGAAATGCAAAGGAGAATAAGAGCGATGTTTATAGACTTACTGACATTAGCAGGTGGCTGGCTAGCTTTTACCTTCCCTGCCCCAGCTTTAATTTCTTTCCCTTGGTACTCAGTGCTGGGGCTCAAATATACTATTAACT
The DNA here is from genome assembly GCA_009806455.1 of Tetrax tetrax. Classification (NCBI taxonomy): domain Eukaryota; kingdom Metazoa; phylum Chordata; class Aves; order Otidiformes; family Otididae; genus Tetrax; species Tetrax tetrax. The sequence goes on along the minus strand of WHYT01015085.1, from coordinate 79,896 downwards.
GTTTCATATATTTTTCACTGTAGGGATGACGGTGAGTTCCAATAAAGATGGCTCAGGAATGATAGTCCGCAGCATCATCCATGGAGGCTCAATAAGTCGAGATGGACGGATTGGTGTGGGGGACTGTATCCTGTCCATTAATGAAGAGTCAACCACTAATTTAACCAATGCACAAGCCCGGGCTATGCTAAGGAGGCATTCGCTCATTGGACCAGATATAAAGTAGGTAAAGCTAGATGATGAATTGTGGTAAGAGGAGGATAATAATAAAAATTCAATTATTTATGCAAGTATTCTAAATGAAAATTTTGTTTGTTTTGTTTGTTTTTACAACATGAATTTACGTTACAGCTTCAGATGGTAATTCACCTTCAGATTACAGCTTCATGGGTTTGAAAGATAAGATCACTTGTGTGAGAGGCTTTGGATGTTCTTAGAAAAATTATTACTGTCATTAGTAACCATCATCATTACTGCCCTGCCTGGTGCTATTGAAGAAATGGGATTAGTCAGAGTTTTACATTCATAGTATGACTCTTCTAAAGAAAGTAAGAATTTCCTCAAGGTGTTTGTGTTTCTCAAGAGTGGGCTGTCCTGGCCATCACAGAAGTGATTTCATTTGATGGAGATCTTTGTAATGGATTTTGGTTTTGACTGCCAGACAGAAAGTATGACATGTGATGTTGATGCAGAAAAGTAATGCTTGAGACATTTTCAGTGTATCTGTGACAAACAGCAGAAACAGTCTGTTTTGTGAAGTCACTTCCAATTTTTTATTAGTACGTACAAAGGAGCTGTTGCTCTAGTGCATAAATATCTACTCTTGGCAGTACTACTTTAAACTCGCAGTAATTACTACAAGTTTTGAAAAATCCGCTGAAGTTTCTTCTTATCAAGTTCACGCGGTTTACAGAATTTTAACTTTCCCTTAAAGTACAGTTCTTTATAGCCGTCATGGCTGTGGAGTTAACTTTGCCCACACGCAGCATTTGGAAATGAGGTTCTCCCTAAGCTTGTGGACAATGCTCTAGATACACCAATTCTGCATTTACAGCTCCAGAAATCTAGTTGCTGTTTTTCTCAAACCCATGGTAACATGGATTGGGCCAAGTCTGCAGATAGGATTAATGGAACTGTTGGTAATAGAAGTCTCAACTTCTTTAAGAGGGTAGCCTTGAAGGGATCAGTTCAGTGCCAGTGTGGTTGCAGGTAACTGTTTCTGTCAGTCCACAATGGACTACAGGGCATTCCATTCTTCCCCAGAAGTATTCTAGCTTTGAAAAGACCTGGCATTTTGAGAGCAGGTAGGCAAAGCATCTTCACTGTGGGTGACAGTTTTAAATGTCTGCCCCATAGCTGTCATGTGTTTAGGATTGTGATTTAATGCAAGCTGGTTTAAAAAATGGGATATGCTCATATAATGAATTATATTATTGTCAATCCTATCATGAGTATGAGTGAGTCAGTGCTGATAAAATGTAACACTGGTTATTATTATAGGCTTTCAGACTGTATTATAATTCTGACTGCCACGACTGAAATCAGTTGGTATGTGCGCATGCATGTGTGTGTACGTCTGCTGAGATACATAAATGCTACAGCACCATTTTTCTGTGAGGAGTCTTTTATTAGTGCCATAGTTACGTGATCAAACACAGATATGTTCATTATTTGTGCTTATCCTTTTGTAGCTGCTGCATTTTACACTATATGACTATAGGATATATTTTGTAGTCTTAGCCTCTTGCAGATATGTCAGAAGTACCAAAATCTTATGTTAGATGTGAATATCCAAATTTTCCAGAGAAAAGTGCATCCCCTTTCTGAAACAGCTCACAGGAAAGGGGAGTTGCTATTCATATTCCTGAAATTTTTGCCTTTGGTTTTAAATTTATGTTCGTCAGTGCATTCCCATGATAAGAAGCTAAAGGGAAGCTGTCTTCTGCACTTCAAAGAACTGAAAGACCAAATCCTTTGGTAGCTTCTAAAGGAGTCTTGCAAGAATAAGGACAATCTTTTTGGACCTACATAGTTTTGATACAAAACTGTTCAGCATAATTAAACTTTTCTGTAATTTCTACTTTCAGGAGCAGTACAGGATCCCAGGAAAATATATATACATAATACACATTTGTATTATGATACAAACATGTGGGTAATGTCCCAGATCACAACTTTGGAGATATGGAACATTATCTCATGATTATTCATCCTTTTGGCTGAGAAGGATACACATCTATATAGATGTCTTTTCAGAGCTAATGTTGTGCACCACCATGCAGGAGTTACAATTTAAGGGCCAGCATTTCAAATAAGCAAGTTGAATCTCTTTGGTGTCTTCCTTAGGAAACAGAAGTGCACAAGCGCGGAGGTGTGGCCATCTTGGTATCATTCTGTTTTATTTGTACAGGGCTGCAAAGTTGGCACCTTAACTTTTAGACTGAGCTTTTTTGGGTAGCAGGGTGCTCTCAAAAAGTGATTAAGCAGAAATATTTTAATTTCAGAGGTATATTTCAGTGGCAAACATTATTTGCTGAGAAAAGAGAAAGCTGTTCTTACTTGTCACATAAAGGCTTTGTTTTGTTTTATTAAAGGAAATTTGATCTTGCATAGTTTAAGAACCAGTCTGAGTTTCACACTTAGATACTGAATTTTTTTTTCTGCTTTGTGTGTGGAAAACCAGATGTATGGCGTTACCAGAATGCATTCTGTTTCACTTCTCACTCCACCTTGCCAGGAGCTCTTATATTTCTGTAATAATAGCCAGGGTTTTGTGCTCAGCAGCAGCTGCTTGTAACATCTGTCAGATAATTACAGAGCTGAATCAGAATTCACCTGCCTAAAATGTGGGGATGAATTCCTGATCAAGAAACAAAAGCTAGATTGCAATTCCATTTTCCATGCTTGTTAATAATCACTGTTATAAACAATAACAAAGAACAGATGCTTTCAGGGGGATGTATAGATGAAGTGGAGGTGGAATGGGAAGAAAAAGAAAAGAAAAAGAAGAAAGAAAAATAAAAGCAGCTCACATGTTTAACTACATAAGTATGCCTCTTGCATTCAGCATGAGACACTGACATTTGTTAACACCATAGTAAAAAGATGCTACATCATATGCTTCACATTCTAGATCTTCTCCAGCACCTGCTGATGATCAGGCCCTCTTTTATGTGTGAGTATTGGCGATTCAGAACCTCATTATGGCTCTATGTTGCAACTTGTCTGTAAAATCATTCCATGCTTTTATGACATCCATAGTAATGTCAGGGATATATCCAGATATAGGTACATATTCTTTCTCTCTTTGTGTGTGTGTGTGTGTGTGCGTGTGTGTGTGTGTGTGTGCATGCACATGTGGCTGCACACGTGGGTGTCTATATAAATATATTTAAAAAGCTATGAGAGCGTGTGTGTGTGTGTGTATATATGTGTATATATATTTGGCTTTAAACTTGAAGATTGGAGCATACTTCCTACCACTGGAATGAAAACATTTGTATTCTAAAAAAAATATTGTTAATATTTTTAAATTTCATCTATAACAGCCTCCCCAGACGTGCTCAGAGCACATGCGTGTGTGTGCGTGTGTACAGGGTTCGCTGCTAGAATTGGCATAAGTGTAATGTACTGATATCTGGATTAATCTCAGTGTCATATTTTATGTGGCACTTGCGTTTTACTTCCTTCATGTATAAAAAGGTTCAAATTAGACCTTGAGTGTTAATGACTGTAATTTGTCCTGAACATTTTCCATACTTTGTTATTTGATTTATTGGTGTTCCAAGGTTTTGTGTGGCTGTTCAGTCAAGCATGTGATAAATGTTCCTCTGTACTGCATGTGATGTTGTGTTTACAAGATATTTTCATATGTACACCCTTTAGTGTTTCCATTGTCACTGCTTTCATTGCTAGTGCATATCTCTGGGGGGAGGAGGGCAGTTGTAACTCTCAAGAAAGGAAATGAGAACACTTTTACCTTCAAGCTGTACAGCTATGAAAGAGAGGAAGTGATTACACCCTGCATATACTTTCCCTTGAAATTACTGAACTTCAACTTCTCTTGCAGATAAGAAATGCAACATCAGTAGAGCTGACACTTATTTCCTATTTTCTATGTCTTCATTCCTATTTCCTGACACTTGTTTGTCTTACTCTCTTCCTTGTCACCATATTAAGGCAACCATCATTCAGTTTGCAGATGAACCATTTAGATGCCTGGGTGGATTTTTATTTCCACTTTAAAGCACGAGGGTCAACAGAGTTGACTAGAGGAGCTCAACACCCTTCTTATTCTGGACCCCTCATCACCCTAGTCACTGGTCTGGTTGTCTTCAGACCTCACTGTGATTTCCAAGAAGTGAGCTACAGTAGTGATCCGGCAAATAATGGATTTGATAACTGTGGGGTGCCTGCCCATGAGGTACTAAAAAGGGAAAAAAAATATTGGCAGATATAAATACAAAGTCTTTAGTACACTCTGACCTTGATTGGTGTCACAGAAAGCAGGAGCAGGACAGCCAGCCGCTTAGCACAGATTACTTTCTGGTATGTATATTTCATGAAACTCTTACTTTTCAGCAAAGCTAGATTTTTTGTGTAACTTTTCATTTCAACAATAATAGATGAAGGAGAGGGGATGAGGATAGTCGCATCAGTAATAGAACTCAGCTAGTAAGAGCAGCTGGGGAAACCTTTGCAGTTAACTGAGCTTTGGTAATAGTGAACAAGAAACAAAGGTGAACTCCTACAGAGAATATACGTTTTCATGCATTTGATCCACGTGACTTAGTTTTCTTTTCTGTGCTGTTTTTTGCAAAATGCAATTAAGTGTTCTGATTTATATTTATGAAGTAGCTGAAGCATTATGGAAGTTTAGTTGTAAATAAGCATGAGCAGGTAAAAACATGTTGAATGTTTCTCTGAGTGCTTAAAATTAGGCCATTAGAACTGTAATTAAGCACTAGAATAGAAATAACGTTATTTTCCAAAGTGTTAAAATGTAACAACTCGCAGTGATACTATCTAAATTTGACTCCATCTATGGAAATCAAATAGGTAATACAGTTGCTCAATTTTAGATACATTTTTTTAAATGGTGGAGTGAACCTCTTCTCTGTCTGCTGTACACAGAACGGGAAGGTTACCTGTCTACGAGAGCTTTCGGGAGATGTTTGTAAGTAGCATATAAGGCTGTTTGAGAGCATCCTTTGAGCTCTACCTTTTGAATATCCCAGCACAATGTCAGTGATTCATTTATATGATGAAAAATGATAGAGTATCCCCGAAGTTGTTGTGCATACAGTTTGCCTCCCCCTCAGCTGGTCTCTAATGCTGATGTTGCAGAGCGGTATGAAGTGAGGACTACTATTACTCTTGGACTTTGGGACCAGGCATAATTGTTTGCTGTGTGCTCCTTGCACAAAAGGACTGGATAGGAGTTGAAAGATGTTGGACGCTCTGCTTGATCACATTCTACTGTTTATATCCAGGCTGAATCTGGGCATGGCTGTTTCCTTTTTAGGAGCCTGTCATTCATCTTTCCATTCTTTGAACAATAGCTTCCAGCTGCAGCATAAAGGTGATTGTCCAAGCCTTCTAGCCAGCAGAAATGTTACTTGCAGTTCTAATTTCTTTACTGCAGCTGTCTTTCAAGGGAAAATACATTATTTCATAGATATTTTTATGGAGAGAGAATTGATTATTTGTTTGAGATGGAACTGATTAATGTAACTGGATGAATGATACATTTTCTTTCATTGAAATGCAGCTTGCACATCTTGTAGCTTTTGTAGAGGCAGGGTATTCTTATGGGCTTACCGGGTGGTGCTTCTGCAGCAGCATTTGTCCTGTGAGTTTTGTGACCATATACTAGCACTTTGTTGTAGTTCAATGCATTTGGAGTTGGAGACGGGTGAGAAGTAGTAGCGATTACTTTCAGAAACTCTTTTCTCTCTTGCTTTTCTCTATTTCACTACTAGGGCTTCGCAGAATAACTGCTGCTTGTGTTGGTGTTTCTCAGTGCTGGAATGCCCTCAGGAAGGACAGATAAGGGTCAATAACATTTCTGCTGAGTGTTTGTTCCCTAGTGTATGTTAACTTCCCAGCACTTCAGAGTAAAAACACTTTGTGACAAGCATGTAACACTTGCATGTTTGAAAAAAGGCCAAAGGAGATTTATGGAAGAGAAAATAAGCTGGTGATAATATGGATGATCTCAAAATTGCCGTTAAAAAGAACTCAAGAGTTCCTCCTGTTCCTCACCCTAGGCACCTCATTAATGATCAGCTTCTGCATAGACATAGTAGATGTGAGAGGAGGCAGGGAACATGCTTCATCAGAGACATAGACAATGAAGAAAGATGGTCCTTATGATAATTTTAGTAGAATGTTTTGAACAGTCAACATCAGTCTTATAAAAGTTTATTTGCTCTGCCTTCTACTCCTTGCTGTAGGAAAGGAGTAGAAGGAAACCAATGACAGGGGGAATCAATGGCAGTCGGGAAGTGACAGATAGAAGAGGACTCCAGTCAGGGAGTGAGAGGCAGGAGAGGGCTCCAAGTAAGTGAGAAACTCAGAGCTGGAGTCTCTTGTCAGCAGCTTATATGTCCTTGTGAATTGGTCAAGATTTTTTTTTTCCCTGTCCATATTTCTTTTAATCATGTGATGGACAGGAGAACAGCCTTTTTTTAAATGTTCTTTTTCCATCAGACTTATTTCTTGTCAGACTTGGATCTGATAGCTAAGCTGCTTAATGAAAAACTCAAGGTTTTTCAGAAGACAAAGCATCGTTAAAGGAGGGCCGTCTAAGTAGCCCTATTTAGATCATGATGTCCTTTTGCCTGTAGAGGGAATTTTTAAAGAAATATTCTTCATACCTTAATCTTTTTTTCCTTCTCTTTGTTTCCCCCATCCCAGTCTATTGGGCCATTTCTATTTCTGGCGTTCAAACATGATCAGGTTATACCAGGGCTTCAGGAGTCTGCCTGTCATTTGGCTGGTGAAATATGACTGATGTCTCAAGCTGGCTGGAAGTGCATGAAAGGATGGAGAAAGGAGTTGAGAAGGGAATTGCTCCATGCAGCATACGTGGTGTGCTATAACATGTTTCTGTGTCCAAACTGATGCAATATTTTTCACCAAAAGGATAGAAACCTGAAATAGATAAAAAACTGCCCAGGAAAGCACAAAATGTCTTGCATGCCGGCTTCCAGAAGCATTTTCAGCCAGTGTTTAGGATGGTAGTGGTGCCTCACACCGCACAGATCCTTCAGTGTTTGTCTTTGCACGAGGAATCTCTGTTTTAACTGAAGCTGAATTGTCTGTATTACTCTCTTGTCACTGTTGAAGCATCATTTATTTAAAATGGAGTGGCCAGAAATCAGAAAATTACCTGCTGTTCAGCTACCTAATTTGACTATAAATGCGTGTTTGTTCCAAAGTCACAAAGGATTCATATAGCTCTGTATTCCCAACATACCAACATTGTGGCTTTGAAGTCAATGACAACATCAAGTAGTCTTCAGTGGTTTCCTCATATCCATTCGTCACACCCACCGAAGGCAGGACCAGCAGTCCTCATGCTACTTTAATCATATCCCATTTTATTGCAGTATTACGTATGTACCAGCAGAAAATTTAGACGAGTACAGGGCCAGTTTGGGACAACAGACAGAGGGAGCTGTGCTACTTGAACTTTTTCCTTCACAATCTGTCAGGTGAGTTACTTACTGTTCTTCCCTAGGAGTCTCAGATGACCTCTTACCATATACTTTCCATGGTTCAGGAAGATAACTTTTATTTTAGAAGACCTGAAGGATGGATAATTTTCTTCGGACCAGCAGCCATTACAGTTAAAAGCTGTTCAGAATACGATTTTTGCTTTGGCTAGCAATTTTGTCTGATATTTTTACAAGGTTGTTTTATAGGTCTTTGATCTTCCCAAAAAGGAGATTGAATACTGCCTCATCCTAAACTTATTTTAAATACCATGCAATTTGATTTATGTATCACCACAAATATTCAGTGTTTCCAAGATGAGAATTTGGCATTGACGGTCTTTCCAGAACTTACACTGGAAAGAGTGATTTATGCTGTCCTTTTCCATGAGTTTCAAAAATTAATTAAATTTATAGGCCAGAATATTCAAAGTGATTAATAATTTTTGTCTTCTTGAAATTAATCTCTAAAAGCAGTAGCTGTTTTTGAATGCTACTGTTGTAATTTCTTCCATTTTGGAAACAATCATAGAATAGTTAGGGTTGAAAAAGACCTTTAAAGGTCATCTAGTCCAATCCCCCTGCAAGGAGCAGGGCCATCTCCAACCAGATCAGGTTGCTCAGAGCCTCATCCAACCTGGCCTTGAATGTTTCCAGGGATGGGGCATCCACCACCTCTGTGGGCAACCTGTTCCAGTGTTTCACCACCCTCAGAGTAAAAAATTTTTTCCTTATGTCCAGTCTGAGTCTGCCTACCTCATTTTAGAACCATTACCCCTCCTGCTATCACAACAGGCCTTGCTGAAGAGTTTCTCCCCATCTTTCCTGTAGGCCCCCTTTAGGTACTGGAAGGCTGCCATAAGGTCTCTCCAGAGCCTCCTCTTCTCCAGGCTGAACAGCCCCAATAATCTCAGCCTGAATAAGTAATTACCTGCAGCTTTGATTTGCTTCTAGTTCCAAAATGCAGAGTCTTTTTTTCTTTGGTAGTTAGTTCATAGCAACTTAATTGCAGAGATGAATCAACAGAGGATACCCAAACACTATATGTACTCTAACAGACATCTGACAAAGACATTTTTTACATTAATCCTGTATAAAATTTCTAATACTGGCAGAGTGATACAATATCTGAAATTTAGCGGTGAAATCTAGGGATTATGTGAGTCTTTTAAAAATGAACTGCATGTTCCTTATAATCAGCAGGGAACTCCCAGAGCTTCCAGAACGTGAAGAAGGGGAGGGAGAAGAAAGTGAACTTCAAAATGCAGCATTCAGTAACTGGAACCAGCCCAGAAAGTAAGTGCAGATCTAGTAGCACAATATAAAATCTCATCTGAAATTCAGAAATTTTTAAACCGGTAATATATTTTAAGAGGAATAAGGAAACTACAGAATTCCTGCACTTACGTATATTGTGCATTGCAGGAGTAATTCACTGTTGATTTTTACTGCTGTAGGGCTAAATCCCTGCAGTCTAGCAGTTTCTTGATTGCTTTAGTAATTTATCTTTGTAGGCTGACTCTTTGGGAGCCAGTAAGAAGAGATGAAGTGGATTCGAAGTTTGATTAGAATCCAAAATAAAATGAACATTAGACACAATTACAGACTTTCTGAACAATTCAGTAGATAACTCCTGACAAAACTTTCCAAGGAGGAGTTACTTCTGAATGTTTTTAAACTATTGTGCAAAACCAATGTTTTTGGTGTGCAGCATTGTCATAATCGCAATAGATTTTCATTTATTTTGGTCCTTGTTTTGTCACAACAGGGTTGAACTCTGGAGAGAGCCTAGCAAGTCACTGGGGATCAGCATTGTTGGAGGACGAGGGATGGGAAGCCGCCTGAGTAATGGAGAAGTGATGAGAGGGATTTTTATCAAGCACATCCTGGAGGACAGCCCAGCTGGCAAAAATGGAACACTGAAAACTGGAGATCGGATCGTAGAGGTACCAGCTGAGTGCCTTTTACTTGCAGTACTCCCAGCCTGTCAGGAGCCACTGAGGTGGACGTGTGGTCCTGGGCCAGCAGCTGTGTAATTGCTCCAGCTGGCACTACTTGAGCCATACAGAGTGTAGTACCATCTGCTGGTGTTTATGTGCAGATAGCTTTAAGTTGGATATACAAACTGAAGCATAGATGACTGTGTGAGCAGGGGTCTACAAAGCCAGCAGTTCTGCCGGTCTGCTTTAAAGCCAGCATGTGTAGGAAAAAGCTTAAGTTTGGGGTAGCTGAAAGGTTTTACCTTTGCATATTGGATAGCAACAGAAATGCCCAGTGAATAGCAAATCATGCACATAAATGCCGACCTTATTTATCTCTTAAATCTTAAACAGATCACATCATTCTTGTGCATCTTATGCAGGAATTGAGAGACACATTTGTTTTTTTTTCTGCTGACATGAAAAAAGCTGGATTTGATATAGAAGAAGCTGAGAGCATTGTGCCCATGCCTGAGGATGGGTAGCCATTAGTGTTGCAGAGGGAAATTTGTCTAGATTTCTCATCTACTCAGCCAATTCTGTGTGCATGCAGCCACTTCTCCCTTCTCATTTAAAGATACTGAAGAATGAACATACCGAAAGGAATATGTGATGATTGTCTGTGAGTCAGACATTAATTACTCTGGCTCCAGGGTCAGGCAATTGGGAACTGCACTCCTCTTCACCCTGCTGGATGTTGTTAGCTGACTATCCATCAGTAAGAACATGACAAGCAAGGTGATGGAGATGGTGATGCTTCCTCTGGATCAGACTGGGCTTGCTTTACATGGTGATGCTTAAACTGCCGTTTACCATCTACTACAAGATCCATATAAAGGATCTTGAAGTAATACCTTCACATAGGTAGCACTTTCTACAACAAGAAGGAAGAGTTTCCAGTTTATAACAAGTTGGGAGGTGGGATTTTGCTTGATGGCAATAAAGTTGAAAAACTTCTGTTGTATCTGAATATTTGGATTTTTATGAATGCAGCGATTGTCTCTGACAATGATACTTGCAGAAGTTAAAGTAGTTGAGTGAAATTAAGTAATAATGTTGTGTTAATGTGACTATTTCTGAATGGATTATTTCAGTTTCTCAAGTTGTGGCATATCTAGGCTTTTCTCTCTACTAGTGCATACAGTATTTCAGACATGGGGAGTCAGAGAGCCTTAGTGTTATTCTTCAGTTCCTCATAGTTCAGAATTTTCTCTCTGATTGTTTTAATTCTGTTTACATTGAATGATTAAATTTCAGGTAGAATTAGATGATTTAAAAGGTAGGGGTAATCCTCTTATAACTTTATGTGCAAGAATTGCGACTAACAAATAACCTTTCTGTGTTATCTTCTAGCTTTTATTGTGGTCATTGTGAGAATGCTTTACTGATGCTAACTTCACCATAACATGGTTCTTACCTGAACTGCAAGACAAATTGTTTTATGCACCAATACATACAAAGACATGAAGAAGAGCAACCAGACAAAAACTTCTCCTCAGCCATCCTTTGTAAATGCTTTCTTCTAGAAGAGAGAAAGCTTTTCAGTTCTGACCTAAAAATTTAACTTCTGAGCAAAGTCTCTAGTAGTTAAAATTGGTCTTATCTTGCTTTTTTTTTTTTTAAAAAAAAAAAAAAAGCTGAAAATAAAGGGAAAAAGGACACTGTACTGACATAATACCCCATAATGAAATACTCTCCAGCACCTAACAAGGTTCAATTTGTATATCTCATAAAGTCCTGTGAGGTAGCTTATTCCAAAATAGCATTTGCCAAATACTGCTTTCCTGTAAATCCTGTAATTCTCTTCAAATTACCGTATGTCTTCTTATTATCGTACCTCTTCTATGACTTTGCCTGTGGGAAAATGTATGGAGCTTGTACTAAGAATGTTGAAAAACCTGTTTATAACACTATGGGGAATATTTATTTGATGTCCTTTGAGTGCTTTTGGAAATCTCAAACTTGGATGTGAGGGTCCTCAGGCAAAGTCAGTAAAAACCTTTCCACCAGTAATGGAGGTTTGGGCTTAAGTTTTAGTCGAAGTTCCCTAACCAAAACCCAAAGCTGACTCATGATTCTTGGAGCTTTTTGCAATGTTAAGATGAGGCCTTCCAATTACAGGTGGATGGAATTGACCTCAGAGATGCAAGCCATGAACAAGCTGTGGAAGCCATACGGAAGGCAGGCAATCCTGTAGTCTTTATGGTACAGAGCATTATAAGCAGACCAAGGGTAAGCATAAAGAATGTGAGAAGAGATGTAATATGTAGTCGTAGATGAAACAAACATTCAAGGTGGTGGTGTTTGGGAATGGGATATTTAATCCTGAAAGTTCCATCTCAGCTATTTTAGGATGCAAGATTTGATTTAAGTATTATTTTCATTTAGAATGAAATCGATTTGGATTTGGAATTACCCTCCAGCACGCCGTCCTCAAACTATTTTGAAAAGCCTCAAGAAAGATAATTTGCTGGGGGGCAGAGTAGGAGTCTTAACTAAAACCAGCTCTTAGAGATTGACAGCATGTCTGAGGAGCGCATGCAGAAATACAGCACCTTTAAAAAATTCATTGGACATTAATGAAAGGACCTAGAAGTACACGAAAAGTGTTCCGTCACTAAGCTGCATGGACATTGCAGAAAAAAGCTACTGAGCTTTAATATAAGTTGCTTGCATCACTAGAAACTAAACTTCCTCATTGTAGAGTCTGTGTAAGCTGCATGTTTATTTACTAGTTGTCTCATAACTCTTGTTCCCCAGCCAGAGTCTCTTTATAGCCCTTCTTCAGCTTCTGCTCCCTGTGGGCAGAAAACTACTAACCCATTTTATCGTCAGTCATCTAAGGTAAAGTTGCATGAAAAAGCTCTGTTGAATGTTGTTATTGATACTCAAGCTACTGAAGTAAAGCTTTTGCATTTGCTGTGGTGTGAACAAAATTGCCACTGCTGAATGTGTAGGCCAGTTTGGGATGGGAATGATACCATTACTTTATCACAACTTAATTTTATAGAGAGAGTGCTTCTTTACTCTTTTTAATTGTAGTTCTTTGTTCTCTTCATTTTCTAATTATTAATCTTGTTGGTTAATTCTTGACTGTTTATTAACAAACTCTTGTTTCTCTGTTAAGCAGAAACATTGCACATGCTCTTACTGTACACGTGCTTTGTGTTGTGATCTTTGTAAATGGCATATTTATTGTCTTCGTCTTTTGAAACTTGCATCTGTACTTGATAATAAGATCTTATGAGGGAATTTCCTGCCTTCATTCATAGGCAGTCACCCAGATAGCTACTGCCTGTACACAGTAGCTATATTTAATACGGTACCACTATGTGTTTAGCAAGGCAGTCAATTTCAAACGAGATGTTGCTAATAGTGATTCAGTTTCTTCCCTTTTGTTTTCTTCATTCAGGCTGCTATAGTAGTTACAGAGATCCTAACTGTACTCCAGAATAGCCCAAATAATGCAAATATGCTGTAAAAAGCTAGCTGATAGTTTTGTAGCAAGCAGTTATCCATCAAATCTATGTTTCATGCTGATGGGTATTCCCGAGTAAAAATTAATCTATAACAGTGGCTGTAGTCCCAGATAATGTGTAGGGTTAAAGCATTATGCTATATAAAATGTAAGCTAGTTTCTGATACCTTAGCATCCTGGACACGTTAAGAAAATGCTGAATACAAGTTAGTTGAAAAAAGAGGGGAAAAAAAAGTAAGCAAAATAAGTCCTGTTATTCTAGGTTTTGTTTTACAAAAAAAAAACCCCAAAACAGTAAAAGCAAAAATGCCCTGTATTTTTAGCATTTGCCTTTCTTGTCGTAAACTGTGCATGAAAGCATACTTCATGCACACTATTTAAAACCTAACTGCTTAGGCAAAATCAAATGCTCCGTATTTTATCACAGTAGTCAATCCATATTAATGCAATGCTGTTGCATGGGTTAGAATTTGAGCAAGCAGCAGTATTTTAGGTGCTATGCCATCTTGACAAAATACAAAAGATTTTGAATTACTGTGGCTGATCTTTCAGTTTCTCTTTTACTAGGATTTCACTGTTTATGTACGAAATATTTGTGATGCTTGTTTTAGTTGCTTAAAATTTCATCAGGATCCCATATAAAATTTTATGCAGATGACAAACATAATGATTAAAGTGTAATAGGATCATTACACTGGCAAATTTGTTTTCCCAAACTTCTCTTTATAAAAGACAAAATCAGATGTGAATTGCATGTATAAACAGAAAATCTTATACTGGAGGGAAACTGCCTGTTGGCTTTGAGAGACTTGCCAGTGAAGGAACCTTGTTCACGCACAGCTGTACTTTTGTATTGCTGAAGATACTTAGAACCAAGACATATGTAGTCTTACCAAATTACAATTTTGTTTTGCAAAATTATATTTGATAATAAATGTTTAGGGATGCATTTTCTATTTTCAGGAGCGTTAAAAAAAACCAAAATGCTTTGAGAAAATTTTTAAACAGCAACATATATCTGGATTAAAGTACCGTGATATAAATATATCAGTTCATACTGCAAGCCTTTCACATTCCTTTCCACTTATTATGCTTCTTATTTTCCAGCAGTGTTAGAGTCCTAAGACATTTAGGCAGTGCCCAGATGGATACACCTAGTGTAGAGATTACTTTTAAGTATACTTTGAACAGTATTTCCAACATAGTATGCAAAATCAGAGCTGTCCCCTCTTTAATAAACAAGCTATAATCTCGAAGTAGAGTGTAGTACAAAAACTGTATAAGGAATATAAATGGTCAAATTACATCCTTTAATTTTGTTTAAATATGAAAACTCTTTTTGTGTTAAATAATAAAAAAAGTGTCTTGTGTTGTTTAAGGAGAACACCAGAGAATATAGTTTCATTCCAGTATAAATTCAGGAAAAAATAAATGCATGTACACACATACAAAGTGGTCTGTAAAAGTTGTTGTTATTAGATACGAAGTCTGTTTAGAGATACCTAATATTACTAAACCTTGTCTTTTGCAAAGTACAGTCAGTGTGTTACCACAAGAGGTAAATCAAATTATGAGAATTAATCTGTAGTTTTCAAAATAAAACTAAACCTACTGCATTATTACAAAGAATTATGTTTATTCTAATCCAGAAATCCACAATTTTATAATTAGCTAGTGTGTAGGAGTATTCCATATGCTGAGATGCTTGGACAAAATTGTACAAATAGCACAGCAGGTAGATTTTCTATTGTACATGCTGCTGAATTCTGCACTTTATGCACTTTGTGAGCTATAACAGGTATGAGGATCAGTGCTTTTCCTCTATGCGCTGCTAAACATAGCTGATACAAACTCATGGCAAATACAGTTTTGCTTACCTTCACATGTCTGTAGCAAAGTGCAGGAAGTGGACCTTGTTTGGTTAGCAGAACCTGCTAAAAAATATGTTTTGTTTCATGAGTCACTAAGGGTTAATTTTAAAACATTTTTGCTTAGTTTCTATTATATTTTCCTTTTAGAACCCTTCCCTGCCTTTCCCGCAGAACAGTCTTTTGTGTAGGCCAGCTGTCTTCAGCAGCACTAACCCGTTTGCTGATTCTTCTCAGTTCAACACTAACAAGGTTGGATAATGACACACTCTCTGCTTTTGACTCACCAAACATTATATGTGTACTTCTTTGCCATTAGTGTCTCTCTGAATTTAAGTACTTTTGTACCAATTTGGGTAAAATATTGTGCTGATGAGAGTGGGAATTTTGTGTAGTGAATTAAAAAGACACAGACACGCATGCACATAGAAAAGTTTTGAAGAAATTAAAAAATGCCAGCTCCATTAATCATAACCACTAAATCTGATCTAATCAGAGCTACTGAATGAGTAAATTTTCACTTACAAAATCAGTCCCTGTGGTATATGTTAAAATATCCACCTGAGTGTAACACTCTCATCAGTGTGAGGTGTTTTGCTGCTATGTACTTCATTTTCTTTTTATGTGGTTAGGACTTTCTAGCTTTCATACCTCTTTTTTTTTTTTTTTATTTTTTGCATGAAAAAAAAAACATTGGCAGCTTTTGTTTTATGATGCTGAAAGTATTTTCCCTCTGCTTCTTGAAAATTCTTTTGATCCACCATGAACAAGATACTGACATCTTTGGAAATACCAAAAAGTTAGAATCTGTTTCTTGTGATTAGTGTTTACTGCATGTTATTCATGTTGGAAACAGAGTTAACCTCTAACACAATAATAAATAAAGACTTAATTCTTATGTGCATGCATCTCTGATTTAATAAAATAATTTCTTTGGAGTGATTATGCCCTTTGTCTGTTTTCCCATGTTGTCAAATATATTGAATGTACAATGAACGTTGATGATATGATATGTGGTGTATAATTGCATGTGTGTTTTTGAAATGTCTTTGTGTTTGTTGCAGTTCTGAGGAAAGGGAGTAGAAGCGTAACAAATGATGGCTTTTATTTTCTATATTTTCAAAAGTATTTCTGAAAAAAATTGCGCGTATTTTTAGAGAAAACCTAATGTTTTTGCCGTTTCTGCATGATTCCTTTTTTACTATCGAGATAAGAATGTCCTCTTGTAATCTCTTCCTGCTTCTGCCAAACTAAGGTTCATGTACAATAAGAAACTTTGCTGAATCGGGGTCCTTAATAACCTCTGAAATACTTTTGTCCATTTATAAATGGAGTTAATAAAGTTACTGCAGTTAGTAAAATGAATCCAAAATTGAAAACAAGCTATTCATTAATAATGCTGTGTATTGCCAAAGGTGCTGTAACCTGTGGATTGCTGTTTTTTGTTACTGTAGGAGGTATCGAATCCAATTAGGGTTACCTTCCGTTGTTCCCCAACTAACCCTTTTGCTCCCACACCATTCAAGGTTTGTCTTGATTCCAGTGAGTGGGTCCTAATGTATGTGTGCTGTGTGTTTGTACATGGCCTGTGATACCTTCTGGAGTGCTGCTGCTTCCTACATCTGTGCTGAAATTTATAATATTTGCTTGGCTGTGATTGGAGTGACCGTGGTAGTCAAGTGGGTTCATGCACTGTCTGATGCTTTGCATTTTAAATGAAATACTGTGCCATGGCACACCGAAAGTATTTCATGAGTTAAAACATTTTAGGTTTTTTGCTTGTGGCCCGATTCAGGGAGCAAAAGTCTTATGTGTGTGTAAACTGTGGGGGCCAGCTTCTACTGCTGGCAGTACCTGCGTGGCAGACTGGGTTCTGGGGGCAGAGTCTCCACCGAAATGGCATTGTAACACCCTTTTTACCCTTCTCACAAAGGAGCCTTGCTTTTACTTCTGTTCCAGCATTTCCTTAAGCAATAGACACGTTTGGATTTATATACATGTGCACAGAGGTATAGAAAGAAGCTTAAAACTCTAGGAAGCATTCTGAAAAATTAGTGTTTCTAGAACCACTGTCCCCTTCACCTCTCCTTGAAATAGAGATCTCTCACCAACTTTCTTCCATGGTGGATACCTGAATTTTTGATTATAAAGATCACTTTGAATGTTATTAAGTAGTGTTTCCGCCCTGCTCTGATTCTGATGGGTAACGGTATTTCTGCTAGAATTTTGTTTCTTCAGTTGAGATTTCTCTCTGTCCTGTAACTGTTAGCATGTTTTAGGGTATAATTTACATGAACTGTAAATAATTCCTACGTGAAGTTTAGTGATGGAACGTATCGTCTCAGCAGGATGGCATTGTCTTAGATTTGAAGCATAGGTCAACGTGGCTGATATAATGATGCAAAAAATCATATGACATTTATGTGGCATTTTTTATGTAAATGATTGGCTTGAGTGCCATATTAAAAATTCCCACACTTTTGACATTTAATGACATCTTAGTTAAGCTCCTAGAACAAGTTCCTCAATTAAAGGAAAACCTTTTTCAAGCAGAAGCAGAATGAGAGAACTGAAACGGGGCGTTTGCATTTTCTTTACATCTTTGGATCATACACAGAATGACGGTAACTCATTTTCCCTGAGAGATGGGACCTTCCTTAAATCTCAGTATGACTAAATTGGTAACTTTCTATTTTTTTCAACACTTTCAATTAAAAGCAGACTGTAGTCTTCCAAGGTGTATGTTGTTATCCATTTCACTGTTGCCTCTGATGAAGAAATTGTCTTAGTGTTCTTGGCATCCAGAGACACCATCTGAGATTATGTATGCAGCCTTTTGCTGATAGAGGGAATGAAAGCTGAAATGATGAGAATAGGATTGTGAAGCTAGGGCAACACTTGAAAATCCTGGTGTTTGAAAAATACTTGGTTTTCATCTAAAGTTTTTGTTTACATCAACAGCTGATCTGCCAAGTATCAAAGTCTCTTGGGCATGCATAAGCTTCGTAGTGATGATATTCAGACAAGAGTTTCTTGCCTATATGTCTACTCTGAGCAAGCCAAAATGGTATAAATTACAAACACTTAGCTAAATCCCTGATTAGAATCCATATTCCTTAGGGAAACTGACTTGAATGGAGGTTTACCGGATTGTGGATTTGGGCATTTCATCATTATATTGCAGTAGTGTGTGCTTATAGTTTTAAATTTTTGTGAATATGGATAGACCACATACATGAAGACCAAAAGTATTTTTTTCCTTTGTGATTTAATCTGTATCCTCCTTTATTTGATCTCCTCTGTGCAGCTTATAGGAAACCAGTAAATAAGGCTGAAAAAGTCCAATTACTGTGGATTTCTTCAGTTATCATTTGTTTCATTTTGTTTTTAAATTGTCCTTTCATTTAATTCAGTTATTTTCCTTTTTTTCTGGAGGCATTTTTGGAAGCACCAAGTTTTTTGTTTCCTTTTCCTTTCCTCTTGTTTGGCTTCCAAAGCATATCATAGGAAGAAATCATATGTGGTGGCTTTTAAAAATAAAGTGAAGTCTTTTACAAATATGGCATTAAAAAATTGCTTGAGTCTCTGTAAAGGACTTTTTCTGAAATGTAAAATGGCACATAAAACTTTACTGAATTGGGCTTTTATTGTGAGTTCTGTTTGCTTCCGAATACATTTTGGAGTGATGTTATCTCTTACTTTGCCTGGTGTTTGTTTCTGTCTTTGATCTCTTGCAGCCTTTCTGTGCCGTGTTATTACTTTAGAATTCCAGCTGCTTGGTGTTTAAACTTCAAAGCCGTAGTCATTGCCATTTCGATGTTTTTTTATACTAGTTTGCCCTACATAGAGTCTGCATTTGCTTAGCCACTGCATTTTTCTTATTCTCCACAGGCATTTGGTCAGTCCGATTTAGAGCCAGAAAAGACTTCGCTTTGTAACTTGCCTCTGCCCCCTCCTTCAGCGTTTTCAGGAATGAGCTGTGATGTTGTGCAGTCATCTTCTAGCAGAGTCCCAGAGGATGTGGAGAAGGAGGATGAGTTCGGTTACAGCTGGAGTAAGTTTATCCTTTGTGATAATGTTTGAAGTATTCGGTGTTGAAATAGCACTGTAGCAGAAGATATGGGGGGGGTCCAATTTGAACTACTTCGTTCTTGTGTGCTTTGTGGTTTGGGTGTTAAGTGTTCTGTCAGCTTTTGGTTGCGCTTGGTCAGATGCACACAGTGAGATATAAAACTAAGTTGTTCTTCTTCATTGCACTCCAATCTCTGTTCTCTTCTGTGGTCCGAATTCACTGTTTCACATGTAAGACTGCTTGAAGAATTTCACTGTACTCTAGGTAACTGATGGCAGTGATTGATGTGATAGCTTCATCCAGGTGTTACTGGATGGAAAATTATTGCTTTTATATGTGAAAAGTCTTTTTTTTTAAGAGAAGTTTTAATGTTTTGCAAAGTTAGAAGGAAAGCAAGGAACTAGAAATATTGTTATAAGTCACCTAAGGCTTAGTTTAAAGGAAAGAGTGGTGTACACTTAAAATTTTCTCGTCCAGTTTGGGATTCTTCTGTCAACTACTGCCCGCTGGACACTGATCTTGACTCTCTAGGTGTCTTATGATATTTTCTAATGTAAACCCAACCTCTGCTGCCAACACTTTTACGTTTAGAAAAGATCGTGCAGCGCTATGGAAATCTACCGGGGGAGCTGCATATGATTGAGCTGGAAAAAGGAAAGACAGGTCTGGGACTTAGTCTTGCTGGTAACAAAGACCGATCCAGGATGAGTGTCTTTATAGTGGGAATTGATCCAAATGGAGCAGCTGGCAAAGATGGCAGGTTACAGATTGCAGATGAATTACTAGAGGTGAGTTTTTGCGATTTATACTGAAACCCAAACATAGTGGCTTAAAATGTACTAAAGTATTAGATTCTTGCTGCAATATAGATGTTCTTCAGTGGACTTCAGAATCTCAAAATTATCCAAATTGATGTAATTATGATACCAGATTTTCATTCTGATATATGTCGTATAGTTGCAGCTGGCATATTTTTTCTTGGTTATAGTAGTACTAAGTAAAGATGTATGTGTATTTAAAATGGATAAAAATGGAGGATGACAGCAGTTTATGGGTTACGGAGATGTATGGAAGGGCAATGCATTACAGACAGTGAAAAATATTGAAGTCCTGTAGTCCATTCATCTGTGGAGTGCTCCAAACTTTGTAATTACTTTTCCGTCTCCTGGAAATGTAAAAATACCAGAATATTTTTATGTTTTGTAACCTAGATGACCTTTGAAGGTCCCTTCCAACTCTAACCATTCTATGATTCTATGATTCTATAGAAAATGGAAATTAAATTGGGGAAACAGGAACAGATTAATTTGTATTATGGACTTCTATCTCATAACACATTCAGGCTATTTTCTAGTGGCTTTGTGGAGGGACCTAACCACTGAATGTGCAGCTAACATTCCCAATATGTACATGAACATAAGTATATTTTTATATTACCACAGTTCAGTTGCTGGTACTTGCTGGTGTATTCTCTGCTGTGGCTTTTCCCATTCTTTCTGATAGCAGTAGGTAACACTGCCCTCACAGAAATGCTTTGTGTAACTTCAAAACTGTGTGTTCAGGTGTTTGAAGATGCACTGGAGCAATGGTACAGGGAGGGAATGGTGAAACTGAAGAAAGCTTGAGGGAGACACTGAGAGAGTAAATGATATAGGCTGGTAGTTCCTAACTAGGAGAGAAACTATGGGATTTGTGACACTGTGGACTTAGTCTCATGGAGGGATTTGTTAGTTGCAGAGTCCAGCGTTACCTGCTAGACAGTTCTCTTGAATTAGTTAAAATGTCTGCTTTTAAAACCTTGGTGTTACAGATATCGAGTATCCTCAGAGAACATTGAAACACATCTGTCTGAGTCTGCCTTCACATGGTTTCTTGCTTGCTGTCCACGCTGTAAACCTGCAAGCTGATGCTAAGAGATTGTCTCAACCTCTTCTGAGAGGAGACATCTGAACTTGCTCCTTGTGTTCCCAAGTAGCTGTCCATCAGCTGTGACAGGACATGCCCAGTCTCCCAGCTGTCAGCCTGACCATGGTTATTCACAAGCCCTTGACAAACACTGGAAGCAGTGCTGCATCTGGATTGTCACCTCCAGTGTATATGACAGGGCTCAGTGTGCATGTGACCATGCCTGGTGGACGTAGCCTACACAGGAGCTGAGGGGTTGCTGGTATGCTCAACCCCTGTTCAGTGTCTTGCATCTGTTGCTCACTGTTTGCTGCTTTTCTGCTTCTCTGCTTTTATTAGTACTAACTTAGTGTGTGTTGCATTATTTTCCCTTTGTGTAGGTCCAAGCTGTCATTTTCCAATCATTTCCCCTTTCTTAGAGTAGACTTCTGCACTGTAGCTTTTGGTTTCCAAGAGCAAATGCAACTAATAAAATGTGAGCAAATAATGGCCTTATCCTGCAAATTCACACTGATACTTCCAGTCATATCTGAATCATCGGAGCTTCAAGGGGTTTCAGAGAGCCTGCTGCCAAATGAAGACAATAATTGTCAGGTCAAGTCTTCAGATTATAAATGCCCAAGTGTTCAGACAGCTGTGTATGAAGTGCCTGGCTGAGAGCTAACATTCGATAAATAATAGCAATCTTGTTGCTGAATATAAGTGATTTGTTATTTGTTATGATTAGAATTTCTTATGGCCTTGCTTTGTCACCACATCAGTCATGTCAGAGAATGAATTTTTAGTGCTGTCTCAGTGTTAGTCTGAAATAAAACTAGAAGGAGTTTTTTACTGGAAGAGGGAGTGAAACAACATACACAACATACTCCGTTATTTTAATACAGTTGCTGCTCTAGCCAGTAATGTGAGATAATGGATTTTTTTAAAGGCTTAAAAATAAGCTTCAGTAAAAGGGAATTAAAATATTATGAGAAATAATTGCTGCTTTCCTTTATATAGATAAATGGGCAAATACTCTATGGAAGGACTCATCAGAACGCTTCCTCAATAATCAAATGTGCACCATCTAAAGTAAAAATAATCTTTATCAGGTAAGTTCTGGATAAAAGTTTGTCTTAAAAGGTTTATTTTTTAATACGGTCAAGTTTGGCACAGAGTGTTTCTGGTTTATTTTTAATTTTAGTAAGGCAGATGTGCTTTTGAACCCAGTTCTTAGTAGTTGTTAAATATGTCTTGAGTTTGTTGTTTTGATGTTTGCATTGTGAGTGCCAGAAATAAAAGAAAGTGCTAGACTTAAATTTGTTCTAAGAAATATGGTGCTGTATTACTACATTCTTAATACATTCTTTAACTGAATCTATTGTAGAAATAAAGATGCAGTAAATCAGATGGCTGTTTGCCCTGCAAAGTCGGTGGAGTCTTCACAGTGTACTTCAGGGACACTTCAACATCAAGAAGTAAAGTAAATTTTTGTTGTTCTCATTTGACTGAGATAATAACGTTGTTCTGGATAGAGGAGTGCCCTGTCTGCTTAGCAAGTACTACAAAAGAAAAAGAAATACAAGGGAAAAATATATGAGGTTTTAGTAAAGCTGCTAAATTTAGTACAGCTGTGCTCAGTTCTGTTTTACTTTGTTAGTCTGAACTATGAAGTAAATCTGACATTCCCATGAATAGAGTTATAGCAATTTCAATGAATGCAGGAAATGATCAGACATACCTTAAATGTTTATGCGCTACTTTATTTTGATGCAAAACGTTGAATGTAGTTTTTCACATTTATGTTTTCATTTTCTGTTAGGTTGATATCAGTGCTGCGAACTCCAGTGCTTGTTCTGACTTGAGTTCATGTAAAAACATTCAGTATGTGGAACTCCCTAAGGTATGCACCTAAAATTGCATTTACTTCAGCCACATTTGTATTCATTATCTTGTTGGGTTTTTTTGTTTGGTTTTTTTGGTGTTTTTTTTTTTTTTTTTGTAATAGAATCACTCTTATGACAAACAAACTTTGTTTCTTACTTACTGGAAGTCAGAATAGAGGTTTCTAGAGGTGTTATCTCTCCCTGTGAATGGACCCCTGAGTTTTCGTGATGTAATGACTGTCTTTGGCAACCACATGAGGCTCTTTAACTTCACAAAATTTGCCAGTTGCTCTGTGTCTCTGGAAGAAGTCACCTCTTGTCCTATTTGCAAAACTGTTGATAACGAGCTACTGGTGGTGCCTCTGGTAAAATCACTGCCTTGGTCATTTGAACTAAATGAATTAGCAGATTATAAGCACCAAATCCCTCCAAACTACATACCTATTCAGTGGAAATTGTGCAGCTGGTAGAAAAAGGCCAGGTATTCTATATCTATGAGGCTGCCAAGTGAGGGTGGAAAAATTGCTGCTCCTCCTTCTTGACATGGAGAAGACAATTACATTCAGTAGACATAAGGATAGAGACTTGTGGAGTGTTGGTAAGTTTTTCTCCTTGGCAGTCATCTAGCCTTCCATTATTAACGAGAATATCTTACAGATTATGGTATCCAGATGATCTAGGTAAAAGCATTAGGGAAGCATTCACTTTGCCACAAGCATTTATTAATTTCACAAGATGAGCATACATTTTTCCATCCTCTGTATTTTCCACTCATATGTGTATTTTTTTCTGTGGTTTCAAATAATGAATTTAAGCTATATCATGAAGTTTTTGCTTCAGTTCCAAATATTTTGTGTTTCTTACTCCTATTTCTGAATTTAATGACTGAACCACAATTGACCTTGTCATTTTCAAAGGACTAGATTTGAATTTAGAAGTTTATCATATTTATCTGGATATTTATACTGTTTGTAGGTTGGCAAAATCTATTTCAGACATAGATTAGTTTAAGATAAAATTATTGACACATTGTGAAATCCCAAACTTTGGTTACATCTACAGGCTTCCCTAGTGAATGTATTCTAGTGAATGTATTCTGACATTTTGATAAACACAGTACCTAACCATTTGCACTTTTCTGTTTGCCCCAGGATCAAGGAGGCTTGGGAATTGCCATTAGTGAAGAAGATACAATTAATGGCGTAGTTATTAAAAGCTTAACAGATCATGGTGCAGCAGCAAAGGTGTGACAACATTTAAAATCCAAATAGGGAATGGGAAATGCTTTTGGACTAGCATCCAGAGTTTATGTTTTTTTATTCTATGTTGTTTCCAGGATGGACGAATCAAAGTTGGAGATCAGATTCTGGCAGTGGATGATGAAATTGTTGTGGGATATCCAATAGAAAAGGTGCTTCTAAAGTGTCAGGAATGTTTCAGAAATCACACCACTTGATGTAGGAGGTGATTGTGTCTTAAACAAACGAGTGAGGATTTGCGACTATACCCTGACTTAATTTTCAAAGCTGACTAAAGAACCAAAGATCCGTGGGCATTGTCTGGATAAGTAAACTACTGCAGAATAAGCTAAAGCCTGAATTTAAAGCTCATCTGTTATTTTATATTAATGCACTAAATTATTCATCTGTCTCTGTGCTACAAACGTGATTTTTTTTTTTTTTTTTCCCTGAGAGGCACTTAGTTGTAGGATAAAAGCCATGAACTATTGCTCAATAGTGACTCTTCATATCTACTCCACTTTAAAAGTATTAGAACCAGTAAAATTAGTATGTGTAAATTTACATGGATGAGTTGCATCAGTGGTAAATCAGGTCAGGAATTGTGCTTATACATGGGTAGTGTCTCTAATAATGGCTACATTATATTCCAAGCCTGGTATTTCAACTCTTTGGAGATAACTGCTTCCATTCCTAAATAACAAGATTTATTTCTAACTTCTAGCACTGCAAACTCAGTTTGGGTTCTGTAAAGGAGAGCTTTTTTCCATCACCTGCCTTGCTACCAAGGAAAGTGATGCTTTAGGCATAAGAGGATTGCTTTCTGTTTGTTAAAGGGCAATTAGGAGAGCATCTATCTTACTCTTTGATGCACTGCTATTTCTGAAGCAGTAAATGAGTAAGAGATAGTGAAGCTGTCTGTAAGGAAGGCTTTGGAAGAAGAGACAGAGAGATTGAGGAAGTAACTTCTGAAAATATTTCTGATTCTACTGAAATGTAAACTCGGCAGGATTTGTTTTCTTTTCTGTGAGATGGCAATTAATTTTTAAGGTTTTTCAGTATCCCTTTGAACTAGATTTTGTGTTATACCATGCTGTCCTTCACTCCCTCCCATAGTTCAGATAGTATTTTCAGATTTTCCTTTCAGCTGTGCGTCTGATTAAGGAGCTAGAATGGCAGTAGAATATTTATTTAAATCAGTAGATGTTTTGGCATCAAGTTCTGTGGGATCAGAATTGGACTCCACCAAGCATTAAAGGACAATACTAGTTTTCCAATTTTTCTCATAGTTGCTATAAACACAGTATTTTGTCCAGAGAAGCCATCAAAAGACTGCCACATTCTCATCTGGTGTAATTTGTCAAAGTTGCATGGAAGCTACTTGATTAAGATCAACCAAATGTGGCCCACAGTTAACTCTGTTGCTGTTTCTTGTAAAAAATGTCAGTATTTGTCCTTGTTCATTACCAGAAAAACCTGCAGGACTGTGGCTTGTAGCTACAGTTTACAGAACAGTTCTGCTTTATTTTTGTTTTACAGCTGACTAGTCTAGTTACACTCTTTACTGACTTTTCTCTTTATCATTCAGTTTATTAGTCTCCTGAAGACACCCAAAACTATGGTGAGGCTTACAATCAACTCAGCAGAGACAGATAGCCTGACTGCAGCACCAGTCTCTTCCTGCACTGCCCCAGCAGAGAGGAGGAGTATGCAGCCGCCAGCAACTGTCCCCTCTTCCAGCTCACCAGAACCAGAAGCAGTCAAAAGTAAGATTCTCCTTGTGTGTCTATCTTCAGTGGGGTTGTGACATAAAGATGAAAACGCAGCTTGCAAACGAGTTTTCTCTTTTTGTAGGCACTCAGCTGTCTTCTAAGTTTCATTTTCAAGTACTTTTTGATTACACATCCAGCTAAATAAAGCAGTGACTCTCTACACCAAAGACTCTCTACTTCTTGCCTTCCGACTGGTCTGTTGGAGAAGCGGGAGGATGGAGGGATTTTCTCCTCCCTCCCAAAGGCTGTGTAGCAGGTGCCTCTGTCATGGTTGTCTGGAACTAAGTGGGAGGCATTCCTTTAAATGAGGGAGAAAAGTCACGTCGTCTTTCACAGAACAGCAGAATGATTGAGACTGTCTTGCCATTTGTGACTGGCTGCTTTTAAGTCTCCTCCATTAGAGTGGAGAGTTGAGATGCGACTGATTGATGGTGGTCATTGGTTAAGCAACGCTCTACTAAGAAGCTAATAGTAACTTAACTGAGCAATGCCCACATCACAATTAATTTATATTTACATCACTACAACTGTTAGTGAGTCAGGTTTCTATTGCTTATTACTAGCAGTAGTATTGATATGCAATTATACTACTATAAAGAAATCTTGAGAAACATAGGGGAGACCTACTACGTAATAATTCTGTTGTCTTCCCTTCTGCATTTAATTTTAAAGTAAAATCTGTTCTTTGTCCAAGTCTATCCCTTCTGTCTTCACCCTGCCACAGCAAGTCTTAGAGATAAAGATCTGATGGAGATTTCAGCAGTGCTCCCTCCAGCATTCTGGGAATTTGTGATTGTGACTTGGCTTCACTACTGTTTACAGGCATCCACAACCCAGCTGTTGAAGGATCTTCCTCCTCTTGGTTCTCCACTTGATTTTATAACTTATTCTTCGGCTTTCTTTTGCCAAGCCCACCTTTTTGCTGCCCCTGCACCTTGTTTTCTCTGTACAGACTCTTTCCAAATAAGCAACTCATGCTTAACTACTTTTTCCCTATTGGTCTGATTTCTACTATATCTCTACCCAGCTTTGGTGTTTCGAGCAGTGCTATATAGGCAATTTTTGGCCCAGTACTGATGTAGCTATATAGATGAGGTCAACCTTGCATGCCAAGACTCCCTTCCAATTCTTCAGTTAATGTATTTCATATACATTTTGTGCCGTCAGGACAGAATTATTGTACTTATGCCTTCACTCCCCTACTTAATTTGAACTAAGCATGAGCAGTTGCTCATCATACATATGAGGGACTTGCATAACAGAGCAGAAGAGTAGCCTGCTCTATACTTGTACTGAGGCTTTACCCTTAAAAAGTCTTAATTGTCCTTCTGTCGTAGTTTAGCCCCGATCCGGACCAGACTACGCAGTCTCTCTCTCACTCCCCCCACCCTCCGAGAGAATAGGGAGAGATAATTTAAGAGAAGAGAGATAATTAAGAAAGAAAAAAAAAGCGACTCGAGGTTTGAGATAAGGACAGGGAGAAATCCTTACCGTCACGGGCAAAAACAGACTCGACTTGGGGAAAAACTATTCATTTATTACTACAACTA
>WHYT01015085.1:0-41615 GCA_009806455.1 Tetrax tetrax | reverse complement strand
CATCCACCACCTCTCTGGGCAACCTGTTCCAGTGGTCTACAACTCTCATTGTGAAAAATTTTTTTCTAATATCTAATCTAAACCTCCCTCCTTCTAATTTAAACCCATTACCCCTTGTCCTATCACAACAGGCCCTACTGAACAGCCTGTCCCCATCCTTCCTGTAGGCCCCCTTGAGGTACTGGAAGACTGGTACTTGAAAACATAGAATATAAAAATGTCTTATAGTCAAAGTATATTTGCAGAATATACCTATAAATGGTCTGTATAAATGCATACATACAACTACACAGTCATATATTAGAGGAGAGGAGCAATTAAACTTATCAACGTAAACTATTAGGGCTAATTTTAGATGTTTTTTAGAAGGTGTAATGGGTTACAGGATTATTGAAGTAGATGTTTGCTATGGAGATTTGAGGTACTGGTGTTGCATGTCTACTTTGCTGGTAAACACTGTTAGTGGCACATGGCAACTGTAGCTATGACCTGAGCTGGATGGAAAAGATGTTTGAAATAGCTGCCTTTAAGTAATAATGAGGGCATTAGACAGTGTTTTATGTCAGCTAAAATATCCAGTTCGTATAATAAAAGCATTTCTAGTTATAGTCGAAAGGAAAATGTATTGCTTAGCTTGAAAGGAAGAATTTTTTTTTTTGTTGAATATTCTGTATGTTAAATCTTAAGTTCAGACAACATCTTCCTTTTCCTAGACCTCCTCAGTACAAGACCATTACTCTGGATAGAGGACCAGATGGCCTAGGTTTTAGTATTGTGGGTGGTTATGGCAGTCCGCACGGAGACTTACCCATTTATGTGAAGACAGTGTTTGCAAAGGTAAGTGTACATTTGTTCAGTCAATCCATTTATTCGTTCACAGCAGATGCTATCTTAAATTATGGCCTGAGTTTGAAACCAAAGCATTGTTACAGTGTATCAGAGCTTTTCTTCCTTAGTGCAAGTGCTGGTCAAAATATGCTTGCAGCATTTGAAGATTATAGTCTTAAGAAGATTCAGAATTTTCAAATGCAATTGTCTGCATATGACTGCACATGACAGAGTCTTCTTCAACTCTCAAAACTAGAATTGTGCTCATACTTAGAAAAACAGCCCACTTGCCTTATGTTTAGAGTCTCTTTTCTTAAGGTAGTAGAAGGAACTGTTTTATTTATTTTGACTGGGAGTTTGAAAGGTAGACCAAGATAAAATAATTGAACTCAGTGTAGACCTTTGGAGAAGCTCAGGTACTGTCCTAGATTTGATAGTTTGGACTGACCTAGGGAACAGTGCTCAATCAGAAAAAAAAAATAGAATCAAAAATCCCAAACTTTTATGGTAAATCAAAATACAGTGCTGGATTTTGATTACTGAATTTCTTATATCAGTTGCTGACAACTTCTTCAGGTCTTGAAAGTCTTCTATGATAGTAGAATGTCGATCTTGCACTAGCTAGATGAATAGGGTTAAGAGAATATAAAAATCCTGTAGATCCAACTTCTACATATTGGGAAGCTTAGACAGGGCAGGTCATACTGCAACACTAGCAGATTGTACTACAGTAGATTGTAGTTGAATCATTGAAAAACAAAAAAGTTTTAAGGGGTTTTGTGCACTGAACTCATCTTATTCAGACCATAAGGACGGTGCAGCATGGAGAAGAAATGAATGAATCTACAATTACATGTTGTATCATTTCAGGGTGCAGCAGCAGAAGATGGACGCCTGAAGAGAGGGGATCAAATCATTGCTGTGAATGGGCAGACTTTAGAAGGGGTGACCCATGAGGAAGCAGTTGCTATTCTGAAAAGGACAAAAGGAACGGTCACTTTGACTGTTTTGTCATGAACTGGCTCCCCAGAGGAGTAGAGTCAATAAGACTTATTATTTACATTCCACATAGCAAAGAGAATGGAAATGTTTATATAGCCTTCTTGCTCTTCCAGCCTCACAAGCCTGTGTTACAACACTGAAGAAAAATAACATTTAACCATATTTTTGTATACAATAGAAGTATTTATCTTGCTGTCAAACCACTGGCATGGAGTTATGTCAACTATGGAAAGATATAGGTATTTTTCCTATTAGTATTATAATGAATGCTTGTAAGCAACCAAAAAAAAGAGGAATGTTTGCATTAATAACCACACAACAAAACTGGAATGTTTTGCTAAGAGGCTTTGGATATTTGAAATATGCTGGAAAAATGATAAAGGCACCAAATCAACAAGGAGCTTGCATGGGCAGCAGTAGTCAGGAAACAAATAAGGTTATTGAAGAAAGAAAGTATTAACAAAATACGGAATTTTGGGAAAAGAAGGAAAAGTATGTAACCTGGAGGCAGATGATTAATGGACATAGATGGTTATTTGTATTTTTTCACAATGTCCAATTAGAAGGAGCTGGGAGGGTGACTTGAGTGGAGGTTTTTTTGCTTGTCTGTATGTTTAAATTTCTTAAGTCATGGTGTACCCACAAAAAAAAAAAGAAAACTATGTTTTAGTTTGACTTAGGTATGAGAGTTTTGGTTTGGTTTGTTTTTTTGATGGTGGTGTTTTTCTGAGGCAGGAGGGTGTGTGTGTTTGTTTTAAAAGGAGAGGACTTGTGCTCAGGGCTGAAAAATCTGTTTGCTAGTGGAAACTGCTCCTCGTGAATGAGAGTGCCCAGCAACTGCAGTATTAGAGGAACTAGACTTTTTCTTTATAACAGTAGTGTTTTCTAGCCTCTCTGGGTGTTAAAGCAACCTTCCCAATTTGAAATGTCTGTAAGCAAAGGTTATCCTCTTCCAACATGCAAGATTTAACTAGAGACACAGTGCGGACTTTTCTGCGAGCTGCGTGAATCAGAGCAAACAGACCACTCAGGGCAGGTTACTTCGCTGCAGACAGAGACTTGTGGGTATTGATTAAGGCAAGGTTAAAGAAGTTGATGGTACAATGTTGTTGCCGTTATCAGTAGCAGCAAGGTAGGGTCCTCCTTGGACTGAGGAGGTGTAAAACCAGGAGTTGAGAGTGGGTTAAGGCTGAAAATCTTTCCCAGTGGAGGTGAGTAGTAAGACAGCAGTGAAGATCTTTTTGCATCAGCATTAAGCAGAAGAAGATACTTGAGGGCCAGAAATAGTAGTTTGGTGTTTTTAATTTCAGAGGCATAAGTACAGGACAGTGTCCACTAAGTTATGATGCGACTGTGGAGCTGTTCTTTGGGCAGCAGTGTCATCAATAGATTTATCAACATTCTTGGTTTTTTGTGTTGGGATCCTCACTAAAACTTTATCCAAAAACTACACTCACTGAAATGATTAGCTGATTGTAGCCTACCTTTGCCTCTGCTCCTTCAAGCTGGCTGTTAGGAATCGGGCAAATAAAGCAGATTTTGCCCATGATTTACCTTACTGCAGAAAAGTTTTGCCAAGTCTTTTGAGGGAGAAAGATGCCTACCTAATTAGCATGCTAATTAGCAGCAAGACCCTTTTTGTTAATTAGCAAAAAAAAATTGTAGCAAGGCAGCCACCATATTGGTTGTAATTTAAGAGAAATCTGGACTGAAAATGCAGGCAATGGTCAAGCCATTGTTAGGGGAAGACTAGCATTCGCTTTAGTGGGACACAAAAACAGTATTAGGAATGTTTTTGAGATAGTGTTAACAAATTGATAGGTAGGTCTAAGTGAATTAACTAAAAAAAACCCACCTCTTTGTCTCTTTAACTGTTCTAGAAGTTACACTGCGATAGGCTAAGATGAAAGGAAACAGATGGTACTGTTACTGGATGCTGTTGTTATCGAATTGCTCTTTTATAGTTATTCCTTGGTTGGAGTGAGAAATGCCCACACTTGAGTATGTAAAGTCACTTTAAATAGTATCTATATTTGTAACAGAAGTAGTGTACAGATATTTTGTTACTGCTGTTGTGTCTAAATGGAGGATTTAAATGAATAAATTCCCAACTGTCATGATGAAAAAATGGAGTTGCAAGTGTGTTTCTGGTTCTTTTACAATGGCATGCTTGCATTGTTCATTCTGTAGTGAAAGATTAATTAAAAAAAAAATAAGAAAAAAATAGCATTACTCTTTATGTGAACCTTAAAGCCTCTGTCAAAAATGGCTTTATTTGGATTTTGAGATTTTACCTTTGCTTGCAAACTCTTAGCAAGTACATGAGACCAGATACCAAAACTATCTGGGAATTAATATGAAGCTGCCTTGCTTTTTTGAAATAGACAGCAGTAATCGTTGTTCAGTGTGTTTAAAAAGTGTTCATTCAGGCATGAGACTTGCCATGGGGGATGAAAACAGTAAGCCATGGAGCCTGGGACTTTGTATTTAGCTGTGACCTGTGCCATTGCTTCAGAGCACAGGTTCTCCCCGAAGCCCTGTGCCAGGAAAGCTGTTGCATGACCGCTGCTTAGTGGTTGCTGTGCACTGCACCCTGAGGTATAACAAACTTTGCAGGCTTAGGACGTTTGGTTTTCTTTATCATTTTGTATTCAACACAACTTTCGTATCACAGGGGTTAGTAAAGTACTAGGTACTATGGCCTCATTTCTACCAAGTCTTCTGGTTTTGGTTGTATTTCTTCCCTGTGATCAAGTCCCAATCCGGGACTTGACCGGATTGGAGCTGAAGGGCCTGGCATCTCCAGGACTTAGCTGGCTCAAGCCCATTGTCTGTTCAGATACATAATCCTTTATTTTAACCCTGCTTAGCTCTCAGCTATTCAATGCTAGTAATCTTAGAGTGGTATTAATGAAGGAAACTCACTTTTTGTAAGCGTCGGTCTGGACAAAGGACAGCTGGCTCATGGGAATGCAGGTATTTCTTGAAGTTACTAAGTATCATCGGCCTGGCTGCTTTCCTATTCGTTCCTCTGCTGGATGTTATTTCTGGGTTACCTTTCTGGAAGCAATGGTATCGATGTTTTGTTTTACTAACAGATACTTGCAAGTAATGTGGAGGAACTTATTACTTTTAATAGTGTTTTGCAAAGAAAGCCTTATGTCAAAGTGAGAGTGACATTGGAAAGAGGCTGGTAGTGGTCTCCCACATACTCCATTCTCTTGCTTTTTAAAAACAAATTCTCTGAAGCATCTAAAACATCCATGTGTAGGGAGCACTTCTGTCTTAGGCACCTCTTGAAACTACAAAGAATGCATAAAAATTTTCACTTCCTTTTCAAATGCTGTTCAAGCAGTTAACACTGTTGTCCTTAGCACATTCAACACCTGGCTTTAGCACATTCAACAAGCTGGTTTTATTTCTTTCTGAAATGGACATGATGCGTCTTCCTCAACAGTTGTGTAGATCTTGAATTTAATGCATTTTGGTTCATAGCTGCTATTGCAATGTTATGTATTTGTTTGTGAAGTCGTGCCACCAATATTCTGGAAAATGTTAGCAGTGTCAGGTTAGATTGATCCATTTTAAACACTTGAGAAGAGTATATCTAGTAATGAAAGTATATCGAGGTTCCTAACTTTTTACCATATGTTTTCATTCTCCTATGATAAAAATCTTCCACAACATTTTTGAATTTTCTACTCCCGGCGAAAATGGCCATGTGAAATGGGCAGAAAAAAATAGGTGTTGCTTCTCTTATTTCAGTAGAAAAAAGAGGAGAATAATATCTGATAAACTACTGATCCTGAAAGCTGCCTACGTCTCCATTGAAGATAACAGAATTATCCAAACTGGATTATTTTTAGCTCAAGATTTTTTTTGTTAAGTGGCAGCAGCAAGTTGTTTTTAGAAAGTGAACTAAGCAGGCTTTCACTGAGTCTTTCTCATCACACTACTTTCTGGTCAGTCTAATTTTTTTGATTTTCAGATAGATAGTTTAAATATATAACTTTTTCTTTATTATTACATAAAGGGAGTGTTTGAATCACATACAATAAATCTTATCTGTGTTTTTAGCTGAGTGCTACATTGGATATTTTAAGTGCTTGCAGTTAGATGTCCAGTTTACACACAGATAGACAAGTGAAACATTTTTGTTTCAAGATGAGAGGCTTTGAATTTGTCAGCGCTTGTTAATGTTTTCTGGTATTTCAGCCTTTGGCAGTGTATTAGTTAAGATTACACTTTGTTAAGTGTAGTTCAGTGTGGTTAAGAGTACACTTTGAGCAAGGTAGGCATTATAGCTAAAAGGGAGTGAATGTTCTTCATGAGTATTTCTATGGGATGTGAGATACGTTTTTGAGACTCAGCAGTGGTCAGCAACAGTGTCTCATAGTTTGTTGTGTTTTCATAGTGTTTATTTATGCTGCTTACTGTCCGTAGCCACAGAAGAGTACGCAGTAGCAGAACTGGGAGAACTAAGGTCCCAGCGTACTTTTTCAGGATGCTTTATCAGGATTCCCCTACTGCACGCCAGACAGAAATAAGGAAGCCCGAGTTTCTTGTTGGGCTCCTCCCATAAGCACTTAGGCTGAGGAACATTAAAGGTCTTTGCATACTGTAACTTTCAAGTACCTTCTTATCACAGGGATCCCATAGCCAGTGTGTCCAGCACTTCAGAGTTTCACATTATTGGGGATTTTGCAAAAAGCAATGGGAGCAGCATCTTGGGTGGTTAATGGGAAATGAGTTATTCACTGTTTAGGGAAAATCTTTGACTGAAACTATCAAAGACATACATGTTTTGGGTTCAAAAAGTTTATTCACTCCCCTTTTAAGTATGAGTATGCCTAATGGGAGTAGAAAGGTCAGTGTTGCAGATGAGTTTTATAAATATCAATATAATCCTAATGGTTAAAGCAGGAAATGCTCACTGGAAAATCCTGTTTGTGACAGGAACCACTGAACAGATGATAATAAAGATTATCATGTGGGGAAAGTGTTAACCTTTGTTATTGTCGGCAAGACCAGAAGATGGTTAGAAGTGATAGTGTTTGCATATTTCTGTCATGCTTTTTAGTAAGTCCATAACAACTCTTCTTCCCAGATTTTATACTTCATCCAAGTGTAAAGTGCCTGCAAAGAGCTAATAAGGTGTTAGTCTTCTGGTATTCTTGAAATGAAGAAAAATACTCAGGCATTGTTTCAGATATGTCATTTTTCTTGGTTTTGATGAATATATACAGGCAGTAAAGGAGAATGTCATTCTTAATGATGGAATTCTCTTGGAGAATCCAGGCAAATCCAAACCTAATAATGTCTGGGCCAGAGACTTCAATTTTTATAGTTAGGGATTTAAATAGGTCAAGTGACGCATTTAATGTAGTAAATTAGTGTTGTTTCATGGTGATCTTAAATGCTGGATAATATCAGCTGTATCTGCAGCTGCTTCTTTTTGCATGCACCTAAGTGGCTCACTGCTTGAATTCCCATGTCCTGGAAAAGTTCCTGTAAAGCAAAGGCTTAGGCTCCACCTTTTCCCTTGCAAGTCATGTTTTAATGGAAAATAAGGTCCAGCAGCCTTTAGGAAGAGTAACTGTAGATTTCTATCTGTATGAAAAATTCTAATTTCAGGTCTGAGGTGGACAAAAGCTCTGATACTGTTCCTGATGGACTTGCTTTCTGAGAGATGCCACGGTTAGAAACCCGTCCTGGGTGCAACAGGCTCCGGGGCACTCACTGGTGGGTACTCTGCTCTCCTCAGTTGGCATACTGGTGTGTACCACCAATCCGACAAGCTTCAGTTGCAGTCCTAGAAGTCAGGTTTTTTTTTTTGGTTGGTTGTAGGGTTGTTTGTTTTTTTTTAAGATGTAGTGTTGAATGTCTTGGCTTTAATTTAAAGATTATGCAGAGGGTCTGCATTTGTTCTACCTTTATTTCCAGTTCTATCATACACTTCCTTTTTTAAGCATTTACGTAAGGAGAAGTAATCCATGCAAATTTATTGTTAATGCAGAGTCAGAGGTTGTTCTAACCAAATATGTGTGTTATTACTTCGCGGTAATGTTTGTGGACACGGTCTCCTGGCAAAGCTTTTACAGTGCCTTTCAGGACATTGAACAACAGTAGTGACTGTCTGTGTGTTAAATTGTGTCTCTAACAGCGCCTTTGCAATAACTATAAATCTGTCCTGGCCAGGAAAGTGATTGCTCAAGACAAGGTGGGAACCTCCTGGACTGTGCTGAACTTCCTATTTTGACTAAGCAGGCTCGCTTTTCAATCTGTGCCTTATCTCCCTAGGAACAACTTGGCTTTTGTTCGTGTCAAATGGATGGCAGCTGACCATCAGAATTCTATATATGTAGGCTCTTGCCCTCTGGAAAAAGGCCTTTACTTTTCCTGTTGCGGTCACTAAAGCTGCGAGGAAAAAAAAAGTATAACTAGGCTTTTGTCTTTAAGTGCAGATTTGTGGACTGTATTAGCATTTTGTAGAAATAACTCATTAACAGTTTACTGTTTGCTGTGTTACTGTTTATGGTGTCATGTTCTTTCCACCCTAAGAAATCAGAGACTCTTCAAAGCTATTTATTTTGCCAGCAGCCAAACCATTCCTGTCAGCACTCCCTCTGCTCCCATTTCTTTTGATTTGTGTGTATGTTTGGGGGGATGCTTATATGTGAGGGGAGGGTGTCAGAGGCAGTGTGTGTGTGCATACGTGTATATATATGCATAAATATGTATAGTTTGGGAAATAGTACTGTGCAAGTGCTAATTTTTACCCTGCAGATATTTCCTTCCAGACATGACTTCTATTTTTTTTTGTACACTTATATGTATTGTTGACACTCAAACTTGAGCTCAAACCTTTCTTCTGTTGGCCAAGCTGGGAAACATCTTTGACCAAGCCCAAAAGTGGCAAGCCTGAATTAAATTGATTTCCTTCTCAATGTCAAGGAGAAGATGAACCAAGAAAAAGTCTCTGGCAACAAGGAGCAAGGAGACAAGGGTATTTGCTGGCTCCTGGCAGCCTGCTTGCTTTTCTCTGTAGTGAAAGGTGGTTAGCCATTGGCCACCAGCGATCAAAGTAACGCTGCTGGCGTGAGTGTTCCTTTTGTATTTCGACAGCAAAAAAAAAAAGTGTTTATGCAGTCAGCTGCTGGTTTCAAGCCTGGAGACTTAACCTGGGTGCTTGAGGGTGCTGAAGCTTTGTGGGAGAGGCTCTTTGTCTGTAGTACCCGGCCCCGCACATACACCTTGAAGTCAGACTAGCCCTGGAAGAGGGACTTGGATTTGCCCATAGACGCTGACTTTTATGTAGCTGCATTTCTACGCATTAATCATTTTCAGTACTAGCCGCTAGATAGCACTAGAGAATCAAGGTAAGTCTCAGACAGTGTGGGATGCAAAGGTTTAAACCAACTCGAGCACTCCAAAGCTAACAACCACTGGAGTCTGTGGCTGGTGTTCAGCTCTGATTGGCAGCCTAATGGAAATTGTTCAATCAGGAGAAAGTTATTTTAGCTTCTGGTGTATTTGAAATGTCTACGCTGATGTATTCCCAAGCAAAAAATCCACCGAAGTAGCATGAACAGTTACCCTACTCCAGCCCTCTTTTTAATACTTTTGATCTTTATTGAAGGCCTCAACAAAATTTGCATTAAATCCGGAATGTTTCATACTGGCCGTCACAAAATGAACACTTTAAAACTGAAGTAAAAATACACCTCCAAAAAATACTCGTAGGGATATACGCTTTCCAAAATTACGCCTCCGAAAACATATCCTCAACAGAACACATTTGTAGAGAGGTTAAAAAGTCATCTGTGCCTGTCACTTCTTGGAAGTTTACCTCATCCTTTGCAAAATTATTTGACAATTTTAGCTTTCCAAGAAGAATTAGAGGTAATGATGGAATCATTACTGACCACCTCTGTGAGAAGCCAAGAGCTGATGTTTTTAATCTCTGCTAGGGAAAGCAATAAAAGTACAACTTCTGCTCGCTCACTAACATCCTTTCAAGAAGCCCAGTACGAAGTTTTTTCTGAGAGGTTAGGAAACGCAAAAAGGTCATAAGAGAAGGGCATATGTTGCTGCCTGCTTGTGCTGTGCGTTTTCATAGCTTTTGCGTTCCTCTTGCAAACAATATAGTTAGTGCATGTAAGTGCTTTGTATCTGCACATCTGTAAGAAATTTTTTTCTGTCAGTCCTGAGGAATATGCACCGGTATGCATGGTGCTAGGCAAGGTAAGAAACTTGGTAACCTTCTCTGAAAACTGCATTCCTAACTTTGATTTCAAAAATAACTGTGTAAATGATCACAAATTCTTCTATTATTTATTAACAGGTTTGATATACTCAAATGCCACATTCTACTTTGATAACACATCTCAAGAGTTTTTGGCAAGGATCTAAAATTTTAAGTTTGAAGGTCTTGAACTCCTGGAGTTATGTCTTCTAAATGCTTGTCTTGAAGGACAGATTCATTATCAGCTCAGGGCATCTGGCTCTTGTGGCTTGCTTCTAAAGTACATTAAACAGACTGAGATAAAAATATACAGCTGTACTGCAGCTTATTTGCTATAGGCATGCTTCATCTCCGGTACAGGGACTTCAAGGACCACAGTCTTAGCTGTTGCTGATAGAAGCTTGCAGGAGCTCCCAGCGGACTGGGCTGATGTATGTGTGAACTCTTTCAGCCAGTAAAGCTGCTCTTTGCAGAAATGACAGCCTATTATCACGAGATGCATGGGCTGTCTTTGAGGCTTGCTTACACATACAGTACATCCAGAATATCGTTTCATACCAACTTGCTATAGAAGTTCACCTTTTCCTGTCAGTCTGTGAGAGGTGCATGTTTAAACAAGACAAGATTTAACAGCACTGAAGGTTGGTCATCTGTTTCTCCGCAATTTAAATGAAGATTTTGCAGCCCTTCTTTTCCTTCCCACCCCATACAGCTGAGTAAGGTTTGTCAGTCACGCTTCCAGCCTGCCTCACACATCCTTTACTAGCAGACAGCTATTTTCAGTTGGCAGGCCAGTGAAGTGGTTACCTACAGGACTGGAAGGTGAACTAGCATTATATGGCAGCTAAAGCAAGATAAGTGACTAATGTTGTACCACAAATCCTTCCAGTCTCCTCTGGGCCTTATTTATTTATTGCACGTATAAAACTATACTAAGCATGTCCAGACTACTACTATACTTCATTCTCAAATGCAGCAGATTTTACAGAGTTTGTTCTGTGATTTGTTTTGCTCCAGTGGCAGGGAAGTTGTTTTTGTAAGTGCTTTGAAAACAAGTTCCAGCAAAACTGATCTTTATCAGATTCCTTTGAAAAGACTGCACATACTGAAAAGTGAAACAGGCCAGTTAAATTTTAATCTGGGTTACATAAAAGATTGTTCTCAAAGTGGCACTTACTGACATTGTTCTCACACCCGTTAACTTGCAGGTAGAAAGTGAAAAGGCCAAAGGACATGTAAAAACTCTGTGTGTGTATAAACAATTTTTAGGTAGGTTGTGGTAGAATCACTGAAACCTTTCTGCAGCATCTTGGCTGTTTTGGTATTTTGTTTTTACCTTGAGGGGTGGGGTGGGGTGATGGTGCCTTGCAGACTAGGAGTTACGTAGTTCAATAGCTCTTCTGGGGGAAGAGTCCATTTTTTGGGGACCAGCTGCCAGTGCTCTGAGGGTCTTTTTCATTTAAGTTTAGGGGAGCAGTGAGATTGTGCCCAGAAGCCAATGTGCATCCTGAGTTGGGAGTAATCCTAAGTAAAGGGAAATGGATAGAACACCTACTTGGGTGAAAGACAGAATGCATTTAGCTATTACACATGGAAAATTTAGTTGAGTTGCCCTAGTACAATTCCAGCCAGTTGTTTTTGAAAGTGTGTGCTGTTGGATGCTGCTCTTTGTGAAAGACCTGCAGTTACTACAAGAGGAGAAGCAGGTAAAGACACACATGCTTAGATAAACTGGACTACCACTCCTGAGAGCTCTGGGGTTGCACCAGTGCAGCCTAGGAAAAATGAAAAGACAGTCTGGTGCTTTGTTTCTCTCTTCCCCCCCCCCCCCCGATAATACTTCTTCTCTGTAGTGAAACTTGAAGCAAGAGTTTTTCCAAGTAAGTAATCTCTAGTCTCTAATATTAACTTTAAAGTATTTACAAAATTTCTCTTCTAATTAACTCTATTTTAAAAGGATGTGGAGTTTTTGTAGGGGATTAAGAACAGATTTTTTTCTGTATTGTGAAGTCACATTTTAGGATGTTTTAAGATCTAAGAACAAGTAAGTTCTATAGCGTGCCAAACTCAGAGGTCATTTACATACCTGTGATGCCTGTTAATCTACATCAGAGACTTTTCATATTTACACCTGTGTACTTCAGGTGATAAAGTGACCTGAGGCATTTGGTTCCTCTTTTGGTTTACAAATGCTGTTCTATTAGCATTGGGTATAACTTCACGTACATGCAGGACTGCTGCTTAAATCATCGTGGGGGAATTTTTCCTTGATTTACTTTTTGCCACAGGAATTAATTACCAACATCCCAGGAACACTGCTGTAGCTAAAAGTTTAGTCAAGCAGGTTGCAATGGCCAGCTGCTGGGTGAAGTGGTAAGGCCGGAATACAAAACAACCTCAAGAGCTGGAGGGCCGAACTTATTTTTCTTAACCTATTTGCTGCTGGGTCTTTGGGTGGTCACACATCCTCCCTGTCAATTGTATTCAGTCCACAGAGACAGCTAAGGCTGTCTTTGAGGCTGGGTCTTCAGTGCAGTAAAGACTCAAAAGGATGGGTAGTGCTGTGAGGAAGCATCAGAGCAGGGAAGAAGAGTCAGAAATAGGGAGATGGCCCTCCATTTTTTCACAAAAGCCATGCCTTTTATTAAAGCTCAAGCCCTGGCTGAGGAAAGTGAACCACACAATAAAATGTTATGGTTTGTTCACCAAAACCAATTGTTAATGGTGATTAAACCTTGCTTCCTCTCCACTGTGGGTGTGGTCTTAAACTTGCTTGCACGAAAGTTGTATGAGTAACTGTTTGCTTGGGTACACAGCATTATTTAATTAGGAAAAAGTACTTGGCAGGAGGGAGTTGGAAGCTGGAAAAGACAGAATCCTTGTCAACAACCCTTGTGACTCCCAAAAAAAAGTGGAGGGTGAAAGTGTGTGAAAGACAGACAGTAAAATACTCATAAGTGATGGCACATGTGGTTGCTGACATCCCAGACAGTGAGAATGAGTCAAGTGTGTGACTGAACCAGGAGCCATACGCTATGCTGTTCTGTCTCAGG
Source organism: Tetrax tetrax (assembly GCA_009806455.1). Lineage (NCBI taxonomy): Eukaryota > Metazoa > Chordata > Aves > Otidiformes > Otididae > Tetrax > Tetrax tetrax. The sequence continues at coordinate 28,487 of WHYT01015085.1, read as the reverse complement.
AGAGGTGCAAGAAGGTTTGGCATTGCTTCTGATGCTCTTTAATCACTCTTCTGGTGCTTACAGTGATTTCTGAGTAAGGCATGGCTCAGAGAGGTCGAGAAATTCTCTGCCTAAGTATTTCCACTTACAACAGGTAGTCTGGGGAAATTTTGTTTTGTCACGTAAGAATCCATGGGGAGATCTGCAAAGCAGTCTCTTTCCTCTTTTCCTTAAACAGCAAACCTTGTCTTCTATGCATCTTACAGACACACCAGATTTTCATCCCTAAACTCCCGTTAAGATTAAGCAGGGACACCACCAAAATAAAACAAAAGGAGAGGTCTTTTGCAAACTGCAGTTACGTAAGAAACTGTCTTCAGGTTATGTTGTGACATTGAGATGCGAGGTGAGATGAGCAGAAAGCAACCGGTGGAGAGTCTGAAAGATGGCTAATGTCTAAAGCCAAGCTCAGTTCTGGAGAGAAGTAGTATTAGTAGGCTTTACTGGTGGACTCCTAAGCTAGGTGATGTGGGAAAATAAATACAAATTCCAGCTGGAAGAGTCTTCCCTCTCAATCTGTGTAATTATTGTTTCCCTCCTTGCTTTTTCCAAAGGCCTGTAATTACTGCTTTAGCAGATAAAAACTATAACTGGAGTTAAGACAACTATAGTAAGCAGCTGTCTTTTCATTACTGATTAAATCAAGCAGGGCAGATCTGAATCAGATTTGTAAAGCATAAATTTACCTTGTAGCCAAACCAGCTAAGAGTAACACACCCCTTACCATCTGTTCAATGGAAGTTTCCAGCAGTTGTGCTGCAGAAATCCTCTGGAACTACTGTTATGGACAAGTAGTTAACAAACCGTCCAAATGCTTTACAGAATGATCGGTCCAGTGGGCGGCATCGGGGCTCCCTGGCCTTCAAAGGGGCCGAAGGAAGTGCCCATTTTTGCATACAAATGTGTGTTTTTAAGCCAAAGTGCTGTTGTGATGAGAATCCAGCCACACCATTCCACCAATTAAAGGTATAAATTCATTAACTTTATGAAGATGCTTATTAAATATCCCAATAGAACATAAAGAAAATCTTTACTAAATATTTTTATTTATCTGCGACAAATAAGATGTAAATTGCCAGAAAAGTCTTTACCATATGCTAAGGACTGTCTGCTGTTCCAGGCTGTGTGATGGAATTCAGGAGTTTATTTCCGTTTTGGTAGAGGCTTCAGGTATCGTCCTGAGGATGTCATGCAGGTAAATATAGGCACAACTACCAGTTCAGGTTATTCCAATGGCTTGACTTTGCTGAGATCTACCTGCAGCAATGCTGTCCAGGTATGACTTGATTATTCCAGGAGTTTTGGGGAGGCACTCCCAACAGGAGATGCAGGTAAACTGGAGACTTATGAGGTACATGTTTCCAAATAAATAAATTTGTAGGGTGGAACTGTTGTTTCTGAAGACCTGATATCTGTCTTATTTTTCAGTATAGTTACTCTGGACTAATTCTCATGTTGTGCCTTCAGCTGGCTGCGCTTATGGCACAGCTTCAGCTTTAGTCTCCTCCAAAAGGTGTCCAGTTTGGGTGGTCCACTACATGAGGTGAATTAGTATGGTCAAAGACGTACTTTAGGACAGATCCAGACTGAAGTGCTAATGCAGGGAAATACAGATGAAAAGATATATATTTGAAATAAAGTTTTGACAATACAAGGTAGTTGTTAGCAATCAAAATTTTTTATAATTTTTAGAAACTGTTTTAACCAGCAGATTTGTTATTATGATATCTGAGCCTTGATAAAGAGAGGCAGTGTTCACTTGATATCCAAGTCTAACCTGTTTCAGATGAAGGACAGATGTGTTTGCATGTAAGAACCTGCATGCAAATAGGGAGGAACTGGGCTGTGGCTTAGGTAAAGCTTGTGCATTCTTATACAGAGCAGCATCTGAGTGATGGGATTTAAGTATGTGCTTTAGTCCGGTCCTCAACATAGGTGCTTCCATGTTTACAGCCATAAAAAAAAAAGAATCTTTTTTCTTTGCACTTGTTTTAGGAAGGAAATCTTAGATGCTCTTTGGGAAATACCACTGAAATATACATCTCTACAACACATAAAGTTTGTTTCACCAAGTTACTACTTGGCCACTGCAGTTTCACAAATCAGTCCTCAGCTTAATGTATTAGGCCACTATGATGAACTGCAAATAGTATCTGGGAAGTGGCATTCCTGGCTCTTTGCCTAAGATTAGTCACCTTCTCTTTGAATTGGTCCTAAGACCTATACATATTACCAGTTACACTGAGTCCATTAACAATTCTAGCTTATTTGAGGACCATATGGGGAATAAGATTCACATGCAAGATTATGATGTAGAACTTCTCAGAAGGTGCACTTGCCTGTCTTCTGTATCCAGGAAAGCTGCAGTGCTAAAGGGAGGAGCAACTGGAAAATCAGCAAAGCCCAGATTCTATTTAGAGCTTGGTGGGTTGAAATCAATACTTTCTGCTCTAGCTGGAAAGTCAGAGGCAGTGCAGGAATGAGCAAGAGGGTTCAGGCAGATGAGATGCGCAGCAGTGTTTCACCCACAGTGGGGAGAAGTAGTGCGGATGTCAAAGCTGCTGAAGTCTGAAACTGGGTGTGTTTCTCCAGGAGGGAACGGAGGAAACCTTCTCCAGGAGGTGCCGTGCTGCTCCCAGGCGAGAAGACTTTCTGAGCGCTGTGCCCCAGCTTGGCCCCGCCATGTGCTGGGTTTTGCTTCCTGCTCAGACAATGGGCTTTGCTCTCTGATGCAGGGCAGTGTTTTACAGATCGTAACTGCAGATAGGCAGGACAAATACCAGTGAGCTCTGCTAGGTTAACATACATTTTGGCTTTCTTACTCTTCCCTTCTCTTCTGTGCTTTTCAACATCTACTGAACAGGGCAGTGATAGTGTTCCAAGGGTTTTTAGCTCTGTGTGACACTTTGCCCTGATCAGCTGTGAAGATACTACTGTGACGCTGCTGAAGCAGTTTAGGAAAGATCTAGTGAAGTAGAACAATCTTCAGCAGACTGCTGTCTTTGCAATCAGTAGCTTCTGATGTGTCTTATGCTTCATTTGTTTAATGGGGAAATCATAAGAAGAGGAGACATTTTCTTTTTTCTCTCTGCTCTTTCTCTGTGGATGGTCACAAAACCACAGGTTATTCTTTGTGTTTTCACTTCGGTATTTCCAAGGTAATAAGGTAGGAATCCTGAATTGGGTTTTTGAGTCAGAGGTGTGAGAGATGCATAAATATATATAGTATAAACATACACTATATACTATCATATAGTGTACTGTGTATATTTATTGTACATACGTACTATACACTACAGGATACTATAAAAGCATATATAGATACTATTTTATACAAGTACACACACCTTTTTAATTGTGTTTACTCTCATCTGGTTGCTGTTGAATGTGATATTTGTAAACATGGAGCTGTATAAAGCGAAGTGCAATGTTTCATTATAAACTCGCTTGAGCACTAAAGGGATGAGTTAGCTCTCTCAATGCTTTAAAGTCAAATGATCCTCATACACTTACTTGTTACAAGCCTCCAAATAATTTCTCCCAAATCCAAGTGCCTGAAAAGTGTTTGCTTTCAGGAGCTGTCTTAATAGTTTCCTTTTCACTGCCATGGGTACGTATGCATAATTGCATCGCTTATCATAAAAGAGGGAATTAGAAAGCTATAGAAGTTGTTTAGCAGATCTAAACTGCATAAGCTGTCGTAAGATGTTCAGTGGAGGAAGGGGATGCAGTAATAGTAAATTCATAGTAAATAGGACTGGAAAGGCTGTAATACTAGAGCCAAAGTGTTTCAATAAAAGCATTCAAGTGATAGAGTATAAAAGTTTGCGCCATACGGGATCTGATACAGAATTGACCAGGGAAGCTGTATCTGGTCTTGAAAATATCATCACAAGATAAATGCCAAAATATCCAAGGAACCTTGAAGCACAATTTAAAAATTGATGGTCGTATCTGGGGTCCTCAAAGACTTTGGGACAGCTGCTGACAAGCTGAGATGGGATTTGATTTTGATGTGGCTGGCATGAAAATGAATCACAGACAGAGGCTGAAAATTCCATAGTAGCTGTTCTTGAGCTTGAATCCTGTGGCCGTATGTTTCAAGTACGCACACAAATTTAACTGGTGGTGGGAGATCTGGTCTTTCTGTTTATTTGGGAATTTTTCATATACTCATATCATTCATATGTTTTCGTATGTTACTCTTTACTAGTGTGGCCAAGTTATCAGCTCAAGGGACAGCTCCAGTTTGCCAGGACCTCAGAGTTGGGAGGGATATGGTGGGAAATGACTGTCAGGACAGCATCCGAAACATGTCAGCCAAACTTTTATTTCTGTTGGCTCACAGCCCTACACTCTTAAACTGGGATTATCCATGCAGCTTGCAGAGATACCCCAAACCTGGCAAGGGCCTTCTGAAAGACTGGAAAAAAACCCTTCTTCTAGGTCCTTCAGCTCTGGGATATGCAACAACGCTTATTGCTCTGCACACACTTGAATGGGAAGTCCCAGGCTCAGCAGAATAAATCTTGACCACACTGAACCTGATTGCAACAGTCTGGCTGGTTTTAAGAGAGACAATATTTCTCCTGGGAAGTTGATTGCTTAGTGTCACAAACTGCAGAATCTCAGCAAGAGTTAAATAAAACCCCTTCAGCTCAGACACTGAGATATAGAACGCTGTGCCAGAATTGTTCCTGTGTCCACTCTGGAGATGTAATGTGTAGAGCCAGGTAAGCACCAGTCCTCAGATAAGGTGCATTTACAATTGCCATGTGATGGTGGCTTGGTTATGGTTGCTGAAAACAGTAACGATCTATTTAATGCAGTATCTGTGATGGGTTAATAATTGAAACTCACAGCTGCTGTTGCAAGGACATGATGTTCAGCCATTAGTTCGTACCCAGATCTTTGGCTGCTAACTGGATCTTAACCAGGGGGTTTGATTAACTGTGCCCTGCTATCTCTTCTGTTAAAAGGGCAGTAATTATACACTCTAGGAAAAAGAGAAAAGGCAGGTCAGTGGAACAGAATGGGATAGGCTTGCGGTATTTTGTTTCAACTAAAGAACAAAAATTAACTCTTTTAAATTAGCTCCTGAAATAAACGAAGAGGCAGTTTGGTTGTTCAGGGTGGAATTATGGAAGTGCTTGCTGCAGGGCAGTAGAATAACCAATGGGATTGTATAATGAATTTCCCTATTAGTCTCTGCGTAAAAGAACCTTAATTGGTGCTAAAATAATATGTCAGTTGTGTCCAGTGCTGTAAAGATTATGAGTTTTTTCTGTCCGAGAAGTTATTTCACGCAGGAGAGAATCTTACAGACCATGTATAAAAATATCTTGATCTCTGACCCTGTTTGTTGGAGGTTATATAACTTCTCCCAGATAATTATTTTGCTACATTGATGAAAACATATTGAGCTGTTATTTAATACTTAAGTACTGCACTGTGCTTTTGAAAAACAGATCATATAAGGATTTTCTCTGTCCCTATCTCACTCTTATAAAATTGAGTACAACTTTTTGTCCTGAGCCTGTTCTCCTTTTCTCAACTGAAGGCCTTAGTGCTTTGGAAATATCTACCTTGAGCCTGAACCTAAGAATTTTCCTTCTCTGAATCATGGAAAATATACTTACCTGCAGAAAATCAGTGATAAAAAGATATGCGTGGAACTGAGCTACTTAAACACAACTGTGCAGTGTCATTTAAGGTGCTTTATCTGAGACATCTCCACTGAATTGGAAGAGACAATTCAGCCCAAGAAAACTCTTTTTTTGGGTTTTTTTTTTTTTTTTTTTTTTTGTCCAAGAAGGCTTTGCTATGCCTTCCAGTTAAAACAGTCTTGTGAAAAGGGAACTATCAATGCTTCCTACTCATTTCCTTATAGGCAGAAATCATCCTTAATGTTGCCTTGTGAATGCATCTATCTATTTCTAACTACATTTCAGAGCACTAGCAGTGACAGAGAAAGGAAATTATGCCTCTGATTTCACAGGCAGTGTGCACATGCCTGACGTGCTCAGTCTGATTTGCTTTCCTTATATAGATTTAGGGACAGAGCATTTTTTAGGGTCCACTTTCCCCTAATTATTTTCAAGAGTAATAAGAGGCCTAAACAAACTCTTGAGGTTCTGGAAATTTGTATCCTATTCGTGGAAACACTTGGCTTCACTTAACTTCAGTGAAGCCACACGTTCAGGTTTATGCTGGTATGCCTTGTTGGGTTCGTTACTCTTAAATCATAACTTTAGCAGGTGATTGATTTTCTTCTCTCTTCTCAGCTTATGTAAGTTTCTTGCGAGTCTTGTTATAGAACAGAACACAAAATGCATGAGAAGGGAGAGTGTAGGCATCAAAAAAAAAAAAATCAGGCATAAGGAAGTTGAGAGGGTCAAATGAGTCAGGAGAAACAAACTACAGCCACTCCCACCTTTAATCATTTTAACTGTGTATTGTTCCTCCAGATTTGAACTCTCTGAAACAGACAGCTCATCTGAATTTTTAATACAGTCTTGGTTGCCAAGTAAAGTAAATAATAACATTGTGTTATGCAAAAAAAAATTTTTGCCTTTTTTTCTGGGGCATTAATTTTGCAGTTCCTAACACCTGAATTCAAGCACTGGGATCATCCTCCTGTTCCAGTAAGAACATTGTGCAGTCCAGCCTGGTTTCTGTCGCTTCTTTTTCTCTTAAAAAGGGATTCTCCTGTTGCTCCCAAGCCTTTGACTTCTCCTCAGCTAGAGAAGAAAATTGGAGATAGGATTTCGGGAAGCAAACATCTAGATATTCGTCCACTGACACTCGTAAGAAAAATGTATTGCATTCTGGGGAGAGGTGCTTGCTCCAGATGAGGAGCCCTGGCTCACAGTAACCCTTGCTGTTGAGATAGGATCACTAGTAGACGAGGATCCGGCTCTGATCCCACCCAGCTGCACAACCTTGTTTCAGAGAAGTGAGAGCACTAAGAGGATGCAAGGATGGGCAGAAAGAAAGTCTGCAGAAAGAAAAGGATTATAAGATTACAAACGGAGGGAAGATGGTTGGAGTGGGATCTTCAGGTGTGTGAGGATCCACAAGAGAAAACGCCTACATAAGAAGCATAAAGTCTAAAGAAAGAAAGCAGAGAGGTTAATCTAAGGGCTGTCTGGTGTCACTAATTCACCAGAGACCTGCGGATGGAGCTGGTGGCAGAGGGCAGCTTGGTGACACTGAGGATCTGGCCTGGGGAGCTCCAGGCACTGGCTCTTCTGCCTCAGTTCACTGATGTTTGCCTCATCAGCAAAGGATGTTTGAGTGTCTTATCAAGGTGGCAAGAAGACCTGAATCCTACCTCTCTTATGTGCGTCAATTGAGAAGAAAATGTTTCATGTTTTTAGTTGCATTTGTCTGGCCTGTAGGATCTATTTGTACTGTTAAGGGGGCCCAACCAGACTCACCAAGAAGAAGGTTGTTTAAAAGGTAAATCTCAAATTGACCGAAGATTTTTTTTTTTCTTTTGAAGGAATTGTTACGTATTTGCAAAATTTTTTCTGGACTTGGAGTAAATGCACTGAATATCTGAACTGAGTGGCTGCTTAAAACACATTGCTTGGAGCAAGCTGGTAATACAGGACTCCAGGGTGGAAATGACAGCAGACATATCGGGTCAGCAAAAATATGTTAGGAGTTGTTATCTCTGCCAATGTTAATAGACAGACTTCTGTAATGAGTCAACTGGCAATTTCATTTTAATTGAAAATTGCTCTACGGTAATAGCCTTGCCCTTCCCTTTTAAAAATTTTTTTTGTTTGTTTTTGCCTCACTTCCGTTAATTTAATTCTTCACATTTCTCTCCTTTTCTCCTCCTTGTAGTACTTTATCAAATATTACTCAAGCCTTCACCAGCTTCATGTATTTAAAACAGCTGGTGTGACTTCATCTGTCTCTCATGATGTTTTTGAAGCCTGGTGATTTCCAGCTATAAAGAATAACTTTTATTTTCTTTTCATGCTGCTGATTTTTTTTCCCGTCACTTATCTTTGACAGTTGTCTAATGATGCATTTATGTTATCTGTGACACAACATATTGCATTCATACAGACTCAGGAGTTCAGACTTGCAGCAAGAAAGGTTTCATGCTTGGATTTGATAGGTAGGAAGTCATAGGCTGATTCTGGTACGGTGCTTCTCAGAATTCAAGGTAATCTATTCTAATGTGTCTAACCTTTTGTCTTTCATTCTTACATGCTGAAGAAGAAGAAAACAAGAGCTTGTTCTCGAGTTTAGGTTCTGGAAGTTAAAGAGCAACTCAGTGAGACAGCTTTTACTTTGGAGCCGTAGTCCATTTGTCTACATGTTCAGCTCCAGATCTTTCAATCTAACTTGAATGCCCTGGCCATTCTAAAGAAGCTATTTTCCAGCGCTGTATGAAAACAAAAGGTCGATTGACATGATATATCACTAAAGGCAGTTCTAATGACGGCAGTGGCTCAGATCATAATGCGTACAGTGGCATGCTTACACTCTCAAAATATGGCCTCTGCTATGAATAGGTGACAGATGGGAGCACTTCTCAGAGTTTCCCCTCCAGGCCTTAGCATATATGTAGATTTTCTTTCCCAGGAAATAGAGAGATATTTAGCACTAAAGCACTGCTTAAGTTCTTGAAAGTGGTTTCTACTAACTATTGCGATGACATTACTTTTCTTCAAGACTTGTGGCATTGTCCTGCAGTGTGTGTTACACAATGTTTGTTCATACTATTGTGGTAGATTAATTGCTGTGGTGATTGTTCATTTTAGTGTAGGCTGCATACATTTTTCAAGCAATCAACGTGGCTTGCCTTTTGTATTTCTATTATTGGACTCTTTACATAGTCTGTTTTAAAATTCTACTACATGAACTCACTCCGTCATTCTTTCCTGTCAGCAGCACGGATCATTTGTAGAATCAATAGTAAATGCTTCCCAACCTTCAATTTAATGTCAAACTGCAGCTCAGCTCCACCAGACATTTTTGAGTAATGAAAAGCACATAAAATGTTGTTTTATGCCTGGTTTATGTGCATAAATAAATACAAATGTCTATGTATGTCTATACACACCTATGTATTTGCCTTCCCTGATCTAATTATTCATGTTGTGTTTCATTCTTAAAGAAGTAAATGACATCTGAGAGACATGACAGGGATCTTTTGCTTAAGGTTGAGTTGGGTTTTTTTTTAAGGAAAAAAAAGGGTTCTCGTTTGCATTTAAATTTTCTGGAAACTGCACCTTCCTTCTTGGCTCATATCATAGGCCACAGCAAGAAAAGTTTTCCCTCTTCTCCTAGTGAACTGGGCCAACCAAGTTACTGCTGGGATCTGCCAGTTTGTAGGTATTCAGAACTTGATGGAAGTACTTTTTCCATGCCTTACTGTCATACAGTTCGATGACTTATGTAGTATAGTCCTTGGGCTGCCCTGTCCCCTGAGTTGGAGGACTACAAGTGTGGGAGCAGTGACTTTCCCTTTGTGGACACTGAAATTGTAAGGGAACAACTGTATCAGCTGAATGTTCACAAGTTCATGAGGCGTGAAGAGACAGTGGATGTTATGGTAGTACCCCACTCAAACATCCTCCAAAGATCTTGGGAGTCTGGAGAGATCCCTCTTAACTAGAAGCTAACCAATATTGTTCCAATTCACAAGAAGTACAGGGAACACCCAGGCAACTACAGACCTGTTAGTCTAACTTCAGTTCCTGGAAAAATTGTGGAGAAGATTATATTGAGTATTTTTGAAAGGCATTTAAAGAATAATGCAATCATCAGGCACAGTCAACACAGCCTCACAAAGGGGGAGTTCTGTTTAACTCGTTTGAAAGCCTTCTATAATAAGGTCACCCGCCTAGTGAATGAAGGGAAGGTGGTGGATGTAGTTTTTCTGGATTTGACTAAGGATTTTGATAACTGTTCCTTGAAGCATCCTGCTGGACAAGTTGTCCAGCTGTGGTATGAGTGGGTTCACAGTGTGCTGGATTAAGAACTGTCAGAAGGGCAGAGCTCAAAGGTTGTAGTGAATGGGGCTACTCTGTCTGGTGACTGGTCACCAGTGGTGTTCCTTAGGATTTAATTCTAAGGCCAGTCCTGTTCAATATAGAATCATAGAATAGTTAGGGTAGGAAAGGACCTTTAAAAGTCATCTAGTCCAACCCCCCTGCAAGGAGCAGGGACATCTCCAACTAGATCAGGTTGCTCAGAGCCCCATCCAACCTGGCCTTGAATGTTTCCAGGAACAGGTCATTAACCACCTATCTGGGCAACCTGTTCCAGTGTTTCACAACCCTCACTGTAAAAAAATTTTTCTGTATGTCTAGATCAATCTACCCTCTTCTAGGTTAAAACCATTACCCCTTGTCCTATCACAACAGGCCCTGCTAAAGAGTTTCTCCTTGTCTTTCCTGTAGGCCCCCTTGAGGTACTGGAAGGTTGCTATAAGGTCTCCCTGGAGCCTCCTCTTCTCCAGGCTGAACAGCCCCAACTCTCAGCCTGTCCTCATAGGAGAGGTGCTCCAGCTCTCTCATAATCTTTTTGGTCCTCCTTTGGACTCTCTCCAACATTTCCATATCCTTCTTATCTGGGGGCTCCAGAGCTGGATGCAGTACTCCAGGTGGGGTCTCATGACAGCATCACCTCACTCTACCTGCTGGCCACACTTCTTGTGATGCAGCCCAGGATGCAGTTGGCTTTCTGGACTGCAAGCACACATTGTTGGCTTCTGTTGAGCTTCTTGTTCAACAGTAACCCCAAGTCCTTGTCTTCAGGGCTGGTCTCAGTCCATTCTCCGCCCAGCCTGTATTTATGTTTGGTATTGCCCCGACCCATGTGCAGGACTTTGCACTTGGTCTTGTTGAACTTCAGGAGGTTTGCATGGGCCCACCTCTCCAGCCTGTCAAGATCCTTCTGGATGGCATCCCTTCCCTCGAGCATGTGGACCACACTGCATAGTTTGGTGTTGTTGAACTTGCTGAGGGTGCACTCTATCCCACTGTCCATGTCGCCAACAAAGATGTTAAACAGGGCCAGGCCCAATACCGACCCCTGAGGAATGTATAATGTTTATATATTTATCAACAATCTGGATACAGGAGTTGAATGAATCATTAACAAGTTCACCAATGATACCAAACTGAGAGATGCTATCTACTCTCTTGAGGGAGCAGAGACCTTGCAGAAGAATCTAGATAAACTGGAGCATTGAGTAATGATTAATGGGATGAAATGCTGGATTCTGCACCTGGAACAGATTAACACTAAACACAAATTTAAATTTGGAGAGGACTGATTGGAGAGCAGCCCTGCAGAAAGGGATCTGAGGGTGCTGGTTGACAAGAAGTCTCAATATGAGTCAGCAGTGTGCCCTGGCAGCCAAGAGGCTGAACAACATCCTAGGGTGCATCAAATAGCATAACCAGCCAGTGCAAAAGAAGTGATTGTCCCACTGTATTCAGTATTGGTGCAGCTTCACCTGGAGTACTGTGTGCAGTAAGAAGGATGTGAAGGTTATTGAATGCATCCAGAGGAGGGCAACAAAGCTGGTGGAAGGGCCAGAAGGCACGTCCTGTGAGGAGCGGCTGAGGACTTTGGGTTTGTCTAATTTGGAGAAAAGGAGACTCAAGGGCAACCCTGTTACTCTCTACAGCTTCTTGAGGAGGGGAAGTGGAGACAGAGGTGCTGATGTCTGCTCCCTGGTATCCAGGGATAGGACGCATGGGAATGGTTCAAAGCTGCACCGGGGAAGATTTAGACTGGACTTTAGGAACCATTTCTTTACCAAGAGGGTGGTCAAACACTGGATCAGACTTCCTAGAGAGGCGGTTGATGCCCCATGCCAGCCAGTGTTTTAAGAGGCATTTGGACAATGCTCTTAATGATGTGGTTAATCTTGGTTAGCCCTGAATTGGTCAGGCAGTTGGAACAGATGATGCATAGGTCCCTTCCAATTGAAATAGTCTAATCTAGTCTAAATGGTGATACCTGCATGTGAATGCGCATATACAATACAAGGACAGTACTGTTCTTCTTCCAGGAATTAAATTAATTTCCTGCAGGTATTGCACTTGATGAATTTTGAAAGGAAGATTTGTTAAGTGCCAAAAACAACAAAGAAGAAAAGTAATCTTTCACAGGAACCAAGCGCCTTTTAAAGAATTGAGCATTTTATTGGTAGTAATTGTAGTTTAGCTTAAGGCTACCACATAAATTATATTTGACAAATTAGTTATAGAAGGTTATGCACACCTGTTTGTATCATTTCAATGTAGATTCTGTTTAACTGAACACGTTATTCCCTTCTCAAAGTTATTTTAGGGTCTTCTTTGTGTTTAAGCATACTAATAATCATCCATTATCTCAGTTTACAACTAATTGAGACGAACATATCAGTTTACAACTAATTGAGACGAACATATGTTATTCTTCCTATTAAAACAATGCTGATGTTTCTCATTAAGAGCCTCGGTTAAACTTTCAGAAAATTCAGAGGACATTGATTTGTTATCCTACATCAATTATCTTTCATGCTGAGGTTACAGAGAGAACATAATTGATTTGTTTATTTAAAATGAAGTTGGAATGCACAGTGCATTTCTGTTCACTTGATTTTTACATTTACTGGAATGTTTTCAGCTGAACCCTGTGTGTTGAACTATCAGAAATTTGTTAAAATATAAAAATAGCAGTGACCAAGTTTGAACTGAAATATAATATCTGTGATAAAAGAGATTGTAGAGTATATTACAGCATAGACGTAAACAGCTGGATTTTCCTAAATGTAAATTACTCTAGCTGTGTTGACTAGGCAATCTGCCCCAGCATGTCTTGGGAACTTCTTTTTGGTTTAATATATCTATACTCCTACAATGAATGGTAAAAATCTGGAGTTGTAAATATACTAATAAATAAGAAACAGCAATGATTTATTGTAAATTCATAGTAGAAAGCTGTCACTGCAGATTATAGTCAGGAAGGATTTGAGCTGTACCACTTTAACCCTTTCTGTTTGCTGGACATTTCTTTTATGCTCCCTATTGCTTAGCAGGTGCAGTAAGATACTTGCATATTGGAACAAGTCTTCACCCTCTGCCCCATCCACCCCACCCCCTCAAACAAAAAAATACCACAATAAAAATATTTGCGGAAAGTTGGGAGTCTGCAATTTAACACATTACTCTAATCTGTGTTCTGGCCTGGGATGTTGAGAAGATGACACTCAAGACTCTGGATTCAGGGTGATGCTTTCCTTATTAGGTCAAATACGACAGTGACTCAGTACGGAATATGCAGTATTTCTATGAGGCTTTGCACTGTGGCAGAAAAATATGCCAGTCATTACCAGAGGTGCTAGGAATGTTCCTTAACACACTGCATTTTGCAGCACAGTTTTGAGTGTTACCCACAGCATTTGGGAGCCAGACTTGAAGCTCACAGCGTAGGAGGAATTTAGTTCAAAGTACTTTCTTTGCTGTCCTTGGCTGCGTACAGTTGACGTGTGTTATTAGTGCATGGCCACTGAGTAATTTGAAACCCAGCTGATCAGAGTTTATTTGTTATCCTTCTTCCTGCTTCACACAGATGATTTGAGTAAATGTAATACCAGAAGTAAAGAGTCAGATCAGAAGAGATCTTCTCAGGAAAGAAAAGAGAGTTCAGTTTCTTCCCAATGCTGATACAGAACATACTGCTTCTTTGCCTTTCCCTGCTGTTTGGCTTGCTGCTAATCTTGTGCTTGAAGGATGTATTTATATTCCCCTCACTAGGCATGGCCTGAGAGATGTCTTTTCTAGCCTTTTTTTGTTCGTTGGGAAAATGTCCAAATACGACACACTGCAGTGTTGTCTTCTTGATCCTGCAGCTGGCCTGAAAAACTGGTAGCAGAAAACAGTTGACATGCTTAATTTTGAATTTTGCTGATAATAACCAGGTGATGTTAATCCTGGCAAGCTACAAATGTTTTCCTTTCCTACTGTGAGAATAATTCCTTATGGAAACTGGGAAAAACTTGAACCTTCTTGCCTGGAGCTGGAATTGTATTTAACCAAAAGTATTTAAAACCATTTTTCTCCTCATTTTCTAAGTCATGACCCCACTCATGATTACTGAATAAAACTGCGTAAGAATTACCAGACTTCACCATGACATAAATCATGGCATGGCTGATCATTTCAGGTGGTAGTCTGAACAAATATTCTTCCCCGGTATTAGATGTAGTGATAAGATGACACTGTTATCAGTGTTGATGCTCTGGAATCTGTCATTGCTCCCTGGTGACGGTGAACGGATGCTGGCTGGAGAACTCCTGAAAGCATCTCCAGGTTTTAAGAAATGTTAGCAGATGCTGACTTCTGAAACGGAAGGAGTAAGATAAAAAAAATAACAGGTACCTTGTGTTTGGCCTGTATCTGATGATGTACTTTCGAAACTTTGCAAATTTCTAACAGAATGCTTTGTAACTGTGATGATATTATACGTTCATGCTTAGAAACTTAGAGGGGATAAAGTGCATTTAAAAGCAAAAATAAAAGAATCTTAACAACTTCATTCTGTGGGGAAAAAAAAAAAGTTCTGATTTCTCACTATTCCCACAAATGAAGTATAAAATGAGGCTTTCTTCAGTGCGAGGAGAGAGCCAAGCTGTTGCATAAAGGTAACTAGTGGTGACATTGTGCTAATTTTTTATTAAGGCTTGTAAAAACTGTACCTATACGTAGGCACCATTGAGTAGCAATGACTGGCTTTTGTGTTCTCACTGTTCAGTATGGATTCAGTACGTATGCAGTTTGAGAAGGATGCCAAATATTTGAAAGATGGTGAAAGTGGGTTATGAAAGAGCAGGTATAGAACATTCTACCAACACCACCTAATACATAGTGGTATTTTTGGTTTTTCTATTTTGTTTCTTATTTGCCTGCCAGCTGTCTAGTTATTGCTTCTTTAGAGCGTTTATCTGGGCAAATCCAGACTGGAGTTTCCACGGTATTGTCATGTAAAGACCTAATCCAGTACATTTTGTATGTGTGAGTAATGCTCATCTATATTAATGGTCCCGCTGGCAACACTGATATTACTGATGTGAAGAAAGCTTGAAAGAGCAGATCCAGCCTTATTCTGGTAGAACTGGAGATGTAGGTAAAAACGAACTGCAAGACCAGATTTGCCAGCTAATGTAAACTGAGTTGGTGGGAGGAAGGAGAAGTGATGTCAGTGCTCTGTCTCTATCTGGCCATTCTCAAAACTGGTTATGACTGTCTTTCCTCTGCCACCCTGAAGATAAATATTCTTTTGCCTTAGAGCATTTTTCTGGAAGGGGCTCAATAAATGTCACTAGCTGTAAGTGACTACTCTATGGTAAGAGCAGTAATGTGACAGCAAATAATCTGCAGAGGAAGTCTCCCTTTTTGCTGTACAGAAAAGACTCTTTAGTCCAGGGCCTGACACTATTTTACCCTTCTTTTCTCTGTCCAGCCAGCATCCACCTACCTGGTCTAGATGCGATGTGTTTATCCAAAGGAGATGAATAGTTTCCCCTTTGTTAAAATGGAGAGCTTTGGAGGCCTGGCTTGTCCAGATTACTACTTATTCAGAAGATTTGCTCCATTTTGCTAATATCCATGGCTGGTGAAGGGTGTGCATGAAAGCAGCCCTTGATGAGGAACCCGCTTGGCTCGTTCTTGCCAGTGGAAACAGCCTGTGTGTGAACTCATCACCCAGCCACTGGCTCCCAGGAAGATACTCCCCAGAACGTCCCAGAAGAACAGAAACACAGCTTCCACACTTATCACCAGGATGTCAGTCTCTCTGCAGGCATCTGGCTTTCTCTAGCCCAGCCTCCCGAGACAATGGCACAGTCCCTTGGGCATCTATTTTAAAGCACAAAAGCCTTTGTGTAGGAGCTTAGAAAAGAATGCAGAAATCTTCGAGCCAAGAGCTGAGATCACCATGTGTATTCAAAATAACAACAGAAAACAGCCATCTCTAGGGGCAATGGTGACTTAAAAATACTCTTGAGCAGTGTAGTGTGGGAATCAGCTGGAATCAGCTTTTGGCTGCAAACATGCAGCAGCCTCTAAGTGTCTTAATGCTTGGGCACAGTTCTATTAATATTGATTTTAGGCAGCTAATAATTGGTAACACAGAGAGGAATAAAGTAGTCAGGCTGTGAAAGCCCACCTCATTATGACAGAGTATCTACTAGAAGTTTTACTCTGCTCTAGTCTTGATGGTCAGCAAAAACAAAATTTGTTAACCCCTTCTATTCTTGGAGTTTTATGAAATGATGACCTGTTTCATTTGGTTAGTCACTGCTTATACGTACTAACACTTCTCTGTTCTTCTTTCTTTAATTTAAATTACTATTGATGTTCCTGGGAATTTATTTGGGAGAATGCAAGAAACATTTGGTGTGTGGATGCATAAGAATACTTTGAAAAATTGCAGTTAAGGGTCCAAATATTCAGTAAATTATTAAATATATAACGAGAGATTTCCAGTTGTCTTCATCAATTTGAGTCCCTAAAAGGTAGAACGGGAGCTGACGGAACTAAAAACTTTTGCAACATAGCTCCTTTCAGTGAACACAAAGAAAACAGAGCTGTAAGTAAATTAGAATAAGACAATGTATTTTTGAGTATGTAACATTTCAGATGAATACTGTTACCTATTTTCTACTGATTGAAAAAAAAAAATCTGTCTTAGGCCTGCACAGTGCCATAGAATGGAGATATTCAACATGCTCAAACTAAAAATAATAACATATGGCCTCAGAAAAACCAAAAAATCCCCCAAATAACAAGAAATAAACCAACTCCAAATGTGGAAAACTTGACAACCTGACAGCAAAACATTAAGTTATTAGAAATAAACTTTACTTTAAAAGTAGCATAAACATTAGAATAAACTTTCCTTTAGTTCGTTAGAATTGAACTTAATTTTTCAGTTGCCTCTCTAAGCATCTTTTCTGTCTTAAACCCTTCTATGTAATGTGAAATAGGAAGATATCAACTGTAGTTTTAGCCTTTTATAAAAAACTGAGTTTCTGAAGTCAAGACATCAAGTACTGCAGTCAAGGTATAAGGCAAAAAAAAACGGTAGGTAGAGAAAAAAAATACACTTTTCCTTCAGCTGGAGTAGTCATACTGGTTCCCAGTATTCACAGGATAGTCTCCTTCAAATGTACAAGTGAAATAAGAAAATGAATTCCCAAGTTAGTAAGACTGTTTTTTTTTCTTTCTTTTCTGTTTCAGAAGTTCTTGCTTAGAAAGAAACATCAATAGGCAAAAAGATGGTTTGTTGGAATAGAAATATTTCCATAAGGAGTAAAAAGATGTTTCTTACTACCTGTAACCAAATGTATGTATTGAGCAGCTGATGGACTTATGCTTAAGGTGCTGGGCTGACACTCAGAAAGACAGAGTTCCTCGTGCTCTTGGACTCCCTGTGTCCTGGCATACACAGCTGTTGAATTTCATACCACCTTAGTTTTCATGTTAAATGGAAAGATGAGGACTACTTCTACACTTCAGCAGGGTGAAGAAAGCGCTGTTAATATTTATGGGTATCAAGCATAGGCATTCATCTGGGTACCTCCTTCTTCCCTCTGCTCCTGAGTTCTGCTTTGTGTGACGTGACTGCCTTGGCCTGGCAAATGGAATTAAGCCCTGTTACAGTAAGGGCATATCAAATCACTGAGAATATCGACAATAGCTTGCAAAAAAGCCTTCATGAATCAGAGACTCCGATCTCAGAGATTCTCTGGAATACTCTTGTAAGTGGCTTGTTATTGTGGAAGTGGGCATAGTCACAGTCTGTCTCAGTCTTCTTCCGAAATGGGTTGAAGAGACTGTTATGCTGCACTTTTCTAAATCAGTATGTCTCCTGAGATGTTTAGTTGGCAAGGTGCAGCTCTGTATGTCCTTGTTAGATGGAAAAGGGCTTCGCTTGAGTAGTTTCATCTCCTCTCTGTATGATTCATGTGTCAGCTTTCAAAAACTCGTTGAGTGTATTGTATGAGGGAGAAATCTGTCATTTTCATTCTTGCTTTCAGGAATGCAGGATGTCACTAATGGTAAACACTGTAAAGGGGAGGCTATATCCACATGAAGTGCAGCAGTGTAGGCTCTCCTGCTCCTGGTGCTGTGCACAGAATACAGAAAAGGAGCACCAACTGCCTTTTTGGTGTTTAGCAGGAGACGCTAGTGCCATAAGTGACTTCACTGGAAAAACACACTGGAAGATGTGCACAACGTATCTGTAACACAGCTTGCCAGACCCTTTTGATTCAAGAAGACATCTGCTAGCATAAGCATGAGACAATAAAAGATTTTCATGTGAGGAAAGAAAGGGACAAATAAACCACAGATTTTTATACTAATAGCAGATGTTGGGAGAATCTGCAAATCAAAGGGGACACGTTTTATCAAGCAGAAAATAATTCATTGGAAGGTAGCATTGTCTGTGATATATTTGCACAACTTTGGACAAAGAAATTTTTTATTCCTTTGAACTATACAGACCAAGTAAGGACGATGAAAGATCCTGACTGTTTGTGTCATCTTAATTTAGAGCGCGTGGTGAAAGGGCATGTTTATGTGTGAAATATACATGAGACCCGCAAGGCTGCATATTAGGGCAGATGCAAGTTTTGAGTGGAAAACTCATTAATTTTTTCAACACTGCTATTTCTGAAAATGGTCACCATCATTTAACAATGCTTAAAAATGAGACTGGATAGACCTTTTACTGCTCTGAGCTATTTCACTCTACCACATCTCTCACTCCACTGTATCTTTCCCTTCTGCCTTACTTATTCACATGGATTATGAGTTCATGAAAGTACTTGGACCTTGCTGATCCAAGTCTATTTAATTATCATTATATTTTTAAAAATCTATTGAATACTTATCGAAAAATATTCTTAAGGTGAGATATATACATATCTTTGTCTATATATCTGCAGATAAATAGACAGACAAACCTTGTGCAGCAGGCAAAGCAGTTTGGTGGGTCATTTAAATACAACTTAAAATACTTGGGACTCAAGGGTAACTTGAAAAGTAATTCTGTGGAAATTAATGAAGAAAATCTAGATTTCTGCTGGGATGACTCAAATGTAAGAGATTTTCCTGCAGATTATATTGCAATAGCAGTTGCTTGTAAATTTATTCAATCTTCATGAACTTTTGATTAATTTTGACTTGGTAATTTTATACAAAACTTTTAAAAAAACAGTGAAGGTTGGCAAGAGGTTCTGTAGGAAGATTTACTAGCTCTCGTTGGTATAAATAAGTCTTGGTGAAAAAGGAAGCATTTTTCAGAATAGGCTGCGCTTAGGAAAAAAAAACCTATTGAGATACGGGAAAGAAGAGTATATATGGATTGGACTGAAAAATAATAGTATCTTAGCAACAGTGGTACATAGCGTTGGTGAATAAATGGGATTAATGTAAAGCTTTGGTTTGAATTTCTCACATGAGTTAGTTTTGTTTTTCTTTTTATTTCATCTTTGTGTTTGAAATCTACTTCAGACTTTTTCAAATTTACTTCAGAAAGCTTACATGTATTCCACAAAATGATCTGATGTTACCCAAACTGAAAACTTCACTTGTAAATATTCCCCCAAAAATACTTCCAGGTGATTTGTCACTGGAACCAAGGTTTCAAGGGAACAGAACAAAAATGAACAATGGCAAGTAAAACATGGGAGGGAAGTTTAAACAATATGAATGAAAGGAAAACCAGGTAATTTTAAAAAAGTAATTTCAGTGAAACTAGAGTTACTCCATTAAAACCAGATTTGCTGCTTAAGAGGAATCAGGTCAGGTCCTAATTAGTTTGCTGATAGAGTCCATTTGATCTCTGACCCTGCCTATGAAAGAAATGCCACACAGTTGTACATGCTAGGGACTGTCAGCAATTTAGTAATCTCAATTTCCTTTTCTCTCATATGAAGAAAAATTACAGTACATCTGATATATAAAGGAAAGGTATGTTTTGACTTTTGTGTATTTGTATAATCTTACTTAATATATATGGGTTTCATAGTCTTGAAAAACTATTTGGAGCCCCAGCTCTGACTTTCCTACTCAACTTAGCACTAAAGCAAGTACTTGAAACCAACAATAGTCTGTTGAATTTATAGGACTTTAGGACAGCTACTCTTAAGCCTCTGCTGAATAAGGTTGTCTTTTAATTAGATCAGTTTTGGGGATAGTTTGGATAGCTTGTTTCCATCGTAAATACAGTGAGCATGCTTGAGGCTCCAAAGGACAAAAGCTCTCTAATGTTCTCATGTCTTTTGATCATGGAGTGTGGTAAGTGATGTCATGGGGAAGATACATGCATGGTCAAGTGAGGACACAAACAGATGAAGTGGTTGAAATGCACTACATCTGCCTACAAGTGAAAGAACAGGAAGGCAACTAAGTGGGGCAAGGGCCCCATGAAATGGCAAGCAAAAAAATTACTGGCATATGTTGGCCGTTGAAATGCATTCTATTAGCCCCTGACCAGATCCACTCATTAACAGGTGATGTTTTTCTGCATGTTGCATGTTCTGCCACTAGACTGATGGCATGCCTCCCTGAGGTTTGGGGTTTTTTTTCTTTCTCTCCAGTGTAAATGCCATTGAGTACTCCACCCCACTCATTTTGATGGGTCTGTTTGGCACCATAACCTGCTCTGAGCTGAGATACCAGAATGTTAGAATTTTTCCTGTTTGTTTTTATAGGTCCTTTCTATCACTTTGTAATTTTTTTTTAAGATGTCTTTAAGACATCTGTAATTTTTTTAAGATGTTTTCAAGATAGATAAAGTATGCTTTTAAAGCTGCCTGGCCTGAAATTGAAAAATAGTTGGAAAGGATTACAAGACACTAAGAAGTCTCCATTACTAAGAACATCCTAAAGATTGTCTTGAAATATATGAGGTTTTAATTTTTTTTTTTATTTTTTGCTAGTGGTTTTCTTTATTGTTGCTTCGAAACAGACAGTTCAATGACTGCAATAGTAGGAAGATCTGTTGACCATGAAACATTAGAACAGCAATATTACAGAGATAAGAGAGAAGAAGAATGAACAACTTTCAGGTTTTTATTATGTAATTTAAGAAAAGTTCACATATACCTACTTCCTCAATACTATTGCATTTTACATGCATTTTTTTTTTGCACATTAATTGTGCAAAATATACTGTTGTGTGCATTTTTCTTCTCAAACTCTGATAATAGAAGCAGCCTCTCACACTTTTGAAAAATTAAATAGCACATGTGGGAATGTGAAGATCTGTGAAAGCCTGAAGTATTTTAATTAGGGTATTTTTTTTTTTTTGCTAGGTGGAAGAACCTTGTTAGCATAAGTGAATAACTTTTTATGTTCACTAAGTCAGAGACAAAGGTTTAACAAACAAAACCTTGTTTGTTAAGTTTTCTAGTTTTCTCTAGTTTTGTTTTCTGCAACAGATTGATTGACATATTTTTTTTTCTGT
Source organism: Tetrax tetrax (assembly GCA_009806455.1). NCBI lineage: Eukaryota > Metazoa > Chordata > Aves > Otidiformes > Otididae > Tetrax > Tetrax tetrax. The sequence continues at coordinate 6,950 of WHYT01015085.1, read as the reverse complement.
TCAAATCAAGTTTTCTGTAAGTGAATGTCAGGTGCAATTGAAACCTAGTTATTCCTAGTAGTTTTATAAGGGGCGTCCACCACCTCTCTGGGTAACCTGTTCTGGTGTTCCATCACCCTCATTGTAAAAAAATTTTTTCCTCATATCTAGTTGAATCTACCTCCTTCTAGCTTAAAACCATGTACCCCTTGTACAACAGGCGCTGCTAAAGAGTTTCTCCTTGTCGTTCCTGTAGGCCCCCTTTAGGTACTGGAAGGTGGCTATAAGGTCTCCCCGGAGCCTTCTCTTCTCCAGGCTTTGGGTCTCCAACCCAACCACAAAAAAACCCCAACCCTCTCAGCCTGTCCTCATAGCAGAGGTGCTCTAGGACAAATCTTCTAAAGGTACAGAAACAAGGGTAAACTAAAAATAAACTCCAGTTACAATAGTTTGCTTGCAGTAAAATGACAAAATTTAATTTCAGTGTGACTTTACTGGGGAAAATGATAACAGATCACACAACTAGTTTTTTAAAAAAACCGTCAGTATCAGATACTCACAGCAAATCCTCTGGCAATCAGGTACAAAGGTGCAAAAGGAAAATTGGCTTAAACAGTGTCTTCATCATAAGGTGAATTTATTTCAAACTAGGCAAAATGACATCACTGGTAATTAAATTGTTAAGAAAAGAAGAAAAAAAAAAAGAAAAGGAAAAACAGGGGAATTTGTTTTTCCAGAAATATTTACACCAGAGGAACCATTTTGTCTGCAAGGCAAACTACTGCAGGACACCATCTCAGCTTTCTTTTCCTTTTTATTGCATGCCAAAATCCAAACTAATTCTTGACTGTCCACAGATTTCATCGTCCTAGCTACCTGCAGCTGTTGGTTGTGACTGTAAAGCCCTGAGGCTGCTGGCTGCAGTAATTTGTTTGTCGTGTGGCCACTGTGAGGGGTGGCTTGTCAGGCTCCCATCTCACTCCAAGGGCCCCAATGACAAGACAGCTGCCAAATAACCTCCTGTGTACTTTGGACAGAAATCTCGGTCTGAAAGTGTTTCTCAGTGCCTTGTTTCTGTTTGTCTTGTCACTACAGCAACAGGGAATTGTACTTTTACAGTTCTATTATGTATCACGTCTTTTCCTGCTGATGACTTTGTGTCCTACTGATGACTTTGAGCTTTTAAATTTTCGGTTGCAGACTAGCATAATGGAACACAATGAGCTGTTTCATCGAAAACAATTGAATATTTTCCTGACATTAAAAGCCAATGATTTTATTTGGCTTTTAAAAAAAAAATGGAAAAAAAAAGAAGCTCTGTATGGGATAGAGAAGGAGAACGGAGAAATGTGGTTAGATTTGCATCTCAGGTCTGCCATCTTTATCTCAGTTACAAGATTCTTACAGACCTTCCTTGCAAGAAATTGCAAAATGATCAGGTTTTAACATATTTTTAAGCAGAGCAAATAGCTAGTCTTCAAATTATCCCTTTTTTGAAATGTCAGTTAGCAGATTGGGTTGCAGAAATAATATTTTACTATTAACAAGTTAAGTTACTCAGTACCAGTGTTCCCTGTGCCAGGTGGGTGAGTTGTGGTAGTACTGCCCTGCTGATTTATAAAACCTCTATTACTGCAGATTTGTGGAAAATTAGAACTCTGTTATGCTAGAGGCCCTGCCCTGTGTGAAAGCCCACATGATAGAAAACAAAAGAAACCATCCAGCTACTGTACTGAGCACATTTATTTACACATTAAAAATACAAACAAGCTTTTGAAATACTGAAAGAAAAATGGGCATTTAAGTGCCAGGCTGCAGACTGTAGCATCAAAGCAAAAGGAAAATAGTGTAGATGAGCTAAAGTAAATTGACAACTTCAAAACTTTCTGCAGGATGCAGTTAGAAACCTCGTATATGAAACATACACATAAAATCAATATAAATTTCATGCTGTGAGGGTGAAAGTGCTACAGGGGCATCTCATTCCTTCTTGCTTTCCCTGACAATGCTCTGCAGTGTGGGTAAAGAGCGAGTGGAGAAAAGAGCCTGTGCTCCAGCTGGAAGTGAGGGGGCTGCACAAAGAGCAAGGCTGTTTTATTACTGGTATTTCAGTTGCATTATTGTAGCAAGCACAATGCTGCTTTGCACAGGGAGACATGGTGACAAGCTCAGAAATTACCACCGCATGAGTCTAAATCAGTTTCTCTTCTAATATGTATACACTGATTTCTGTAATAGACAGCAGTAACCTCTTATTTTCTTCCTTTGTATGTGCATGCAAACTGTATGGTGATGGAGATGATAGAGTCAGAATATTTAACATCAGTTTTTAGTGTATCAGCACAGCAGCACTGTGTATCTACAAATTCATATGAAAACCATACAAATAAGTAAACCATAATCAGTAGCCTCTGGCTGTGGAAGGTTTGGCCTGCATATTGGAAGCAATTTCACCACTGTTAAATGTAGAGTACATGACACACATTAGCTAATTTACTCTATTATTTAATTCCTGAAACAGAGCCAAGCCACTAAAAACATACTGCTGGTCTTGCAAAGTAAAAATAAGCAATTCAAGAGACTGGTATCTGCTGCTGATGCAGGGCTGCTGCGGGAAGACCTGATCTCCGTGTTTTAAGTTAACACATCTATAATTCCAGTTTTGTCAACAGGCTGACTACAGAGTTACTCTCTATTGCTATCTCTGTATCTCACACTTCATTGTGGCAACTATTCCACAAACGGGTAACTAGAGTAGGACTGAATGTTGTGTTCAGTCTTATGACTTTATGGTCATTTTTAACATGTTTTTGTGAAACTGTTAGGAATGATCTTTTCATGGTCATTTTGGCTTCATAAACTACTTAAAAAACAAAGCTAGGGTTTTGAGGTAGCTAGCAACAGGTCTACTGAGCAGGCTGTAGAGCAGAGCTGTCCTTTTCCAGCAAACCTCTTGACAGTTAGAAAAGCAACACAAACTGTGCTGAGCTTACCTTTGGGTTCAGAACATTAATGTGCTGTAAGCACCGTACCATAGCATCCCTACAGGACTGCCTTCCCAGCCTGCAGAGGGATAGAGGACAAAAAGCAGCTCCGCAGTTCGGAGTGGGTTAAAGCCACACATACTGGACAGTTTTGCTAGGGGACAGTGTAGGAATGCTGTGGTGAAACAGGCTGAACTCATAGTGGCTGCTGCCTTTCAGGATAAAGACATTTCTCCAGGGAAAGTTTGCCAGGTTGAGTTCCCACTGGTGAATATGGGCAATCTGTATGAAAAAGGGTGAAAATCTTCCTATGCATGAGACTAATTTCCATGCCAAATAAAGGCAGAATTATTAGCATGTATTTAGTAGCTCTTCTCTCTTTATAAATGCTAATGTTGATTTACTGGGAGAAGCAGAATGAGAGAAGAGCATCTTTTCCCTTGTTTTTTTTTTTTCCTGTAGATTTCCCCTGAGTAAAACCTGGTATTTAATAAATGTGCAATGTATTTTACAGACTGATTAGACTGTGTGGTGATATAAGAGCTCTTCAATTTTTTTAAAATGTTATTTCTTTATAACTGTTATCTCTCTTTGTGAGGGCATCAGGGACCTCTTTTAAAAATAATGGAAATGAAGTTTGAAAATAATGATCCTTCACAGCCATGTGGCATAACCTTTGAATGAAGAGGCACTTGCAAAGAGTTGGGACTAGTGTTCAGTATATGCTGCAGAAGGAGTAGGTAATTTCAAAAGGCCCAAAGGCATGGTTTAAAGCCACCCTGAATAGTAAAAATATAATGTAAGATAAAATTGTATCTATTTTCTGCCACTGTCAGAAGGACTTAGAAGCTAGACTTGGGATGAATGTATGGATCATCCTGTTACAGCTGTGAGCAGACTCTGTGTGTCCTCTTTTCTGTAAGATGAACTACAGAATTGGGACTTATGAAGTACACTTTGGCATAATGAAGTATGAACTTTGAGACTTCATTCTTACTGTGTCAAATTTCAGTCTTATTGCTTTGGGCTGACAGGCAATGTAGTGACAACATTTATACATTGTGTAGCTTGTTCTGTGAAGTGCCAAGTTGCACCCTCTCTCTCTTTTTTTAATATCTCACAATCTCTGAGCAAAGTACAAACTGTTCCATAACATCTCTTAAATATTGGTCTTTGGCAAAGAGGAGAAATACACAGCTAACGAAAAAACATTAAGTCAAAGTGAATAATTCATTCCCCACTGAGTACAAGGGAGATAAACACCTGTACATCACACATACCCAAAACAGCTTGATTGAAACCACCCCTCTTCTGTGACTTCAGCAGGACTGTTACTAGGAAGACAGCAGCAACAAGCTGTGGTGAAATACACTCCAACAGTCTTTTCCTCTCCCAGCCTTCCTTCTACATCTAAGTCATGAAAAAAAAATGATAAACACAGGTATCTTCTTTGCATCAGTTGCTGTTAGAGAAATAACCATATATTCCTGACAAGTGGATAGGCTGCCTGCTTGACCTACCGGGATGCTGCAGAGATTTCTAATGGTAGTTGTCTCTGCTGATGGTGTGGGAACCTATCAGATGAAGGCAGTGTTCAGTAAAGATGGGAAAGTTATTTTAAGCTATTGGCCCTGCTGTGGCTAAACACGTGTGTGATCAGTGGTCCTGCAGGTGACAGCACTCGTTACTGGCAGCAGCAGCAGGGGGTTGAGAAGGGCCGAAGAGTCCTGAATTCAGCCCATGGTACAAAATGTGGGTTCTCATCTGAAATGCTTCTGCCACCAGCACTTTCTGCTTGTCGTCATCCTCTTTGGCTGCTAATGCTTTCCACAGATAGCAATTTGTTCAGTCGCTTGCCCTCGCCCAGTTCTCCTGCTCCTATGATCTTTGTTAAAGCTGTTGTTTCTTCCTCTTCTTTGATCCCTGTATGTTAATGGGGGACAGAGTAACAATACAGATAATTTTAACCAGTGATTTAATGCAGAGGAACTGATTAGAGGCTCCACTTTCAGCTATCAAAGTTGGCCTAGGTATTCACTGAAGTTTCAAGCACTCTGTCCTCTAACCTAGAAAGCGGTGATGTTGTTCATATTCTAAGTATTACAAAAGATGCCCTTATGTTGCTAACATATGAGAAAGCCTCCATCATATGTGAGGATTTTTCAGTTTCAGTTCCTCCAGACATAAGAACATGACTGACTTGAATAAAGAAGGTACTTTGTTAACAATTGGTATATTTCTTGCTTTGTCATTGGCATTGTGTTACTATACCATTGTTTTGGAGGGGTATTTCCCTTTGGGGCAGGAACTGATCACCCATCAGAACTACTGCAAAAGGAAAAGGAAAGCTGGCACTGCAGGCTTAGAAATTGCACAAAAGTTATGCTTTAGCTGCAGTATAGATCTGCAAAGCAGAACTAGGCTTACCCAAGAACAATTTTACCCTGTTAGTAGTAAAAAAACCCATTAGTATTACTACTTTAAACTCCATTTAAAGCTGGTTTGTGCATTTCTAAATTACACAGGAATTTTAATTGGCCATCAAAATGTGAATTTTGGTCTTCCCAATAACACATCAATAGTCTTCAAAGATGACAAGTCAGCATCATCTTCTCCTCCTGGAGAAAAAGGGAGAAAGGCTGTGGGGAAAAAAGAGAAATGTGGGTCACTTCACAAGGTGCTGAGGATTGGGAAGTTAGTGAGAATTTTCAGCATTGCCCTCTTCTGGGCAGGAAAAGGAATGTGTGGTGGGTTGGCCCTGGCTGGATGCCAGGTGCCTACCAAAGCTGTTCTGTCACTCCCCCTCCTAAGCTGAACAGGGGAAAGGAAATATAACCAAAGGCTCATGGGTCGAGAGAAGGACAGGGAGATCACTCAGCAATTACTGTCACCGGCAAAACAGACTCAGCTTGAGCAAATTAATTTAATTTATTACCAATCAAATCCAGAATAGGATAATGAGAAATAAAAACTAAATCTCCCACTTCTCCCTTCTTCCTGGGCTCAATTTTACTCCTGAGTTCTCCACCTTCTCCCTTTGAGCAGCATAGTGGGATGGCGAATGGGGTTTGTGGTCAGTTCATCACACTTTGTCTCTGCCACTCCTTCCTCTGGAGAAGGAGGACTCCTCACAGTCTTCTCTTGCTCCCGTGTGGAGTCCCTCAGTCACTGGGATTTCTCAACCAGTAGGTCTCTCTTTCTGTCTCCAGAGCCTGTCTCTGCTTCAAGACAGGTAACAGCAGGGCCAGTGCCAGCTCTCTCACCAATTTGTCACCAGGACTAACTGGAGCAGCCTTTGAGCTTTTTCTTGGTCTAGATGACTACTACACAACAGTTAGGGATGTAGGGGGATATTTGACTTTAGAAATAGTCCTGTGGCTGAACCTGCTGACCAAGGGATGTCAGTATGCAACGTGTTCAGGAGCACCTGCTCTGCTGAAAGTAGTTTGCTAAGAAGCTACTTAGGTTTGTGTGTGACCTGAAATGCTGGGTCTGTATTTGGCGTACGTGACTTTTCATAGCAAGATGAAGAAACTCTGCAAGGAACTGGAACTGTTCACAAGGCTCAGGTGTGCTGACTGGGTTGCAAGACGCAGGGTGAAGGATGCCTAAATTCAAATGCAGCCACAACTGCAACATGCTGCTCACACCTCGTCTGCAGCTTCTGGTACTTGTTCACTTGTAAGGGTCTCACTGAAAGAGCAGCGCTGTTGACTTCATAAGAGTTCGGATGAAAATGAACAGGTTGCCGAGAGAGGTGGTGGATGCCCCATCCCTGGAAACGTTCAAGGCCAGGCTGGATGAGGCTCTGAGCAACCTGATCTAGTCAGGGATGTCCCTGCTTCTTGCAGGGGGGTTGGACTAGATGACCTTTGAAGGTCCCTTCCAACACTAACCATTCTATGATTCTATGATTCTATGAAAATGGAGGCTTGTATTCAGCCTCAGCTCAGTCTTCCATCATTGGGTAGTAGATTAGGTTTAATT
>WHYT01015084.1:113259-139110 GCA_009806455.1 Tetrax tetrax | reverse complement strand
TTTTTTTTTTTTTTTTTCTTTTTCCTTCCTGGGTCCCAAAACACAACTACCCGGTTCTTACACTGTGCAGCTCAGATCCGTTGCAGCACCTGAGCTCTGTGCTACGGGATGTTGGATGTGAGTAAAAACCCGGTGTTGGTGCAGAGCCCGCGCTGTGAGGACTCTCCTGCAGACTACCAGCCGTCCCTTGGGCGCTGGCAATTCGGGAGGAGGAACCTGCACACAAAGGCTTTGATTTCGTAGGCTGGGTCTGTTTACTTGGGGATGTTTGAAATGGTTCCCGACCCAGGCGGCCTTTCCCTGCCTCCCTGCTGAAAATGCCGGTCTTGCTGCAGAGATGCTGCAGAGTCTCGGTGATGGAGCAGCAGCTTTCTGATGCAATTCCCAGCCGGGTTGTTCAGACGCTGGTGCCACTCGGTGCTTTCCTCCCTACACCGGTCCGTAGCTCGCTCCTGAACTGCAGCAGATGATTCCTTTCTGCTTTGGAAGCAGGGTGGACAACCGGGGGCTGGCAGAGGAACCGCTTGACTCGCTCAAGTTACATCTGCACTGAAGACATCCCCAGGGTGAACACTGACTTTGTAGAAGGCTCGTCCTTCCTTCACCTCCTGCCAAATACGCTTTCACACTAGTACTTTACCCAGCTGGCTAATTTGCCCTTTGAAATTATCTCAATAATGTCAGGTACTTAAAGAAACATTCCCATCCCTTTATAAATATTACAGTCTAGAGGTAAAGACATTGTTTCAGTGTTGTTTGGGATCAGTGGTATTAAAAAAAAAAATAGTTCTTCAGCGCTGTGCAGCAATCCAGAGCGGAGTATAAACAAATCCTGTGTCAAGCCGAAACAAGTCGGTTGACTTTGGGAAGGCAGAATGTAAATGCCCAAGTCGGGAGAATGAGTACCTTTAGTAACCTTGCAAGAAATGAGAGACTGCTCCTGCTGGCAAGCCCTAAGCCTTTCTTGTTTAAAAGAAAAAAAAAAAAACGAAAAGAAAAAGCTCTTTGGAAAGATGGAAATGAGGCAAAGGTGAGGTTTGTGCAAAGCGTGTTTCGGGTGCCTGGTCTGCAGATCTGTATCCATCGCGTTCTCCTACGCTGCCTCTGATGCAGGGATAGAATTTGTAACTTCTTAAGCCTTTGCAGCTAAATCTACCGGAGTTCATGGGTTTGGGGCTCAAAGTAGCAGCTGTCAGATCCTGCTAGCAGTCCTGGTGAAGTCCTGTTGGAGACAATGCATCGAAGGAGTAAATCTGGCATATTCCCAGCTTTACGGGGCAGGGAGGGGCTGTCTGCTCTGCCGCTGGCATGGTTTCACGTCCATGTCTCCCCTTGCTGACCTCTGTCACCTGTTTCTTTACTGGAATTTAGAAATCTATGGCTTTTAAGTGATAGAGCACTTGAAAATATTTTTTTGCTCTAGTGGGTTTAGTATGCAAATAGTGGAACAGAGCCAATGGTCCATCTTGGGAAGCCTGAATCTGGAGATTGCTCCATAAAGGTTTATTTCAGCTATTAGCTCTTGTGCCAATATTTTTCTTACAAGAAACAGTAATGACTTTTGCAACCTAAAATTGAGGGTTTCACAGGCTGCAACTGGAAAATTGGCAGCCGTGCTCCTCTACGGTAGACTGAGAGCCCATGGCGGGGGGGAAAGAGTTAAATGAAAGAATAGGATTCTTCAATAATAGCTTTAGAAACTTATGCTGCTAGTTAGCCCTAGAAAGCACCCCTGGAATATAAAATAAAGGTAATACTTATATAGTCAGAGTATATGCAGGTAGTTACAGATGGCATACTTTTCCAGCTTAATAACGTAGTCTTAAAATTGGGGATGGGGAAGTAAAATGTGTTCTTTGATTTAAAAAAAAAAAAAAGCTCTACCACTTACAAGAACTTTAAAATTCCTTTTGGCTACTTCTAGAACATACCCGTTCTGATTTTACCTATACTCGTTCCCTGGTTTTCTGGTACTTTTTCCCCTGAACCACTCGCAAGAGGAAGAGGAAATTAAGGTTGCTCTGTCGTGCTTCCATAGAACAGCGGATGGTGATTCTGTCATCCTGTTTTGTTTCGAATTGAATTGCCACAGTCCCGAAGACTTCTCTTTTTTCGGTCACTTGTTAAAAAAAAAAAAAAATACAAGAGAAGCTTTCTCTGATTCTACAGCTTGCCAGTGTAAGAAATAAGCAATTTTTAATCCATTCTAAAAATAGCTTCCTGGTGCGGCTGCTTTAATTATTACTAGGACGGAGGATTTGTGTATTTTTGATGTGAACATCTGGGTTAAATAGCAGACTGCTTTGGTCTGTTTGCTTGACTTGTGAAGTGAGGTGGTTTTATTCTGCTGGCTGCGTTAAGTGAGGACTGTTGTCCTGGAGTTGAGAGGTGGAATTCTACTAGAAGTGCGAAAGAAATAAATATTTGTTCCCATATTTTTGCTACTGTGTCTTCACTTTCCCCAATACAGAGTTAAGGTGAGACTGAGTGCAAGTCCAGAGCAAGGTGAGAGACGGGTGAGAAGGGGTCCCTACCAGGGGGAATGGCCATCTGAGCATCTTCTGAACATTCATTCTCATGCTGAAAGAGAACTGGATGGGAAGGAGAATACCTCAAAAAAAGTTAGGTGTGTCAGAGTTCTCTTCCTCTCCTGGATCCTACTCTTAGATGTTACAGCTCTCCTATTTTCATCTTTGGCTCTGAAGTTATTTTTCCTGGTCTGTTGTAAGAGTTCAATGGATGCAGAACAACTTGGATTGCTGAGATCGTACTGAGCGGTCCTTCTTGAAAAGCAAAATTGGGCTTGTGGCTGGTAATAGACCTAGTAGAAATGGAGATTGATGCTAGTTTCCTGATCTGATTTTTGCTTGAACTACGGTGCTATTTAGCAGAATTGGAAAGAAGGAAATGATGCCTCGTTTGTGGCCCTTTCAAAGGAAAACATTTTGATGCAATTTTTTTTCAGTATATTTTTTTTTTCTCCTGAGTGAGGTCCTATCATACTTACCACAAAACCTTTTTGTATTTGCAAACTGCTTACGCTGTTACAGCATACTCCCATGTTTTGTTTTACGATGCGTCGTGGACCTTTTGTATGCGAAGAGCGGGAGTCTGCACCATCTTTGATGGAACTTCATGTAGAGGTCTCCTCCGGGAGACCCAGAACCGTTCTTGGTTCAGAAGCTGTTTAGTCCTTGTAAAATGGGTGGGTTCTGAAACAACACAACAAAATTCTGGTCTAGCATTTGTGTGTGCATGCAGTGTAGAAAATGAGGAGTTTTTAACACAAAGGGGCGTTCATTAAATCTTCTGGATACTGTAACAATAGAACAATGCTCACATTTAGTATCTGGGTGGTTTTTTATGAATCACAATCGGCAGATATTGTAGCTGGTATGATTGCTGGAACGCTTTTTTTTTAAACGGTTTTCAGATTTCTTTATCTGTTTTTTTTTCTTTTTTTCTTGCAGTATTATGTGCCAAGAATCTTGCAAAGAAAGATTTCTTCAGTAAGTATGTCCTAATGGTATAACTTTCTACTCTTGATTAATCAGATTTATATGTAGATTGTGCATCACTGTCGTGGCTCATCTGTGTATGTCGTTTGTTCTGTGGTTCCATTCTTGCAGTAACGTTACATTATTCCAGGAGTACACATTACCCTGAATTGTATTTAGGTAGCCTAAACTCTGGGTTGGAAAGACTGAGGACTCACAAATTCTAGTTGGAAGTCTGAGACTGCGAGGAGGTTGCTGCTTGCGATTCTGTGTGTGGGTGCCAAGAGCATCCCCCTCAGAGGGCTCTTTTTGTAAAGGATGGCAAGGGTCTGGGTGACGTACCCCAGTGCTGCAGTCTCGCTGTTGTGTTAAGGACTGAATAAAAATGCCTAGATGGGTATGCACTGTTAAATTAAGCAGGTTTAGCCTTTTGTTTTCTAAAAACTTTCATAATTTATTGCAGATATTAATCTGCAATAATTAGGAACTCAGTTCTCTATTGTGGATTTTCTAAAGTAGTTTTAGGATAATAGCAACTTTTCTTTCCTTTGGGGAGAAGCAGAAGGTCATAATAACATTTTTTTTTTTGGAAGAAACAAACAAAAAAGTACTGTTTAATGGCACCTTTTCCCTTCCACAGGACTTCCCGACCCATTTGCAAAAATTGTTGTTGATGGGTCAGGTCAGTGCCATTCAACTGACACTGTGAAGAACACATTGGACCCCAAATGGAACCAGCATTACGATCTGTGAGTTGTTTGTAAGGTCATAAGTAAAAAATATTCTAGAGATTTACCTAGTAAATGGGTTGGCACTGCAACTTTATTTCGCGATAGCCAAAAGAGTCACAGTTGCTGAGGAGGACTGATTTTTTTGCAACAATAAATTACCTGTTACTAAAAGAGTGGTGCTTTGCTTTTAGGTGTTTGAATTTGGAAATGTTTGTGTGTCAGGTACACAGCACAAGCGCTAAGAGTAAGCTCTACTGGAGCAGCGCAGTCCAGCCTCTAGGAAAGATTGGCCTTGTTGTAGTGATTTATTTTCTTCAAATTATTAGAAACATAAATTTTAGATTTTTGTGCGTTAATCAGCTTGTTGCATAGCTTTTAATGAGGCTGTCTGTAGTTAAATTCATGCTGCAGTAATAGCAATTTAACATGCTGTGTGAAATCATAGTGCAGTAATTAATTAATAACACCATTTCAGGCTTAAGCACTTCTGTATTTATAATAAAGCAGCATGACCAATGTACTAAAATGTATCAGAACTTGTACTGAATAAAACATACATTCTGTGGAGTAAAAAGAGGTTATTTTTTCTAAAATTGCTCTTCTAATATATATTTTTCTAGATATGTTGGGAAGACAGATTCCATAACCATCAGTATATGGAACCATAAAAAAATCCACAAGAAACAGGGAGCTGGCTTCCTGGGGTGCGTCCGACTCCTTTCCAATGCCATCAGCAGGCTAAAAGATACTGGATGTAAGAGCAATTCCTCCCTGGCGCAACGCGATCAAGAACCTTCCGTGCCTTTTGTCCGAGTAGTGAATAGTATTCCCACCCCTTCTCCCGGAGTTTTGTTGATCTTTCCTATTCTCATTTGCAGACCAGCGCTTGGATCTATGCAAACTCAATCCCACAGATACCGATGCTGTACGAGGCCAAATAGTGGGTAAGAATACTCAGCCAAACTTTCATCTTCTTGGGTAAACACTCTGTGTGGACAAAGGTTGTATTGAAAAAGAAACCTGCAGTCATTATTGCTTCTGTGCCTTTTCTGTGTTGTGTCTCCTTAATTGGATTAAATTACATAACCTGAAAATTTTCTTTGTGCTCCTATGTAGGAGTTTGTTTTCTCTCCGTTAATATTGGGAAACAATATTAAAAAGAGGGAATACAGCTGGCAAGGTTTCTGATGCAGCTCTGGAAGGATACATGTTCCTGTGAAACTGATTGCGTTTGGACCAAGGTGACAGGCAAAGAGAATCTTAATGTGGAGAAGACTTAAAAGACATTTTGCAAATTGCTATTTTAATACCTTCGACTCATGTCACCGATTTGCAAATTTCAACAAGGCACTGCTGGTTTTCCAGCTCATTTACCCCATTTTACCATGTTTAGCTTCCTCCCACCCAACCCAAGCTTTTCATTGATACATTTTTGACAAACCCCAAATTCTCATTGTAATGATGACATCTAGTGGTGAGCAATTTCTTTCAGCCTGCCTTTCTGGGTCCTCATGAACCCCAGATGCAGAAACTGAGATGTTTGATTTTTACAGAAATAGAACTAGCTTAAGCTTTGGGGGAGTGAAGCCTCTGGTTTCTCTTCTCCCTTTTTAAAAAAACAGTAATGCGTTAGGGCTATAGAAATAGTTTTGGTAAGTGATGTGTCCTCAGGCATAGGGTATAACTTTCCTTAATATTTTACCCTGTATAAATGTGAGTTGTTTGGCTTTATGTTGTTTTTAAGGGAACAGTTGTTCTTTTATTATTAAACTTGTGATTTTTTTTTTTTTTTTTATTTCAGTCAGTTTACAGACGCGGGACAGAATAGGCACAGGAGGTTCTGTAGTAGACTGTAGAGGGCTTTTGGAGAATGAAGGGTAAGGATTGTTTTCTTTACACTCAATTAGAAAAAAAATGGTTTATATGTGGAAAGAATGTAATTAACACTATAAATATTAAATACTTAACACTACAAATATTAAGTATTAGTGTGACTAATATATTGTCTGGGAATATGTATCAGGTAGTAAGGTTATCGCTGGATAGTTACTTGAAGAAAATAAGCTAAACTGGGTAGGACTTTTTGTTACTCGTGTGTCTTGCACTTCCATGAGAATTTTGGGATATAAAAACCTGAACAGAGTGGCCCAACTTAGATTAAAAGTTGCAGTACTTGAAGTAATGGAGAGAGACAGAGAGAGGAGCAGTTATTTCTGCATTCACTTCTCTGTGATGGAAACTCTTGAAGTTTCCCCATTTTCAGAACGGTGTATGAAGATTCCGGACCGGGAAGGCCGCTGAGCTGTTTTATGGAAGAACCAGCACCGTATACAGACACTACGGGGGCTGCTGGTGGAGGCAACTGTCGCTTCGTAGAGTCCCCCAGTCAAGATCAGAGGCTTCAGGCACAGCGACTTCGGACTCCTGAAGTCAGAGGTCATGTACAGACACCTCAGAACAGACCGCACGGTCACCAGTCGCCTGACCTGCCGGAAGGCTACGGTAGGAGTTTTCCAGAACAAGAAATTGAAGTTCTTTTCAAAAGACTTCAGAGAAAATTTCTCCCATTTTAATATATAGATGTATTTTACCTGTTAGAACATGCAGCATCCTCGTGCATCTAATGGTCTGCATTTTGGAAAAGGAACTTAGCAGTGCAGGCGGGAGTTTGAGATGGGCTAATTAACAGTTGGCTACGCCAGGATACACAGAGGGATGGATGGTAAATTAAATATGAGGTTGTGATATGATGCTGTTACAGAAAATTCACTGCTAATCTTGGCTGTGTATCTGGGGAGAACGAATGTAAAGAGCTCTTTAAACTAGAGCAGCAATGCTATTTTTTCCTTCCCCCTTGGCATGTTGTGTAGGTTTGAGCCCACATTTGAGAAAAGATCAGGAAAATATAAAAGCAACACAGAAGCCAGTACTACAGAAGATTAGGGAGGATAAGATTAAGAAGAATTTAAGTCTTGGAAAAGAGCACACCAAATCTAGGAGTAAAGAAATCCAGTTTTGGCGTTTGGGTTGTCTCAAAATCTAAAAATAAAAGTGCAAACTAAAACATACTGGTGCATGGATTTGTGAGTTTCAAAAGGAATACTGGAATGTGTAGTCAAGTGAATTTGTGAAGACAGTGTTTAAGGACAAAACAGGCCATGCTGCAAGAGATCAGGTGGGATGGCTCAAGTACTTTCTCCTAGCACTGACAGAAGGATAATATGCTAATGGCTTTGAACAAACTGCTTATTGTGATTTTTTTCAGATCTGTAATTAAGAATAATGTTTTTTCCCTTTTCATAGAACAAAGAACAACGGTACAGGGACAGGTTTATTTTTTGCACACACAGACTGGAGTTAGCACATGGCATGACCCTAGGATACCAAGGTATGTGTGTATAGTACAAAGTCAGGGGTTTTGGCGTGTGTGTGGCAGTAGGCGGAATATTTAAAAGCAAAAATCTATGAAGTGGCCAGTCTAAATGTAAAGGGAGAGCTACAAGCAGAGGAATAATTTTGGATCTTTCTAGTTACCTTTTCACCAAACATTAAGGATTGTTCTTTTTGAAATAAAGAATTACCTACTTGTGAATCATCCAAAACAAAAGAGGAAAATATTGTTTTTTCATGAAGCTACAGATTTCTGAATCTTACTTAATCTTACTTAAAATTTGGAGTTTGGACTGCAAATTGAAGAAAAACGTGACTACTTTCTCAAAGCCATTGTTTCTTGAGTCTTGAACTTGTAACTTCTGCTCTAGTAGTGCTCACTTATTTATAACTGAAGAAGAGATTGCTTGTCATCTTTAAACTTGAAGTGGTGTTGGGTTTTTTTATGCTTTAGACCAATGATGTGTGGTTACAAAATTTGAATCTTCCACAGGATTAAGTTAGTAAAGCCTCTTTAAACCTTAACCTGCAGTTAATCCACGTCTTTGTGACTAAGGTCTGGCGCTCATCCTTGAGGAGCTCTGAATCTGGGCTGTTTCTCTGGACCACCTGCACACCAGATTCAAGAGTGAAACACAAAGCTCGTGACTCCTTCAGCTGCTGCACTGGCTGGATAATACACAAATGTGATACAGGATATTAGAAAAATGGTATAAAGTAGTGTAGGCAAGAGTGTTGATAAGCCCACAGTATATGGAAGGATATGAAAAATAAAGTTGAGAGAGAAAAAATAGCTGATGTTAGATTAGCTGGTATAATTGGAAGAAGTGACAGTGCTCATTCTTCGTGTCGCTCATGTCAGGCTTGTGTGCCCAAAGCCTTGTCTCTTCTTCCAGTGGTGCTGGTTGGCGTAATGAAAAGTATTGCTGCTTTTCTCAACAAATCTTAGAGACAGGTTTTTGGGACCAGCAATGTAAGTGGACACAATGTCTTGTGAGTCACAGGTCACTTTTACTTTAGTTAAAGGTGGCTTTCTTACTACCAAGGTTGTCACTTACTACCAGGTTGGACCCGGCTCTGAGCAACCTGATCCGGTTGGAGATGTCCCTGCTCCTTGCAGGGGGGTTGGACTGGATGGCCTTGAAAGGTCCCTTCCAACCCAAACCATTCTGTGATTCTAAGTTGCAGTGCAGAAACCTAACCTGGGCATTGAGCACAGATGTAGGTTAAAACTTGGTGTAATCAGATCTCTGAAGTACTTTCAGATGCACAGCTGATTGAAACAAATGGTTACAACCATAATCTTCTTTAAGGAGCCTAACAAAGGCTTGTCTGTCTCCCCATGTTCTCCCTGCTGGCTTCTACTCACTCAACACTAATGAAGCCTTTGGTGTACAAAGTGTTTCTACCTCTTCCAAAGCCTCTCATCAGTATTTATACTGATGTTGCATAGTTAGATTTAGGTAAGGGAATATACTGAGTGGTGCCTTCAGCCCTGGATAATATATGAATCCATGCCAGCTGTCTAGAGAATATTTATAAACAACAACTTTTCTATCTAAAAATAATCTTCAGGTTTCCCTCCTTCCTTTTCTTGCCACGCTTAGTGTTTTCCTCTGTTGGGTGGCTGAGGCCCTAAGCGTTCCCGGTACGCTAGCTGTAAATACGTCCTACGTAGTGAATTCAAACAGCACCTGAAAGTGAGCAACTACCTTTAGCAGCACTTAGAATGACATCCAAAATCCATCTAGGATGAAAGGGGTGAATGTGTTGGTGAAGCCTTACTCTCGATGATTTAGAAGTCAAATAGTAAGGATTCTAACCTTGTCTAATTAAAGAGGTGATTTTTATTTTTTTTCTTTAGGTGATTTTAGTATTTGGCTGCCTTAGCTTCTTGACTTACTGGGTCTTTGGAGACAGTGGTTGATGCAGAGGTCTTTGCTAAATTGTTTGGTTTTCTGCACAAAAATGTGCAGAATGTGATTTGGTGGATCACATTAGTGTTAATGGGAATTTTTCTGTGACATTTTTGCTATGAAAAGTCTCTTCCTCCTTTTACAGCCCTCAGAAGCCCTGTCATCACCTAAATGATGATGTTCCATATTGAAGTTACCTTTAAGCTGTATGGCTTTGTTACTTTCAAGGCCTTCCAAAGACAGAAGGTGTTTTGCTGGTTTACCTTTCTATCAGTGTACCGTGCATAGATACGGAGTTGCACCACTTAGAGTGGGGATCCTAAAAAGCATTAAAACAGCTATTCTATCCTTCTTCTTAAGACTTTTAGCCTAGAATCACTGAGCACCAAATTCATTCGCCTCTCTCTGCTGAACATAAATTGGCTTCATCTGAACTTCAGGAGTGCTTTAACTTCTTGTTTGCTTTTCTCCTTAGAGACCTTAACAGTGTGAATTGTGATGAACTCGGACCTTTGCCTCCAGGTTGGGAAGTTAGAAGTACAGTTTCAGGAAGAATATATTTTGTAGATCACAACAACAGAACCACACAATTCACAGATCCACGACTACATCACATCATGAAGTAAGAACCTTGCCTGATAATTCATCTCAAGTTTGGATTCTTAAACCTTTTAGTCATGAGTCAGGAGGGGCTGAAAAACTGCTTAATAACGATGTAGGGGAATGTATGCAACCAATGTTCTAGTCAGGGTCCAAGCATTGGATTGCTTTGCAGTCCTCAGGGACTTGCTTATTTCGGCACAACACAACGCTGCTCCCTTTAAGATGGTTTGACAAAATTGCACCGAGCTGTGCTGGAGCGAATATGCAGTTCTGGAAATGCTGGGCTGTGGGGTAGAGGATCTGCCAGGCGGTTCAACAGCGGTCAGCTCATGCCTGTCTGGATTAGCAATTCTAGCTCTGTGCTAGCTGTGCTAGGCCTGAACTTTGTGCTCCTGTGAGCTCCAGACAACAGGAATATAAAGCCAGCTGGAGTCTGGTCGCCCGGTGCTGTGCACAGCCAGCTCGGGTTTAGCAGGATTTAATAAGCTCAAGCTCCGCATCATGCAAAGGCAGCTGAACTGTTACAGAACTGACCCTGGAAGCAGCCTGGCAGGGCTTGCTGTGCCCAGGATCAGACTTTTTCCTGGATCTGAGTTGTCTGTGCTTGAAGCCAGCTGGGGAATCTCTGTATCTAAAAAATAATTGCTTCACAACCCAAATAAAGCACTGATGGATAATGATAGTTGAATGTGTGAAGCTGTAACTATTTGGAGCAACTACATCTTTCTCTTTTAATAACCCTGGATGCATACTTTTACTCTGTCAGGAATCCCCAGCCTTATTTTGCATGGAGCTGGAATAAAATTCATTGCGGCTGTTAGATGGTTCCATTTATAGAGCTGTTGTTTGTTCCGTTAGAGGTCTCTTTTTGTGTTATGCTCTTGAAAGTTGTCTCCATATGGGATAAATACTGCACAAACTTTAATTACTGCTCAGTCAGCATTCAGTGATCATGCTCCACAGCCTTCCACAATGTATGGCCATATAAAAACTGAGCTGAAACATGCTGAAACTCTTCATTGTAAATATCTGTATTCCTCACATCCCTGACTGTTGGATAATGATGCTATAGAAGTTACCCAGCTGAATAACCATTTCACTCCAGATTCCTCTTAGAGAAGCTTAATCAGTTCTTCCATCATTGTTTTACATATTCCTTACTGTTATGCTTCTAGAATAAGTATCTTTCTTTTCTTTCAAAGCCATCAATGCCAGCTAAAAGAGCCCAGCCAGCAGCCTCTGCCAGCTCCAAATGAGGGGTCACTAGAAGACGGTGAGGAGTTGCCTGCACAGAGATATGAAAGAGATTTGGTACAAAAGTTGAAAGTTCTTAGACATGAGCTCTCTCTTCAGCAACCGCAGGCTGGTCACTGTCGCATTGAAGTATCCAGAGAGGAAATATTTGAGGTATTGACTTTTTAGTACTTATTGCAGCTTTTGTCACTCACTAGTTAAGTAAAACTGATCTTTGATTATAGCAGCTCTGCTTTGTGAAAGAGGCAGTGAATACCAGCAAGTGTTAACAGAGTTGGCATTGGAATCTGCTTCAGATTAACACGTTAGCAGAATAACGTTTGCTGTAGTTGAGTAACAGTCTATTACAGTAATGCATCTTAGTAGACTTAATTATAGGAAAGAAATAACATGTCTAATTGTAAAAATACACATACAGGAATCCTACCGTCAGATAATGAAGATGAGGCCAAAGGACTTGAAAAAGAGGCTGATGGTGAAATTTCGAGGAGAGGAAGGCCTGGATTATGGAGGAGTAGCAAGGTGAGATTTGGGGGGGGGGGGTGTCTGACACACTTTAACTGTAAAATTGTCTTTAAAGTGACCCATGGCTGATGTCATTCCCTTTCAAATGATCTGTTAAAGGTACATATAAGTTATTTGTGATCTGGTTTGTAGATTGTGGTTGTAGCTTCAGTGGTCATAACGTAGTAGGTTGGAAAGTGGAAGCATGTGATTTAACAGTTGTTGCACAGCTGCCCTAGTGTCAAAGGCTCCTACTAAATGACTTGGTATGCCTTGTATTTGGGAAGTTACTGGAAGTCATGACAGATTGAGGTGTTTCTGTTTCCCCTCTTCTCCGTAGATGCTCTGTTTTCATCACCATTACCCAATGAGTGTCAAAGGCTTGTGTAGGATAGGCTATTGATCTTATTGCCGAAAGTGCTGGTCCCAGCAACAGGGTCCAGTTTCGTAAGCGTGACCAGCTGAAATTGTGAGGCCTTTGAAGAAGGATATAGACCCTGAAGTAAAATCCAAATCACAGTAAAGGTTTTATTAAATTCACCTGTCTGATTTCCAGTGAATGGATTGCAAGATGATAGGGGGTTTTTTTTGTAATGTCTCAGCCACATTCAGGAGAGTCCTCCAATCTACTGGAGCAGGAGTGGAAATGAAGTAATCCTAAACAAAGGCTAATTTTTTAGAGAAGGCTTGTCTCACTCTTTAAGTTTTTAAGCATCCTTTTTGGTCTGCAAATGGAGGGCAGTGCAAGGTGATTTTGAAATAAACATTTCATAACTGTGACTAGTTTGATGATTCATAATAATTGTGTTATCTGAAACTTAAGTGGAAGTTGCAGCCTTCTGAAATACTTTTTTTTTTTTTTTTCCTGGCAGAGAATGGTTATATTTACTGTGCCATGAAATGTTGAATCCCTATTATGGACTCTTCCAGTACTCCACAGATAATATTTACATGCTGCAAATCAACCCAGACTCTTCTATCAATCCTGTAAGTATTAAATTCTGAGCAACATACCTAGTTTAACAGATGTCCCCTGCAGTTTTTTATTAGGGGTCTTCTTCCATGACAGCAGTGTGAACTGAAGGGTAAAGCAGAATAAGAATGTGTTAATGAGTCTCATTGAACAAAACCCCTCTGCTTCATACTATATCAGACATCAGACATGACAGAGGAGGTATCCTGTGATAAGTGATCTGATTTCTTTGAGACTCCTCAGTACTGACTGGGGTGCGTGGTGATTCTGAAAAGATATGCATGGGTGAAATTAAATGCAGACTGTTGTGTAAACAGCATTGCATCCTAAGCGTGTTCCCCCCACGACCGTAGGGGCTTGTATGCCCTGGTTGTCCTTTCTCAGTAAGTTGCTGTGCTTGCTTTTTTTTCTTGCTGGAGGATTCGTATTGATGCAGACCATAAAAGGAGCAGCAATTCTGTATTAGTACAGGGGAATTTTTTCTGACGTGACATTTCCTGACATTTGCTCTGTAAGATGAGGGAGAGAGATTGGAAGAATCTCAGCCGTTTACGCTTCAGTTTTCAAAAGTCAGTTTATAAGCAACGTGAAAGACATGAAGGAAATGAGAATGTGGCCTGCATGAGCAAAAGATTTTGATGGTTCAAAAAAGAATAAACTAATTTGCTTGGAATTGTTGTATCTTGGATTCTGGCGATTTCGTGGGGATTTTCTTTCCCTGAGTTCTGCCCTTTGTGAAGTTTAGAGGACCTGTATCCAATTTATTAGTCAGGTAGTGCACGGGGACTTGTTTAAGACATTTAATCATGAAATGCTTCTGTTCTTGGTTACGTTATGAGGAAAAATGGTGGCTCCTCTTGCCCAAAGGATTGCAGGTCACTTGCGCTGAACGTACAACTGATGGAGCAGATATAACCACAAGATGTCAGTGTCTTCCCGCTGCCTGATTTTTTCTCCTCTCCCTTCAGGACCATTTGTCTTATTTCCATTTTGTTGGTCGGATCATGGGTTTGGCTGTGTTCCATGGACACTATATCAATGGGGGGTTCACGGTTCCCTTCTACAAACAGCTTCTGGGGAAGCCCATCCAGCTCTCCGATCTGGAGTCTGTTGACCCAGAATTACACAAAAGTTTAGTCTGGATCTTGTAAGTACTGTATCAGTTGCCTGGCTCTAGAGAAGATGGGGTAGAGTATACTGGCAGTAATGAGATAATGCTTACTAGAAAATGTTTGCAAAAATCTTGTAATGGGGAGATCTGTACAGGCTTATTTTTATGCCAGAAAGCTCAAGATACTTGAGGAAAAGTTCAGAACAAAATCCACCATTTGGTGTAGCTTTGGGACTCTTGACTCTCTTGATGTCTGTTAAATTCACTGCTTGCTATCTATTCTGTGCTTCAAAACAGTGCATGACAGCACGTCTGTTTATTGCTCTGTGTGTATATATATAAAAAAACAGAATATGTGTGTGTGTGTGTTTGTGTATGTAGGGTTTAATTCATTATTGCATTACTAGAATTAGATTAATTCCTTGTATCTGGTCAGGCTCTTCAACATGCATTAAGCTGTGCAGAAATTGGTGACTGTGGCGGTGTTTCTCAAGTGGTGTGAGATGCAGACGGCTCATTGCTAGGTTTATCCTGGAGACTAAGCGTTCAAATAACAAACTGTCAGCATCAACACTGAGAGTTATCAAAATACCAAAAATATTAGGCTTACCCTCTGCCTTTCCATTGCCAGAGAGAACGATATCACCCCGGTTCTGGACCATACTTTTTGTGTGGAACACAATGCCTTTGGGCGGATTTTACAGCATGAACTCAAACCAAATGGCAGGAATATCCCAGTGACAGAGGAGAACAAGAAAGAATATGTCAGGTATTGCAGAACAAAAATATAGCCTTCAAATGTAGTGGAAAGAAGGTAGTAAAGCGATTAATTTTTTTATATAGTGAAACTAATGAAATAGGTATTCTGGGGGGAAATACCTGAGCCATAGATGGCGTGAGCGTTTTCACACCATGCCCGATTGTAGGACCTGGGGAGATGAAGCTGGGAATTGTACTTTGGTTTTTCTATTGATGGTGTGGTAATTAATTATTGATGGAAAAAGGAACTGATAAGCACTTCTCCCATGCTACAAAATGGGTTAAAACAAGTTCCTCTGCAAAATGAGCATTTTCCAGCTTTGCTCTAAAAAGTCCAGTCCTATCTAGATCATCATCCCTGACTTTTTCTTTCCCCCCTCCCAGGTTGTATGTAAACTGGCGATTTATGAGAGGAATAGAGGCACAGTTCCTGGCTCTGCAGAAGGGTTTTAATGAACTTATTCCTCAACATCTCCTTAAGCCTTTCGACCAGAAGGAACTTGAGGTATACATTTTATCCACATTGAATATTGTTTTGTCATTTGTTTGATCCGCAATTGAGCACTGATTTTACAAAACAAAACAAACAAATAACAAACCCATGAAACTTATTCCAGTGTATGTACCAGAAAGCTGTGTATTTGTTTAACCAAACCCTTTTTAGTTTATTCTAGACATTCTTTGGGTTAACATTATTGAGAGGACTACTTAAACAGGGAAAGACAAACACAAATGTTGTATAACCAAGGAGTAACGCTCAAAGCAGGTGGTCTGGGCAGGGAGGGAGTACTGCAGGTTTGAGGAACTGTTGGCAAGACCTAATGTGGTATCTACCCCAGAACTTGTTTTCTTCTATAACTGTTTTCATACATGGCTGTTTCTACATTCACGTACAGCATGGTTTACAGCAAGTAAAATAGAAGTGTAGAGCATACAGAAAGGAAATGAATTTGTCTTCTCTTTTAATCTTGAGGTGTAGACTGTTACCTCTTAAAACAGTTCCCATTACAGCAATTTTTCCTCTTTTTTTGCCTTTTTGAAAAAAAAAATTAGGCAACTTGTGGAATATGGACCATTTGTGGTAGAGGAAGCACCAGCTTCATGCTAGTCATTCATGCATGCTGATTAATCCCATGAAGTTATTGCATTCCGTTTGCTAGCTGCTTGAAAAGGCAAATTAAAAATCCATTAAATATTTCAATACTGTCTGTGTCAGAACAGTCACAACTGTCCTAATAATGTAGATGAGTGCAAGTGGGTGCTGTCTTGGTGACACACAAAGGCAGCTGCTAAATGGTAGCTCTCAGAAATGTGATCCTCAATCTGAAGTATTATGGGAAATTTAGAATATGACGCACATTTTGTTTTGAGGGATAAAGCTTTCTCTGTGCCATTTGTTTGTCGTTGCCAGGGAGGTGGTTAGATTCATGGCCAGCAGTGACTTCCTTTTTACAGTGTTTTGCAACCTGGTGTCATCTGGAGAGGAGATTGAAGTAATATGTCTGGTCTCTCTCAGAACCTCTCACAAACGACATCAGAAAACAGATGCAAAGTTTCTGTAGTTTGTTGTGGAACAACAAACCAACTAGAGTGTTACCATAAACTGCGCAGGATTCTGTCGTAGTTGGTACTGGCACTCTCTAGGACAAACCTGCATTAGGACAAGGGTGTGTAGCGCAGTAGATGGCATGCAGTCTTCCAAGTCTGTGCTGCACCCTCATAAAGATGTGCTGTACTTTTCAGGTAGGATAAATTTTACAAAGCAGATCTTGAATGGACTTTTGACTCTAGTTCATTGTGAAAATTCTAGTTCTAGCCTCAGTGTCATTGCAGTTTCACTGGAGAGATTTACTGCCTGTTGTAAACTGGTTTGGAGTGTTACCATGCATCAAAAAAGTGGTTCAAGCATGCAAAGTCTGCTAGGCTTCATGAAATAGCTGGGTGTATGTTTTTATAGCTGCAAACCTGAAATGACTCTGAATGTTAAAGCATTTTTCTAATCCTTTAACAGCTAATCATAGGAGGCCTGGATAAGATAGACTTGAATGACTGGAAGTCAAACACACGTCTAAAGCACTGCATGGCAGATAGCAATATTGTGAAGTGGTTCTGGCAAGCAGTGGAAACGTTTGATGAAGAAAGAAGGGCAAGGCTGCTGCAGTTTGTGACGGGTTCGACGCGTGTCCCGCTTCAAGGTTTCAAGGCTTTACAAGGTGACTGATGTGGAGGCTGAGTTAATCTGTGGCGAGAGAAAGAAATAAAAATCGTTTGGTATCTACTAGCCCCTTGTAAAATATCAGCATATTACTGGACAACTCAAGCACTTACAAGCTCCAGCTCCCAAGAGCAGTTTTTAGTTTGTCAGCAGCTCTGCTGATAGTGAACACTTCAGCTGTTGCTGATCATCATGATTCAACCTCAGTCAGCAACCAAGTACCACAAAACCGCTCGCTTCCCCTCACTGGTGGGATGGGGGAGAGAATCTGAGGGGTAAAAGTAAGAAAACTTGTGGGTTGAGATAAGAACAGTTTAATGATTTCAGTAAAATAAAATATAATACTAATAATAAATTGTAATGGAAAGGAAAACAACAAAAAAAGGAAGAGAAACAAAACACAAGTGATGCAGCCGCTCACCACCCACTGACCAATGCCCAGCCAGTCTCCGAGCGGCGATTGCTGTCCCCTGGCCAACTCCCCCCAGTTTATAGGCTGAGCAGGATCTCCTGTGGTATGGAATATCCCTTTGGCCCGTTTGGGTCACTGTCCTGGCTGTGCCCCCTCTCAGCGTCTTGTACACCTCCAGCGTTCTCGCTGGCAGGACATGAGAAGCTGAAAAGTCCTTGACTTGGTGTAAGCACTACTTAGCAGCAACTAAAACATCGGTGTGTTATCAGCATTATTCTCATACTAAATCCAGACCACAGGACTATACCAGTTACTAGGAAAAAAATTAACTTTATTCCAGCTGAAACCAGGACAATTGTGATAGAAGCTGGTAAATCTGTCGTCATGTTACACATTGACTGGTGTCAATATTAGCTTATCAGTCTCCTACAACTCTTGACTGATGGTAGAATCATTGCCTGCTAGCACACACATCATCATAGAGCCTAGCAAACAACTTTTTCCTATTAAAATTGTATTCCCTGTTTGGCAAAAAAAAAAACTTTAGACTTTAAAACAAGTTCCTGAAAATTGCTTTTTTTCCCCATCGGAAAAGGTGGCAGTGTCCTAGGCTGTTGTGATTCTCCTGGTAACATTCCATCTACTGGCTGACAGTAAGCTGATGTTCAAAATTAAAATACATAGTTCTGGTTTGTTAATATAAAATTTAGCAGCTTTCCAAAATACTGCTCTGCAAATTCATTGTCATGAACAGCCCTGTCGCTTCTGCCACCCCTTCCGTCAGCT
The DNA here is from genome assembly GCA_009806455.1 of Tetrax tetrax. NCBI lineage: Eukaryota > Metazoa > Chordata > Aves > Otidiformes > Otididae > Tetrax > Tetrax tetrax. Next base: position 120,959 of record WHYT01015084.1, on the reverse strand, counting down.
GCAAATCTGATCTACAGATTCAGCCTATGACACACTAATGTTTGCAGCTGGAACTGTCATTTTCTCTTTTGCCTCTTTAGAAGCAGCAAAATCTGTGTGCGTGAATGATGTTTTGTTGAAGTGCATTAACTAGAATGTCTGTCTGTAAGGTTCTACAGGCGCTGCAGGACCCAGACTGTTTACCATCCATTTAATAGATGCAAACACAGACAACCTTCCAAAAGCCCACACTTGGTAAGATGAAAACATTTTTGCGTGTCAGTGCTTGCTTTTCCTTTGCATTGGTTGAAAGGAATCATCTCTGTGGAGTCATCTCTGTTTGTCCTGGGCATGGATTAGCCGTGTGATACGCAGAGATGACTCCCAAGTGTGCTTTGCTAGCTTGGAAATATCTGTACTCTGCAGCCAGCAAAATAATCAGCTTCTCTTCTTACAGCTTGATTTGTCTTCTGTGCTGTCTGTGGTTTTTGTTTATCCCAGAGTTGATAATTCTGGATAGTGAGATGTTTGTAAGTTCATTTTTACATGTTCAGCAAAAGTATTCACCGAGAAATGACTCACAGCAAAGAGTCCTTACGCAGGGTTACAAGGAATAGTTTTCAGATGTGAAATGTAGGAAGAGCGTGCTGTTGGTACAGTGTAGGCACAGACCTGCGCTCCTGTACGGAAGTCTCCCTCTGTCAGAGACGGGAAGTCATTTCAGCAGCGGCACAGATTGTCTGCAGGCAGAGCAGGGAGCAGGCCTGTCTGATGTCTTGCGTTATTTGCAAGCCTTCTGCATCTGCAACCTGCCTCCTCCTTCCAAGCGCTGCCCCCTTAAGTCATGCATTCCTGCCTCAGAAATACAGTTGCCTTTATCTTGGCTCCTTTGGCCACTGGAGTGGCTGAGGCTTTCTTTGATTTTTACAAATTCTATCTCTATGTAGCTGATCTAGAGTTTTGGGGGTTTTTTTCCGATTATTTTAGATTGATATGCTGCAATGTGTTGTTGTTTTACCTCTAGCTTTAACCGGATCGACATTCCGCCTTATGAGTCATACGAGAAGCTTTATGAGAAGCTGTTGACAGCTGTGGAAGAGACATGTGGGTTTGCTGTGGAGTGAAAAAGCAACCAAAGGAAACAGATGCTAGCTCATGGACCACCAAATCAAAAGCTAGAAGAAGCTTGCTGTGAACTTCCTGCTAAGCTGTCTGAAGCATCGGAACTCTGGACAACTTAGAGATGGGGCTGTTTCCCTTCCGCCGCTGGTGGATGAGGGTGGGGGTAGGGGCTTTTGTTGGTGGTTTCCAACTCTATTTTCTCCCCTTTGTTACAAAAACCCTTTCCCTCTTCTTCCATCCCCCGTAAAACGAAATGCAGCCAAGTTCAGCATTTGGCTTTGTGACACAGGATATTCTGCTAGATTTGTAACACATATTGTGATAGGGTCAGTGACCTGTGGGTTTTTTTTAATAGGAGAATCAAAGCGTAATTAAGAATGAGCTTAATTTGTTGAGGACTTGCAACTGGTAGGTGTACCTGGTTAATTTGTCTTAAATCAAGCTTGAGCCCTTGTAGAGTCTGGCGGATGCGGAGTGTCTGACTGGCACTAGAATTTGCATTGCACATTTTAAACACCTGTTTAAAAAGTAAACTTCTAGCAGAAAATACCTCCATATGAACATTTAACTGAAAGGTAAAGAAATCCAAGCTCTGCCTTAGCAGGAAGCTCCCAGTGGAAGCTGTGGCTCACCTTGAGAAAAGTGAAGGAATCTGGGACAGCTTAAACGGTATTGTATGATTTCTTTTTGGTTGTCCTGGCTGAAATCTAATTGTTTTGCACTTGAAAACAATTATTTCCTCCCGCAGAATTACTTTCCATAGTTTGTTCAGATGTAAGTACCTTGCAGAGAAGCCTTGTAAGGAGGAGACAGAGGATAAAAATCTGTTCAATCCCAAAGCTGTGATTTCTGTGCCACTGTTTTACCCGAGGTGTGTTTGTGTGACTTTAAATTTAAAGACTAGCATGGAAATCGCTGAAGGCTAAGTTAACAGAGCAGATTCTGTTCTGAAGTTTTTGGCCTTGGGAAAGGTTTATTTGGAGGTTGAGGTAAAAGGGTAACTATATAGTGAGTGCATTTTAAATGTTACGGAAAGCTATTGGAATAATTTATTACTTCAGTTCTGTAGGGATGAAGATTTCTCCAGAGAGCCATATAAGGCTATTTTTTTTCAAATACCTGAAACTAATATTAAAAGGTTTCTTCTCTAACACATTGCTAAAATGACTTCCCAGGGGAAACAAAAGCAAATCAAATACCTGAATCACTAACGTTTTTTCCAGTTTGCACACCGAGATGAGACAGTATTTTAACAAATAACACGGCTTCAGAAAGTCCCAGTTATCTATCAAACGCGTCTAAACGTAAGTAAAGCAGACTTGCTTGTATAGGGTTTTTTTTTTGGCAAGCCTGATTTTTAGAGAGATTCATTACTGAAACATTTAACAGATGTTATGTTTATGGAGTAGTGCATTGAAATTCAGCTGTGGGTGAGAGATCGTTTGTAGATGATGTCTACTGGAATACTTCTATTTTGTCTTTTTTTTTAATTGAATTTGATAATAGCTTTAAACTGTGATAGGACAGAAAGTAGGCACTTGTCAAAACCCTGGCATCTTTCTCTGTTCTGTTTGTGATTTTTTTTTTTTTTCCCTCCCTCTATTGACCATAATTCTTGTGATTCGTTGTTGGGAGTAAGGATTGCGTGGAGGTGTGATATTGTACCGTTTTGTGAGATTTGCACGGGGTGGCTAAAGATGCTCGTCCTGCAAGACTGTACAGGAGAGGCATATTTAGACCCATGTTCTGTAGGAATCTTTTGGCACTTGGGGACCAGTTTCTGCAGTACTGGTTATTGGGACATAAATGAAACTACGTGACTCTCTTGCAGAAAAGAGAGGAAGTGTAACTGTGGGCAGAGAAGCATCTTGCACGGTCTTGGGCTGAGCGGCAGAATCCCCACAGCCCTGACTTTTCAAACTGGCTGCGAAGTCGTACCTGTTCACAGAGTGTATTTAATCCTTTCAGTACGTTTGAATGTGCAATAAGCCAGTCAGATAGGAAAAATGCAAAATGGATTATTGCCCAAAAGCTTTGCATGCGGTCTCACGTGGATTTTTCACTAAAAGAGTTTTTAAAAAAAAGCCCAGATACCGAAGCCCACCACTGATGAAAATCCTATCACGCGAGCTCTGCCTGCAGCACAACTGGCTCAGTAAAAACCAAGTGAGGTGAAGGTGAAGGCCCTTGATTGGAGATCTACAGGTCAAGTAGCTTTATGTCAACGACGCAGTTGACATATGATAGTTCCTAATGTCTTTGCTAGGTCAGTGTTTTATTGAATGCACAAAATAAGAGTAGGCAAGGATTGTTTTTTTGAAAAGTCTGTCTGTTTTTTGCTGTATTTAAAAGCCCTTGTCAAGGTACCTCCTCCATGCTGACAGTAATGAGAATAGGGCACTGTCTTTTTAATTATTTCAGTTCTCTTTTAAACAGCTTCACCACCTCTCCCATCATGTCGTCTTTGCAATTTTGTGCCACTTCAGTGACGATGAAGACATTTTTGGTATTGTCCTGTACGTGCATTTGAGGCAGGCCTTAAAGCTGGTTGGATGGATAGAGGAAAATAAAGTAGTGAGGCAGAATGGGTTTTAAGCGATGGCTTGTTCTTCCTGTGGCTGGTGTGAAGGCCAGGGGAGGACGAAATGCAAACAAGAGTTTGCACAGCTTGAGCCATTGACTCCGAGGTCTCGGGAGCCGTTCGGATAACCTCAGCTGTCTGAATTTGTGTGTTCATTCCCACTTGGTCTGCCAGCACTTGAACTGGTTGTTACTTCTCAAACTTGCCCAAAGAATAACATCTGAGTCTGGTGTGTTCATCTTGTCATTACACGTTCCACCTTCTACACGGATACTCTTGGATCTGACCTGTAGGAAGTACAAGGTACAGTGTGTCTTTTGTTCCTGGCCTAAAGGCAACCCTAAAAGCTGGTCCATTGGCACAGACCCTCAGTGCTTGCCCTGATACTGCTCATCAGCCTCTACTATATGCTCAGGGATGTAGGAAACCACCACTTCGCTCGTGTTTTCCATCGGGAAGAAACGAGACTGTTTTATGAACGTTAGCGTTAACTTGGGCATTATGTTAGATGAGACCCTGCTTCAAAAAGGCTGCTCGAAGCTCCAGACGGTGCAGTCGGCGTTTGCTCAGCAGTATGTGCTTAGTTCCAGTCGAGGTGGTTATGAAATCCAACAGATCTTGTAAATTAGTGATCCAGCCACCGGGCCCTCTGGAGCCAGTGCCCAGGTTCAGGGCCGCGTGGCACAGCAAGTTCCCAGAAACACAGTATGGATCTGTTTTTAATTTGTTAATTTTTTGTTCCTCAACCACTTTATAATGTATTTTTTTAATTTATTATTTTGTAATGTCATGTTTAAGTATTGCTGCTATCCTTGTTATTCTTCCCACTGTTTTTATTGCAGATTTATTTTGTGAAAGTTGTACACTAATGTTTCATTTTATGTCTAAATCAAAGTATTTAAAGAAATACTAGTTCTATTTAATGTGGTTATGGAACCAGCTGGAATAAACAGTGATTGTATAGTAGGCTGGACCCAGGAGGTCATGTTCATTTTTGTTACATATGCAATAAACTCACAACTTTAAAATCTTGGTATCCACCGTTCTGTTTGTTTAAAACATTTACGGAAGTCACAGGAAAATTGATACGTTCATAATTAAAGTGTGTGGCAGTGCTGTGCTTAGTGTAGCTGGAGATGGGGTGGAGGATAAAGGCAGAGCGTTAAAGGTGACCACAACAGAAAAATATTGCTGTCACTAAAAATTCTGTAGCAATACTGAGTAAGATTTTTTTTAAAAATCAGGTGCAGAGTTCGTTGTGATGAAGCTGTCCTGGTGTTAGCAGTGGCTGCGCTCATGAATACTGAGCATCGGTGTTTGCGCGCAAAACGGGCTCACGCTGTTCTGAGTGCCAGCACCTCTGCGCTGGGATTGTGGCTGTAGCTGCTGACTCAGCAGGCAAGGCATGGAAATGCAACTGATTTAACAGATTTCCATGGACTGCCCAGATAAAACTCCTTTCCAGGTAGAATACTTCCATTCCTTTAGCTGATTAATTACCAGCCTTTATCTTTTTGTCTTCTTACCTTATTATTTGTTCTCTTATTTTTCCAAAACCTCAGTTTGCAGGACAGAAATTTTTGGGAAGTATTCCTGATTTCTGGTATCCTTTTGGTATGTGGGCATAGCTGAGAGAAAAGAGGATTCCTGCAGCCGGCTCCAGTGGATGTGGTGTGCTGTAGAGCAGTTGCTGTAGGACATCTGTGCTATGTGAACTTTTTGAAGACGTGATAAAAAAAATAATATTTCTCTGAAGAAATTTTGCAGAGCTCAAGGAATTGACTGTCTCTTTTATGGAAGATTGGCAAGTCAATTAAATTCCTCAAGTTAAATTTTCCAGTCTCTGCCTTTTTCTGCAGGACATCCAAAGCCAGACTATGAGCAGGAGCCACTGGTCTCGTAATTTAATTTCTGATGATGCTCCTGTGTCCTAGGCACTCTGCCTGCTTGGGGAAAGACAGCCCCTGCCCACTACGATGTGCTTTAAAAAGGCACAGCAGAACGGGTTTTAATTCACAAGAAAGCCTCTTTATATTTTCTGTTGGTGCTTTACAGTTTGATGCCTCCCTCTCACTTCCCTTTTCAGCCTTTTTTCACACGTGGCTTAGAGTAAAAATTAAAACCCCAAAGCTTTGCCAATCAATGTTCACAGATTAAATCCTTTCAGGTGTGGTGGGGCACGGAGGGCAGGAGGAGAAGAGGCTGCCTTTCTTTCTGATCTCGCTGATTTGAAACAAGATCAGGAGGAGGTTATAAATTTATATAACCGCTGTGTGCACTCTTGCAACTGTTTGCAGGATGGATGATGCAAAGAACCCCCACGTCTCCCGCGGACCCTCTCCCAGCCTTGGCCGCAGCGTTGCTTGTATCCCTCTAGAGAACAGGAGCCCCTGACACGGGACCAGGACGCTGCTGCATCGCGCAGAGATGCAATAAAACAAAATCTGCCTGGAGAGCTCGTGGCTGGACGTAAGATGACAGGAAGGAGGTTAGGCACCAGCAGGGTGAGGAGGATGGATGTTTTCTTGCGCCTCGACCGGGCTTTTACGGCCTACAGAAGAGGGGTATTTCAAGGGCAAGGTAAGCGTGGCTTTGCAGGTGGCTGCGGGAGAGTCGTGCCGCGTTTGCCGATCTCCATCCCAGATCCTGGAGCAGCGGCTGGAAACCGTACAGCTGAGCTGCAGCAGTTCCTGTGCAGGGAGAGGGGAGAGAAATGTTCCTGGAGGGCCAGGGAGACCCCAGCGCTGGTAATGGAATTTGGCCAGGTTTTAGGTGAAGATCTGCGAAAGAAACGTGGACGCGGCGATGGTAAGCAATGTGAGACTTGCTGGTCCAACCTGGTCTCTTCTACCCTGGTCAGAGAGCTACCGTACATCGCATCTTCCCGGGCTGGAGTAAAGCATTTGGTCTGGGAGATTTGGAAATTAAATTTTAATTGGATGTTGATTAAATGAGCCCAGCTGCCTCCCCCAATTTCAGTCTTGGACACAACCAGGCAGGACCTGCCATTGAAGTCTCACAGGGACCAGGTCTGGGAGCAAGTCCAGCCCCCACTGACCCCAAGGGGAAGGTGGCCAGCGATACGCAGCTTGGACAGCTTTTCCTGCGCGTGCCGAGGACACGCGGGACGGATGATTTGTTTCTCAGTACGGGTCTGGAAGGGGCAGTGATGTGTCTGCGCGATGCAGATCGGCGTTGGGTGCTTTGATGAGTAGATTTACTTGGTCTGGCTCTGCAGGAGGGTACCAAGTGGATGTCCTTTGTCTGAAGGGACCAGTCCCTGCTGTCTGACCTGGGCTGTGTCTTCTGTCACCAGGTGCCAGTACTTGTCCTCTGACTCGGCCGAGAGGGAAATGAAACCTCCTGGTCTTCAGATCAGGTTGCTCAGAGCCCCGTCCAACCTGGCCTTGAATGTTTCCAGGGCTGGGGCATCCACCACCGCTCTGGGTCAGTGCTCCACCACCCCCAGTGTAAAAAAATTCTTCCTTCTGTCAAGTTTGAATCTGCCCTCTGTGAGTCTGAAACCATCACCCCTTGTCCTGTTGCCACAGGCCCTGGTAAAAAGTTTGTCCCCATCTTTCTTCTAGGCCCCTTTTAAGGCTGCTTTTAGAGGGTTTTGGGGATGGGAACCAGCCCCCAAGGATCTGGGGCTGGGAAGAAGGGGTCCCAAAGAGGTGAGATGAGGCCCAACCTGGGTCCTTATCAGCAACACCTGGGAGATGGAAAGTTCCTAGGTTCACCTGCACTTTTGGGCTGAATGAGGGACGCTGGGGATGTAAACCTGCCCTGGCCTGCAGGCAGCGAGCACGCAGACAGCCCGGCGCTTGCTTCTCGAGGGGCTTTGCACCCCAAAACCCCACAATTTCACACCTCCAGAACGCAGCAGGGCCCCTGCGGGGGGGGGGGGCGGTCACCCCGGGGCCTGGCTCCCAGCGCACAGGGGCTGTTGGTCTGCGTGTAGGGGACATGAACCCACCCATAGCCGAGCCCCCCAATTTAGGACCTGCCCCCCCCCCCC
>WHYT01015084.1:32456-111555 GCA_009806455.1 Tetrax tetrax | reverse complement strand
GGCCCGGCCCCGGTGCCTTCTCCCCCCGGGGTCGGTGGCTGGCCCCGGTGAGGCCCTCGCCTCCCTGGGGTCCGGCTGAAGTCCCCTGTGTTCCTCCCCGAAGAGGGTGGGGGGCACCCTGGTGCAATTTCCTGGCGCTGCTCTCCGCGGGCTCTCTTTACCGGCTCGTTTCAGGTACCCTGGGCTGTGTGTTTGTACTCGGGAAGAAAAAGAGTGTTGGGAAAGGCTGATATGAGCTCGTTCTTCTCTTCTGACCTCTGTCTTGTTGTGGAAACACTCGGTGCCATTGGGACGTCTCGACATTTCAGGCATCTGCTGTGGGAGCTGCTGCAGAAAAGAAACCCAAAGCACAGCTGTCCTTAGAGTTGAGGGATCTGCGTAAGAGATACTCCTCCTCTTCCCTCTTCTCTCTATTGATCTGAGTGCTGGCTCAGCTTGGTGGGTGAGAGCAAAGGCTGGAAGCGCTAATGTACACAGCGTTTATGTAACGGAGGTGTCCGATGGGTGTTTCTGCCTCTGGAGTTGCATTCCCTCCCCAAACAGCTGGAGGAAGGTCGGGGTTTCACCAGAGTGTTCCGAGGCTGAAGAGCTGTAGCAAATTCCAGCGTCTGTGTGAAGAGAGGAGTGTGAGCTCACCCAGGCAGCGCTTCCACGTGCTGGTTTGGGATGGGCGAGGTGTGGGTCGGCTTAAAAAGCTGCTGTCATCCCGTGAATCCACGGACTTTGCGGCTGCGCTCGCTGGAACCCCTGCGCGGCCTTTGGGCGGATAACGGTCGCTTGCTGTGAAAAAGTTTAGTTGTTGCTGTTTCTGTTCAGCTTCCTTACTGCTCCTCAAGCAAGGTTCAGTTTCTTACCTGACGTGTTGTGGTTTGGTCACTGTTCTGAGACCTCTGATGCTTTTTAAAAAAGAAAAGCGCATGTTACTGCTGTGCGCTTCTGTTTCCGTTGTTGAGGTGTAATACTGAGGAACTACAGCTCTGTTGTCTGTGCTTTTCACTGTCTCTCTTGTGTTTCTTTTCCAGCTTACTGACCCCTGTGCAGAACAGCTGGCTCTTGCTTTATTTTGTGCAGCAATCCTAGAAGTAAAGCTAATTGCCTTTGTGGCTGAAGGGCACGGGCAGCATTAGTGACCTACAAGCAGATCCCTGTTCCTCTGTTCTGCTCTGTGGTGCTTGGTTCCTCTTTCTTATGATTTCTGCCACCTCAGTCGACGTACTTCGGGGCTGTTGCCGGTTTCCAGGGGTAGCAGTGGAGGAGAAGGCAGGCGTCCCCAGTCAGATGAACAGACTGGACTTCGCGTGCTCAGTTATAAAATGGCCTCCTCCTGCTTCCGGAGAGGGTGGCGTAGGAGCTCTGTTCCTCCAGCTGGAAGGTGCTGGGGGATGTTTGAGACCCATCACTCTCCAGACCCAAATCTTGAGTGGGTTCTGGTGCGTCCCTGTACAGGTGCTGGGCCATGGGAGCATGCGCGCAAATTGTAGGGTGGGACCCATTTTCTGTAGGACTAGTAGAATTTCAGGGACAGTTGTTAACTACACAACTGTGGGACTTACAGCTTTAATCTGAGCTTTTCATTTCTAGGACAAACGCCGTGCAAAAATTCCACTGCCTTACATCAGGCCTTTCGATATTGTAAGCATCTTAATAGATTTCATGTGCTGGGCGTCTGCGTGGTGTGACGGGATGTTAATAAACCATCATCTTGACAGGCGTTTGTGCCTGGAATACCAAGACTCGGGAAAGGACTCAGACCAACTTCCTGAAGATCTGTAGAGACGTTCAGCCCACTGGGTAGTGCTCTGCTTTGGTAACGAGCCTTCTTCCATCTTTTTCTTTCCTTCCTAGGGAGTTTTCCTGTTGGCCTGGCTGCAGGCATCCTTCTTGGGCGGCTGCGTAAGTCAGGGCACGAATAACAGTTCCTGGAAGAGCGGTTGGGGCAGGCTTTGCCGATTATAAGGTACATTCTGGTTTCCAGCAGGTTGCTGGCAGCCTGGTGCTGGGCTTGTGTTTCAGAAGCTGCCTCGGAAGTCCAAATTCCTGGGTAAACCAATGCTCTGTCTGCCTGAGAATGCAGTGGGCGTTACTGCTGCCGGCGAGCTACGATCGCTGGCAGCGTGGCTTGTGCTTTGAAATTGGACACAAAGCGCTTAAAAAGTCCTGTGGCAAAAATAGACGGAGCGAGCACACAACTCCAGTGACTTCGGCAGAGCTGGAGAGAGGCAGGAAGCGTATCCTGGGGGCCAGGAGCTGAGTAGCGATCCTGAGTCGCAACCTGAGTGCGAGAGATGTGGAGCCCTGTGGGTGTTTTTTTTAGCACCTCCTGGATGAAGCTCCCGTTCGTTAATTTGGAATGGGCGTCTTATTTTTATTTATTTCTTTATAAAGTCATTGTGAGTGGTTTACTGTGTCACAGCGCCGGCAGCTCGGTGCGGTGATGGGCGTTGGGATTTGCTGCCGGCTGCATTCTTTTCGGGACAGTCAGAACTGCGCCGTTAATTCCTCTCCTGAGAAGCCTGGGGTTGTTTTTTTTGCACGTGGATTTGCTCTGGAGGTATTTTAAGTCTCCATTTGAATTACTGAATTCAGACATCCTCTCAAGTACTTAAAGGAGAGACACTAACAGTCTCAGAAGTCGGTGTGCGCGCTAAAACTGTAAATTTGTATTGCTGTTGGTAAGTGCGTGGGCTTTTCGAGGTGCTCCGTGTAAGTTCAGATCCTGCTCTCGGGAGGATCTGTCCCCAGTGGGGTAGGTGTCTTTTTTTTATTACAGTGAGCAGGAGAAGGTGCCAAACACGCAGCTGACTCGGGACACCAGCTATCTCCCAGTAGCAGCCCGGGAGATAAGGTTAGCTGTGTACTGACACGGTAGTTCCTGTGTTTGAAAGGGAGCTACGTAAGGGGCTGATCAGCCCTGCTCTGAGGAGAGGCAGAGTGGTTTTGTTTTAAGCAGGTTACTGGGATGGGGAAACTGGGGAGGGGTAGCAGGGAGAACAGGAAAAAGAAAAAGGCTGCTTGGCAGTGTCCTGGTGGCTTGAATAAGTTATCCTTGCCAAAGCACTGAGTTGTTTCACTGAGCTGGGGTAATCTCACGCTCAGCAGCCTTCACATTGCTTTTATAAAATCTCAGGTTTATTTTGGAATATCTCAGGAGTGTTTTTCCTCTGGGTCGGTGCTTAAGAGCTTGCAGTGGTTTTAAATTCGTAACGATCCTTGAGAGAGTTTAATTCCTGAGGACTAGAAATCATATTCCTGCTGAATGATGCCTTTCTCCTAATTACCAGCACTGCTGTGGCTCCTTCCCTGCATTTGTGAGGGGAGCTGGCAGTGTCTGATTAAGTGGAAAAAGCATTGGGCTTTAGGGAAAGATTTCAACGGGGCAGCTACTACCCTGAGTCACAATGCCATGTTGTAGTTTTTCTGACCTGGGCTGGGGGAAATTTAAATTTAGAGAGTGGCTTCCCTGCTGGCTTTGGGGGAGCCAGACGACTTTGCTGATGTGGAGGGTGACTTCTGGAGGCCGTCATCATTCTTCGTAACAAGAAGCAAAGTTGATGAGCTGAAATAAATCTGGGAGCCTAGGTAGGTGTCAGGGTGACCTGAAATGCTTTCGGTTGGTTTCTGAGGACAAGTGCTGTATTGCTCATACTCGATCTGCTTATCTCTGTAAGGAGGCCAAGCTGCTGTTTGCGTTGTTTAGATAAACATTTGGACAAGATCTATAGAGGCATCATGTGATATTACTCTGTGGTGGAAGATGATCAAGATCTGTACTAGCTAGAATCTTTGTTTGGGGAATATAAGGGTGGAAAATGGCCTCCAGTAACATATTTTGTCTAAAGCACCTCTCACAGGAGGCTTCTGTACTGCTTTGTCAGTACTGGTGTGCTCTCACCAAGCTGTGGGCACTGTTACTGCTCTTTCTCGAATGGATAAAGGAAGATGTCGGTTGGCTTCTTGCAGCATTTGCAAAACCAGAGGTAGGAACAGATTTGCACTTCTAAATACCGTTCCAAAGACATGGCGCATTTTTGTATTTGATGGAGTGGGGAAGGGAAACCTCCCCCTGATGCTTCCTGCAGATCATTTTTGCTTGAAGGTACCTGATGGCCGGTAGCGAACGGAGCGCTTACCCCCGTACCTGTGGCAAGTACAAACTATCGTTGGCTAAACAGGTGCCAGTGGGATAGCGGGGTGAAACGGGCAGCGATGTTGGCAGCTGCCCGCAGCAGAGCGGTGACGCTGCCCGGAAGACGTTCCTCCTCTCTCCGCTCTGGCTGTAATGCGCTGTAATGCAATTTGAGGAAGATGACAGCACAGCGTAATGGGGAGGCAGGACAAGAAGCTTTTTCTCCGTTGCGGGAAACCAGCAGCGTAGGGTGTTTGATGCCTCCCCTGCTGCTAGGATTTGCAGCTACGGAGGAACAAGACTGGCAAGACCCATTAGCAGTCACTTGGCTAGCATAAACAGTTCATGTCCTCTCTCTATATTGTTAAACCGGAATCCTATTGTAGTGGAGCAGACTTCATTGTGTATAAACTGGGAGGTGCCCTTGGATCAGCCACGACCAGCACAGACCAGCTTGCAACGGCTGGAACGCACCTCTGACGGACAGTGTCTGAAGAGTGCTCCTCAGCACAATGCTGGTGTGTTTGTGTAGCAGTTTGTGGCAGCTTTTTAACCACTTGGGACAGAGGGTCAGTAAATAATCTGTTTGATGTTGTACTGTTGCAACACCCAGGAAAAGAATTTATATTCTGCTATGTGAAGGCTTCAGCAGTGTTGGACGCTTGACTGCGGTGACTAAGGGGTAGGCACGCAAATTTGAAGCCTGAAGACAGTTGTGTCCATAGCAAATAGTCTGTCGGTAGGCTGTGTAACCGCTCAGCTGTGGCCTGGAGTGTGCTTTGGAGTCTTGTATATGTTTGTCTTGGGGTGAAGTCGTTGGGTACCTTGCTGTCTCCTAAATCTGCACGGCTGTGGACCGGGAGAATGAATGTGCACTGCTGCTTTCCTTGCGTTTTAGCTGACCAGCTGATAATTCACTCATTTTAATTCACTCATTTGTGAGCTTTAGCAGTCTCGGAGAGCAGTGCTGGATGTGGAGCACCTCTACATCTGGCCATGATCTAATTTCACCATTTTCAGTTCTGTTGTAATGATATGTGTACCTCAAATACAACCTCTTTGGTTTTTTACCACTTTAACATATTCTGCCTGAATCCTGCGGTGGCCACTGCCACGTGACGCGGATGAAGTCAGACTGGACAACTGTCCTGAACCTGGAAGGCTGTCCTCAATTTTTGCTGCTGACAGTTTGCTTGCTGGGCTGGAATCGGTTGGCCGCAAGGCTAACGCGTGGCCGCAAACAAAACTAAGCCTGGTTTTACAAAAACAGTGGCTGGGTGGCCTGAAAATCTTGTAACAACTGGTCGTCTGCAGTGCTTGAGCAGTAAGGGTATCGTTACCGTTCTTCAGGAGGGTTGGTGGCAGTCCTTCTCGTGCAGCAGGTGACTTGTTTCACTCTTTCCAGCAGGAACTGGTGCGGAGCCTGGACTTGCTGCTCAGGTATTCTGCACACACCTTACCGAGAGCAAAATACCCAGGGAAACCTTGCCTGTAAGGCAGTTTAAAACTCGTTTCGCCGTGGTGGGCTTGGCCTGTTGGCTCAGCAGGGTTCTGAGCTGGCCCCTGCGTGTGTTTAAGCCCTTCAGCTGAATGTGTAAAAGCATTTCCAAGGCCGTGCCTGGTCTTGGACTAAGAGCGCGCTAGTTAGGCATCGGCTGTGGTTGTGTAGTGTCAACTGTTAGGCTGCAGTTTAAGATCTTCCCTTCTTGCAGTTTATTTTAATATCTTAGTTCTGTTCTCCCACTTATGGCACGGTGGATGTGTAAGGAGAGGAGGAATCTAATCTGAATACTACAAAAAAAAGTTTTCCAGGACATTTCTTTTGAAAGCTGTAACAAATGCTGGTGGAGCTCAGTGTGAGAGGAGGCGACAAGCTGTGGTGTGGGAATGTGACCATCTTAAGCAGGTATTGCAGCGAAACCCTTCTTGACACGAAGCCACAGCTTCTCGCCAGCACTGGCCACTGACCTTTGAAACGATGGCAAGTGCAGATGCTTAACATAGCTCAAAAAAAAAGGGTACGGCCGTAATAACCAGAATATGTGAGCTGTGAAGTCATCTGTTTTTGAAGTCCCTCATTCTGGGATGCTTGACACCTAGAATGGTTGGTGGCAAGCTTTTAAGTCAATACTTCTAAAAGTACTGTGCAGATCGACACAGAAACCTTCCTTTTTGCTAAGGTGGGCTACTGCAGTACGTTGGGTTTTTTTCCTTTTTGTGCCACCTCAAGGTCAAGTTTTAGCTTTTATATTGTCAGCAGCTTTTGAAATGAGGTGAGGTGTGCTTTTCAGACCGCGGTCATCCTTGAAAGCGAAGTTTCTTGCGACAGGTTCAGGTCACATTTAAAATAAAACAAATAAAAATACCTGCTTCCTTTCCACATAGACTTTTTTTTTCTGGGACACAGCTTCCCAAGTGCAGCTTAGATGGTTGTTTCCAGAGTTGGTCTGCTGGGCAGCAGCTTAATGTCTAGGATGCCATTGCAACCTATCAATACTTTGTGATTTTAAAGTCCTCTGGAGTCACTCTTAGTGCTTTCCAGCCCTCTTGACTTTGGTCTGGTTAGTCCCTCGTTGCTGCTTCTAACAGCAGTTTGCTGCTTGTGTGCAGCCTGCCTCTGGTTCTTGCTCCCCGTGCCCTCACGAGCAGATCGCTCGTCTCTGTGAGCGTCGGTGCCGTAGCACGTTAGGATTGCTCTGCCCAGCCACCCTGAACTCCTTTATTTCTCTCTTTGCTCTCCAGTGAAAAACTGTGCTAAGGTAGTTCATCAGAAGGCTCCTGAAGATGTGCATCCAACTTGTTAAATAACTGCTTAAAAGGTTGCACTTGCTTTTCTTTGTTCTGTTATACCTTTTCAGGGTGACACGCAGGATCCCTTAAAAAAGGGAAAAAAACCCCACCCTACTGAGGGTTTGGAGGGGAAATGCTGTGTCCTTCCCCGAACTGAAGTAGAGGTAACAGCAGCGCTCTGTCCTGTTCTTTGCTGTGTGGCCGCGGGGTTGTTGGGGAGCGAAGGCAGTTGCAGTTAAGATGATGTAGAGCCCTGGCAGGTGTGTGCAGCACATGGTAGCCCGTGAAGTCCGGCTCTTTCAGACATCAGTGGGTTTGAAAACAGTGCTGCTCTCAGAAAGCACTTCTTTCTGGGATACGCTGAGTTGGGGAAAGAAAACTGGAAGTAAAACTTGCTCTGGAACCAGCAAAGCTGCAAGTCACATGGTTTCCCATGCTCTTTTGTTTGACCCCACCCTCATACCACAAAATTAGAACAAAACACTTCTTTAAAATGATGATTTGGGAGATAGACCATGAGCCCAAGAGGTTGGTTTTGCGTGTGTGTGCTGCCCTAGGTAAGTGCAGAGCTGCTAGTGTCTGAACTGTTGCTTGAACTTGAAATGCTGAGCTGGCACTGATGTTTGTGATATGGGAGGGAGGTTTGGGTTTTGGAGATTACAGCGTAGGACCTTGCACATGCCAGAGGTCTGCGGCAGGCAGAGTAGTACCCTTTACAGGAGCTAACTGCAGAGACACCTCTTCTTCCCCAAAAGCTTTGAATTTTCACTCTGCTCTCAATGTGAGCTGCTCAAGGCATTAACTCTCCTTTCTAACCAGACTTTGTAAGTTTAACTTTTTTTAGAACTCACTTTGATAGGGGGGCAAAGCCTGATCCAAAGCTCTCCATCTCTTGTGCAGATTTTGCATACATCAAAATTAGCACTCTCAGGCTGGTCAGAGAGGTGTGACGACAGAGCTCCATTACTTAGCAGAAGGACTGATGGGGGGGTGTGGGAAGGCACTGAAATGTCTAGCAGTTGACCTTGATGCCAGTCATCGGGCATCAGAAACTTTCAGTTGAGTTGAATTAGTAGTTGCCTGGTTTTTGGAAAAGAATGCATCTGTTTCACAACAGTCTTACATTTTAGAGAAGAGCTCACAGAGCAGAGATGGGTTTTGGTAGGAGAACTGGTGTCATTGTAGGTGGGCAGCTGCTAGGTGAATAAGATAAAAGTGGACAACTTGCTTTCTTCTTCTACTTTGTGTTAATAGATGCAATAAAAACGGAGATTGGATACTTGAAGAAATTATGATTAAGTGATGCTGTGACCTTAATGGAATGATGAACTGCAAGTGAGGTTGATTCGAAATCTTGTGATGTACAGGCAGTCAAGATGTTTCCTGTAAGTCCTGATGGTTTTAGTAGAGCTGAACAGCCCCACGTTGGTGAGCTTGTAGCTTGCTTTTTGTCAATGTGGTGATCGCTCAGCGCTCATATCAACGGTAAGCCGTGAAGGAAAGGGCATCGCTCACTTTGTGCGTGTTTCACACTGCAGCTTTTCTTCCTGGGTAAGACAGGGTGAGGAACAGGGAACCCTCGTGAGGTAACTAGAAGCTGTGATTGCTGCCAGAGAGGCTTGAAGACTCCCCGTCTTCAATGATGTTCTGGCCTGGAGCACTGCTGCTGAAGCCAGTTGCGATGCTGGTGCGGCTGCAGAAATGGTGGTCGCTCTCCGGAGATATTTTCTGAACAAGGTGTGTGTTGGCTGTCTCGTGTGTGTGGGGAGGTAAACGTTCACTTTTTATTTACTTGCGATAAAGTGCTGCTGGTGTTATATTGTCTTACGTTTTGGTGTGACAAAATCCATTCTCTGGCTTTCTGCGGTAGCATTGTGTTACCTGGCTCTCGCTGGAGACAAAACTGTTCACTTCAGTTTCTGTTCCTTGATGTTTCTCAGATCTCAGGAATCCTGTGCTCTTCCTAGAGGGCGTACGTGTCTGAAATCTTTTGGTGAACCAAGCCAGCTGCTAATGTCTTGTGAAACACTTAGGCGGTCTTTTAAAGCTTATAAGCCAATTCTGTTATTAAATGATCTTCTGGTATGTTGTTCCTCTTCAGCACACAATACGGGTCCAGGAGTTGGTGGCAGAGCTCCGTGGGTGCGGTTGTTGTAAGTCTATCCTCATCCGGGCTCCGAAGAGGAGCTTTTGTGTGCTATCTGTAGCTGGTTGTGCTGTTTTCTTAGCAACAGACCGAGCTGCTGCTGGAAATCAGGTGGTCTTGCCTGCGAGCCGCTGCCCGCACACTCCTGCCTTCAGGAGGCCAGGGGTAAGGCTTTTGGGCCGGGGCCAGTGCTTTGGTTTTGGCCCGGTTTCCCACTTTTGCCCGAGCTGTGAGCAGGCCTCCATGCAAACCTGCTCAGCAGAAGCCCGGTGCGGGTCCACGTTTTACCCTCTGGTGCGATGCGATGCCTTGTGCTTAGCAAATAGGACTTGTTTGTGCACAGCGGTTCTTGTCGGGGTTACGATCAGGGGATTTCTAATTTTCGGTTGGGATGATGCAGCTTAACGCGATCAATGGCCGTTAAACTCTCCCAGCTTTCACTAAGTGACTGTTACAAGGAGCAGCCCCCAGCAAATCGTGAACCCTTTGAAATGTTCCGATGAAACACTTGACAGTAAATCGGGCTGGTTTATTTCCCTTCCGCTGTGCTTTCTTTTTTTAAGGGCTGAATTTTTAGCTTTTCATTTTGCTGGTTGTCACAAGCCATGCATTATTTAAGTAGCTTCTCTTTGTTTCAGCAGCTTGAAACGAGCCAGGAATTCACCTTGCTCGCAGGCTACCAGCAGACACGTTTGCTGCCCGCAGGCAGAAAGTAGGAGTTGATGCTCTTCTGTCAACGTAGGTGAGCAGCAGAGGTGTTGCTGTATGGGGGAGAGGCTAAAACACACAATGATTTGATGTTGCTGACATCTCTTTCAAGTTGCTTTTTTTCTTTTTTTTTTTTTTTCCTTTCCCTCTACCTCCTGTTTGGATGGGATTTCAGTTCCTACCTCCCCTGCAGTTCTTTTTGTCTACTCCTGTTGCCTGGAGCCAGAGCCAGAAAAGAGCACTTTGAGTCTTGTCCCATCTTGGGTATGTGGGAGTTCAAGATTTCAAATGTTAGTGGGGGGGAAAACGCATTACGCTGTGTCTAGGAGGGAGGTCTCCCCTCGACTTGCTTTAAATTCCAGCACCGTCTGAAGATGCTCAGTGCAGCACAAATACGAGGTGGAGGGAGCGGATTTGAGTTCTGCTCCAATTACTGAGTCCAGAAACGCCTGCATATCCGAGGAGTTGAAATATATGCACAGTACCGAGGCTATTTTTAGGTTAGGCTAAAAATACATAAAGTGGTGTTTGCAGGGATTTTGAAGAGGTGTTGGAAATCCTTGTGTAAGCATTCTGTGTGCACCTGAGCCCTGCTTCACCCCTTAGCAGCTGGTCCATCAGCTCGTAGTAGCGGTTGTGACCACCGGTTTTGTAGATCATATTTTTGCGTGTGTGAGAGAGGAGCTTGTTTGGGAAGTACGTGTGACTTCAGCTGTCAGAGGTGTGTTCAGTTCAGAGAACAGTTAACGTTAGTCCCTGATGCTCTCCCATTTTTCCCGTAGCTGTTCTGTTAATGGGTTCTTCTCTCAGTTGCTGTAGGAGAAACCTTAACAGGGAGGATTTTATTGCCTGGAATAATACAGGACAGGGATTCAAGTCCCAAATCCAGTCGGGTGTGTTGTGGTACAGGTGGGGGTTTTTAAGGAAAAGGAGGTGGGGGGTTTGTAAGCTTGTGAAGTGGGTATCTGCCTGCTGCCAGGTCATCTTTTAAAACTGTTCTGGTATCCTCTCCTTGGCTGTGTTGTAAAAAAAAAAAACACTGATGGTTGTATTAGAGCTTGGTTATAGGTAGCCTTATTCTTTACCTATAAATAGGCACAGAAATCACTGAGGTAGTGTGGGATAGCTTCTTTCCATCTGTCTTGCTTTTTATTATGTTGTTTATGTAGGGCAAGACCCTAGGGTGGCTTTGATCTTGTTATTTGGTGGCCAAGTGCTATAAACAAGAATAAACTTCTTATTCGTGCCACTAGATGGAACTGGCCCATGCTTATAGCTATTTGTTTAAACTTGAGCTCTCTATTGAGTATTGACAAAATGAATTGCTAGCTCTTGGTGGAAGCTTGGCTTTTATGCTCAAATCAGTGCTTTATTAAGCTGCTTGGGTTTTTATGCAGTCTGTTTTGAAATAGGAAAGTGGTACATTGCCAGTTCTTTCCAGGCTTGCTTTTTTTTTTTGGTTGCTTTGACTGTGTGTTACGTTAATGCTATTTGTTCTATTCCAGCTTTTAAACCACCCTAAGTCTTTTGGTGATGTGTGTGCATCTTTCTCTCGTATGGGGCGGGGAGGTAGACAGTCTGTTATCCTAAATTTCATTTCAGATTATTTCCTGTACCTCCTTCTTGATGCTCAAGGTTGAAGCGTGCGAGTTCCTCTCTAGAGGAACCAGAGTTGCCTGCAGAGAAAATGATCTTAATGTCAGTCTTGTGGCTTATCCCTTGTTCTTGCATGTGAGCAGCTGTGGTTTAGTTAGTGTTGGACAAAGCACTGTTGGAGCTATTTGAGAGGAGATTTTTGGTGACTGTGCTGAGCATTTGCAGTGCTGACCCCCCCACGTGTACACGCATGCCCAGCTCCGCTAATGCATTTCATGTCCCTGAAGGGGGGAAATATCCAAGCCGCTTCGCTTTGCTCAGAGCAGATCTGAGCAGACACCTGTCTAGCCCCTGTCCGCACCGCTTCCTGCTGTGAGGGCTGATCTGTGGCTTTCACAAACATCCTTGTTCCTCCCCAGCCAGTCTTGGAGTGATCCTTTGCTGGTTTTTGCCTGACAAGAGGCTCCTTTGAGTGTGAGCCTCCGTGATGGCAGCTGCGATGGAGGAGGGCGCTACCTCTGCAGGGGCTGTTGGTTGTTGCCAGGAGTGCTTTGTAGGACCAATCTGCTGGGAAGCAGAGGTGATTGGCATGAGTACGTGAGTTGGAGGCCTGGGTGCTGCTCCTGGCTTTGCTGCTAGCCTGCCTGGTGACTTTGGCCACACTGGTCCTTTCGATGCTTCCATTTCGCCATCTTTTAAATGACAAGAAGCGTATCCGTCTTGTTTTCTAAAGTGCTGAGAGGCCTAAGGATGGAAAAATGCTTTGCAGGACTAGATGGTGGCTATTGATGAGTGCCAGGGAAAACACCTGTAATAATGTGGATGTGACCTTTTATAAAGGACAGAGTTTTCACCAGGTATGCTTACAGTGACCCAGCTGCTGCTCCAGCACCTGTCTGCAATGACGAGAGCAGCGCTTTCATGTCATTCCAACAAATAAAGTAAGATTTATTTCTGATTGCTTATCAAGCAGAAGCTGAAGAACCTAGTGGAAACTCCCAAAATCTGGGTTTTGAAGCATTTTCAAAGCATGAATGTGCCCATGATATTCTTGGAGCTGCTTACTGGAAATAGAGCGTGCTACTGAGGTTTCAGGGCTCAAATCTAGGGGTAGTTGCGTTTTTGTAGTAATGCTGGTTAGAAGAGGCCTGTGCAGTTCCCTAGCCCAATATCTCACTTGAATCTAGACCATCACCAGTGCTGGGACCGGGTGAGTGTGTCTGTAGCCAGGCTTTTAGGGTGCAGGCTCCCTCTGCAGAAGGCTCCTTCAGACACTGAGCCCTGCTGCTGGCAGCTTTTGTCTGTGTTAAGCAGGGGTCCAGCTCTGGGAAGATGCTGCTGCCTTCCTCACTTATCCTACTGCCTACGGTGCGAGGCTTCGGACTGTGTCCCTGCGGGCTCTTCTGCAGGGGAGCGCCCTCCTGCCCAAAGCCTTGGGCTTTGGCTTTTTGAAGTGCTAATTCATACTTCTTTATGTTTACTATTTTATCCCGTATTAAAATATGTTGGCAATGGCGATGACTAGGTCCTGAGGAGGGCATAGATACAAGTACGTAGTATGCATCTGAACGGATTTCTTCATCTTGCTGTCCCAGCTGCAAATCCTGTTTCCTGCAGAGGAGACTACGTAGAATTATTGAGGAGGAATTTATGCTGCTTTTGTGAGCTAGCAAACAGGGTTTCATAGCAGACCTTCCATTTTCTTCCAACTTGTGCATCAGTAAATGTTAAATAGTACAGATTCCTCTGTGCTCTAATAACGAGATGAATGCTCTCCATAAAAAGACCTCCTTTCTCGTTCCAGCGATCCGTTTGTACTCGGCGTTCATGTACGTATTCAGCCGCTCGGCGATAGTGGGAATTGAGAGCTGTTAGCTGACAGAGCATAAAATGGAAACCTACTGGTCAGGTTGCAGTGATTCCTCTGATCTCCTAATCCTGTTTGGGAGCCTCCAGCCAGCTTGTTGTGCTGCTCTGAGAGCAGGTGGGGGTAGCAGATTTCAGTCCCAAAAGCTCAGTTTTGTGAAGGAACCTGATCCTTGTCATGCTCTCTTTCCGGTTTGAGAGCAGGTGGTGTATCCTGGAATTTGTACCAAACCCTCATTGAGGAGGGAATGTGTCATAAATCAGGGAAGTCTCTTCTTTAAAATAGCAGATGATGGCAAGAAGGTGTATTCTGTAAACTCCCAGTTCACGACACACTTACATACTGCTCTGCGAGGGGTGCACCTTCCTTCTGACGTGCCAACAACATGGACATTGTGGAAGTGAGCTCAGAGCATCTCTGGTCCCTCTGAAGTCGTGCCTCAGCTTGGCGGCACGCGAGGAAATTCAGGATTTCATGCTGGTGTCTCCGTTTCAGCAGTGTGGCTCACTTCGGTTCAGCTCCTCCAGAGCCAGACTGTCAGACCTGGCCCGTCGTGCTGGCTGGCCGCCTCGACGCTAACGTTTCTGCAGCGCCTGCGCGCGGTATGATATGGCTTCATGGCGTTCGGTGTGATAGGGGGTGGCTGTAACCACATCAGCTGGTCCGTTTGAGATGCAGACATACACAATGTTGCCCTGTGGCAGCTCAGGCAAGTGGCTTTTGCTCCTCTCACCAGTAGATGGTGGCAGAAACACCACTATGTGAGTTGATGAATCAGGTTTTTGACTTCTTGGAAACAGGATAAGATCCAGAACCAGGAGAAGATCCACATATGGGGAGAGTTTGAGTCCTGGCTGGACAGAATTGCTTCTCCCTCACCTTTTCTCTGATTGCATAGTTATAAGGATCTTTGTCTTCTCCAGAGAGACTTCTCAGGCCTCTTCAGTTGGCTGTCTTAACTGTTGGAACAGAAGATAACAGAAACGTGTCTGCTTTCAGGCACCGAGAAGGCGGTGCAGAAGAATGTCCTCATAGAGAGACTGTGCTGGGAGAGAACTCCCAAAATGATCTAGTGGCTGAGTTTGCCTTACTGTCTCCCATTTTCATTTTGTCTTCTAGTTCCTCGCGTGAGCCTGACTGCCATGCCTGGGCGTTGACGCTTTCAGGTACAGCTGTTTAAAATGGCAGAGAGAGGTGGAAATGAAGAAGTAATTAACTTGAACAGCTTCCGGAGTCACAGAGGGAAAGGTGAGTAGGGGTTTGTGCGGATTTCTGAAACACTCTTTGTAAAACTCTGCTTGCAAGCAGCAGGATTCACAATACTAAACTTTGCAAGAGTGCTGTTAATGGGAACCCAGCAGTGGCCTGTTTTGCTGTGTCATACGCTGCTCTGTTACACTTACTTCACCGCCACCTACAGAAAATTCTTTCATTTTATGCTGACATGCAAAATGCTTGGCTGTTGTATTTCTCACGTTGCGCTGCCTTAAGACAGATTGCTAACTTCTTGGGAACACCGTGTAGAGGTATTTCAGCAGATCTGAGGGGCTCACAGTGTTCCACCCTTCTGAGTACCTCATAGGAGAGAGGCTGGCTTTGCGTTCGTGTCCTCCTAGGGCTCTGTGCAGTGGCACTCGTTCCTCAAAGAGTGGAATTCAAAATTATACTTTCTGTATATCTCTGAAAGGTGACAGATGAATGCTCATTAATGCTTATGCCAAAGCACAAGTCCAATGTAGAGAAAGCATGGTTGTGTGGTGTCTCTGCAGTGCAGAAATCCTCTGTTTCTGGCTGGAGTGTCTCCTGAGTTCCAGCAGCTGCAATCAGCAGCATCTATATTCCGCTCTTGACAAGCCTTGAGGGCCAAGAGTGTTGTCTAATAGCAGGCTGTCTTCTGCAGCCACAGTCAGGGACCCTATCTCAGTCTTGCACAAGGTACTCCTGCAAAGTTCGTGCTTTTGGAAGAGACGCCGTTGAACAGGGAGCCCTCTCCTCTAGAATGCACTGGACATTAATAAATGAAAATATATCACCCCTGAGATACTGAAAGTTCAGGACTTCTCTGCCAAAATCAGGAAGTACTATGTATGTGGCTTGTTCAGAATAATTGTTGAGGCAGCTTAACTCCTGCTGAAGTTTGGGTTAGAAGAATCTGTGCGTAATGTCAATGAGTGTTCCATGGATGTGCCGTTGTGGTCCCCCGAGCCGCAGTTGTGCGGGTGTTTGCTCAGAGGGCACGGGGCGTTAGGAGTGGCTGTAACAGCAACTTGCAGAGGAACCGGTGACCTTTGAGCGATTCTTCCCTGTTGCTGCAATGCAAATGTGAAGGTTGCTTTTCCAGATGTTTCGGTATTTGTGCCCTGTGATTTCAGTTATTTACCTTTAGCAAATAGCTAACTTTACTTACTTTACTACAGACCGGATAAACCGCAGGGACGAAGGTCTTATCACAATATCAGATTCCTCGGATGAAGAATTGCCTTTGTTGGAAACGCCAGCAGAGCAGCAGCGTGAGGAAGATGACGATGATGTAGTCATCTTGGCAGAGGTAAGTTCTCATTCCTGTACTTGCCCTGCTTTATTCATGGCCTTTATAGCCAACTCTTGTGCAAATATCTGGTGCGTTTCTTTGAGAGTTTTGTCCAGTTACAGTAACTTACTTAGGATGTCTGAAATAAATATTGAAATGATGGCATTTTGCTGCTTTAAGTGTTTAATCATATTGTGGGCACAGCAGAGGGAGAACAACTGGTTTTTTACAAAGCCAGCCCACCTGACAAATCTCATTCCACTGGCCTGGGCAGTCACACAAGAGGATGGCCAAAGGCTTTAGCTTACCCTGGTTATTTTAAGTGTCTAATTTCATAGCTAAGCTATATTAAGTATATCTTTCCCTTTCCTGTTAAAGTAACCAGAGGCATTGAGAAAATGGGTCGCGAAGCTGACCTTTCTGTTTCTTAGTTGAAAACAGTAGCAGAGAATATTCAGACTCTGTTGGCATACATGTCTTAGTCTGCCAGAGGCAAGAACAAGGCCAGAGATTAACATTTTGAGCTTTGGTTCCTGCTGCCTGTTTAAATGAATTGATGAGAATGCAAATATGCCGTTAGTTCCTTCTTCCCAGACCGTTCTGCTGAGAGGGAAGCGGGACCTGGGTGAGCTCAGGAAATTATTCCAGTCTGAAAGTCCTGTGTATCCCCAGTTCTGCCAACTGTTCTCTTAGCACCTGGGGACAAACTGAGGATGGAGTTCAGTGAAACAAAGATATGTGGGTTGCAGTTTTATGCCTTATTAAGCATCTTGCTAAACAGACTTCTCATCTGTTTCCCATCAGAAGTTTGATTAGATGCAAAAGATCATCTGGAGCAAGGATTCTGACATGCAGTCAAGAACTCCTACTTACTCTTGTCTTTCTTTTCAGACCCCAAAGCATCAGCAGCTTCTGCGTCCCAATGTCATCAGACCTGCTGCTCAGTGGCAGGGTGCAAACGCTGTGGGAGAAGGAGGATGTAAAAGTGCTGTCGGGCCCTTGAGGAGCGTATATCTGCAAGATGAGAAGTCAGCTCCGCTGTGCCACGGAGACAGGTATAACCACATGGTGGAGAGCAGTGCTGGACCAAGCAGGGATGAGAATATGAACTTTGCCTTGCAGCAGCCTGGACCATCTGAGCTTATTGGCCCCAAGTTTGAACTTACAAGTAACCAGGAGCCTGGCCCAAGTTTACTTCCAGCAGTAAAGACTAGTCCACCACCTGTTGTTAACAAAGAAATCATTACTCTGGAGAGTGCAGACCTTCCACCACAACAGGAAGAAAAGGTGGAAGCCCAGGGATGGCAAGGAGAGGCCTCGGAGCCAGAGCGAAACCTCGGAGGAACAGCTGCTGCAACTACCACAGACCAGGAGATCCAGGAGAAGAGTCAGCTGGATCACCCGTACTTCCAGCCGTTGGAAGGTGAGCCACGTGCTGTAGTAAATAGTTGTGCTCCTCAGCAAGGGCAGCCTGAAGCAGACCCAGGATCTTTGAGGGCATACGGAGAGGAGACTCCTGGGCCAGCTTTCCCTCGACCTGAACCACAACAGGATGGGATTCCAGGTCCTGCTTCGCCCCAGACAGCACATCCACCAGAAGAAACGAGTCAGCAAGTGGTGATAGACAATGAACAGCCAGGTCCAGCCTTCCCTGTACAGGGCTCTCATGAACTTGGCTCTAGTAACGTGCCGGAACAAGGAGCTGCTGGGCAGGAGCAAGACCTCACTGCGCTGCTCATCAGGGAGACGGTAAGTATTCCCAGGGCCTGTTTGCCTTTAGTATGCATGTTATTTTCAGACAGGTTTTTCAAGGTATGTGGTGTTTCACACGCTCAAAGCCCTGTTTGCTTCAGCTGCAAATCCTCTTTGTTTGGGCTGAGACTCAGCTATGCACCAGGTGAGGAGCATGCAGTGAACTGTCTTGGAAAACTGATTTGAAAAACTAACCCCAGCACTGTGGCAGAAGCGGTGAGAGGATGCGAATCTTGAGGGTGCTGTCTGCTGTGGGATGGGCTCTTGGCCAGAGAGACCTAGCAGAACTCATTGCAGGGTCTCCAGGGCACAGTGGGGTGAAATAACGTGGGTCTGCTCCCTTAAAGGCTACTGCACTCTCAGTTCTGCTAGTTTGTTTTTGTCTGGCTGATTCCTAACCCAACTCTGTAGAGCTGGTTTAGGAATTGATATGGAGCTAAAAGAGCAAAACTGAGGTGCTGAGCACTGGCAGAGGGATAGAGGGTGGGGTAGAGACAGCTGAGAGGTGTGTGGCTGAGAGCCACGGTTGCTTTCAGCTGGTTTTCTGAAGTGGTTTGGTCCACGGCCGCGTTAAGGCCACTGTAGTGGTCAGGGATAATGGTTGCCTTGTGGTGTGGATTTCCAAGCAGAAGCACTGAGGGATTACTGGATAAGCAGTGTGAAGACTCATGGCTGTGAATTCCACATGCTCTTTTCTGACTCTGCGTGCGAAGGGTAGCATGAGGGACAGTAGCTACAGGAACTGGACCACCAAGAAGGACACTCCTTAACCTTTGGTGTATTCAGCAGCAGGGGCCACATGGTGTATATTTAAAAAACAAAGCAAAAAAAATGTGGTCATGCTTCACATGTCTCATTTTCTTCTCCAGTGCACACTCCTCCCCTTGATTGCTAGGGAGGAAGGGTCTCTCGATGTGTTATGGAATACTGTTCTGCGAACAAGCGTATTTTAACGCCGGCCCCCCATCCCCTCAAAGTCTTCCTACATGTCCCCTATCTGATTCTGTTTGGGAAAACTGGGGTTGAGGAAAATATTACTTGAGTAGCAATCCAACAAAATTAAATTCTTTCCAAGTAAGACCCTGTTAATCAGTAGCTTGCTTTGCGATGGGCAGGTAGATACTCTTGCATTGTTAGGGCTGCTTGACAACCCTGACCAGTTCAGTCTTGCAAAGCAAAATATGATGTGGCACAATCAGTTGCAATACCTGTGCAGAAACCTAACGAGAGAGAGCAGCAAAGGTGCTCTTCGCTACGTGGCTAATGCCAGGAGAGCTTTCGGAGAAATGCCAGTGAAGGTTTGGTGTCTGTTTTGATCTCATTGCTAGTGTGTCTGGGTGCTTTGGGTGGGGATAAGAATCGTTGGGTTTTTTCCTTTTGCTTTGGAATGTTGTATTTCAGCACACAATCAGGAACTCCTTAATCTTCTGTCTGAAGGTAAATATTAGCTTTGGTTGTGTCGTAGATCGTACCTACGTGCCTCTCCTCTTTCCGTCCAGCCTGAATGACGCGTTAGGCCAGCTGCTCATGGCCATTCACATCACTACCCATACTCTTCTCGTGAGTAGCCATCATCCTGTGGAGCAGAGGAAAGCCAGCAGCTTGCAGCATCCGGGCTGGATGGATATAAACAGTCTCTTGAAATCTATTTTGGCCCTTGTTTCAGGAGCATGTTTGATAATTACCTATGAGTCTGTCTTTGGTGCTGTTGTTAGGTTGTGCTACGCAGCTCCTCTAATACCTCCATAACCTTTAGCTTTTCCTACTGTAGGAAGCAAGATTCCCAGATGTGAGGAAGGAATATATTGAAGAGCTAATCAGCATCAAGAACTGCTATGACTTAAATGTGTAAGTACAGAGCTAAGAGCCAGGGTGGATCACACAACAGTCTGGCTGCAGTTGCAATTCCATTTCCCCGCCTGCTAATGATGCTGTGCTAGATCGTATCCAGGCTGGGAGTCAGCGCTGCGTTGATAGTGTCAAAGAGCAGAGAAATTTTTTTTTTTTTTCCTTCTGATGGAGCTTTTCTTAAATTCTCTCTAATTCTGATGTTGTGATGTAGCTTCTCTGCTCTTAAGATTATTTGCCTTTTTAAAGATACTGCACATAATTTCCTCTCAACTATTACGAGGGTTCTTAAAAAGGGTGAATGTCAGGGTTAAGGTGTTGCAATGACTTCTATAGAACATAGCACAACACTGGGTTAGAGAAAATAGTTTCCTGCCTCTTCATTTCACTGGCTTTTGGCTTTTTCCAGGTAGAGCTGATGCTGTTTTGGACTCCCTTTAGTGTCACGATGTTGGCTTTTATCCCCTTTACTTAATCAAGCAGCAGTAGTGCTGTTTGGGTTGTCTCACATCACTTTTTACAGATAGAATAGAGAAAACACGTTTAAGAGCTGGTAGAATTGATTCTAGATATCTGTTGAGGGACTGATTTTGGTCAAACTGAGCAGAAACATGAGCCAAGAAGGGAAATAAAAGGAGTGGAAAACCAGCATGAGGACTGTTGCTTTCCTGATTGTTAGAAGCTCAAGAATACTTAGCGTTTGTCATGCTTGATATCTCTGGGAGTCATGTTAGAATCAAAGGTTTAAAAAAAGTAATTAACCTTATTGATAAGTTGCATCATCTCCCTACCCTTTTGGGTAAAGCTCGCACAGCTGAAGAGCGAAGAATTGCACGTGTTAGCACCAGCAGCACAGAGAGGAGAGTGGTTTGAAGTAAATAATTTGTGACTTGTGTCTCATGCTTGGTGGCCCCTCTCTCTTCCTGTGTCTGCAGCTGTCGCTGCTATCTCAAACATGTTGAAACCAGTTATGATGTGATACGAGAATGAAGAATAGGTATTTGTTAACTAGGACAGTAATTCAGCTGTATTCAAGTGTGTGAGGCTTAGAATTAATTATTGGACTGTAAATAAGTTAACTTCCAAGGAACTAAGGACGATGCCATCCACTGGGCATAGATTTCCTATTCTGCTGCCTTTGCCTGTGTTGCTAAGTCCTATATTGACAATAGGAGTTCTTGGTTAGAAACTCATCAGACTAACTTTCCTTGTCTTTACAAAGTGCTTTCCCCGCGGCAGTGGCATAGTCAGCGTGAGAGAAGCTTTCAGGTGCCCACACCACATACTTGGTGCACCTTGGGCTGGATGGTTGCGTTGGAAGTGACTGGTAGGGCCATTCCTCAGGGTGATGGGGCCGTTGGCGTGAGGCGTCTGGCTGCAGGACCCTCTCACAGATTGTGTGAAAAAACACATTGTGTCCTGCGGGGATTTAGCGAAGCCTGATGGAATTAAATCCCAGTATTGGCTTCTATCGGTCTTAATGTGTTCCTTCCCTTTTTGCTCCCAAAATCTCTTCTCTTCTATTGTATGCCACAGACCCAGTGAGATGAAAAGGTGCCTACAGGCTTCTCTGTAGGTCAGCTACAGTGTCTGCTCAGCGGTGCGTTACCCACTTACTGGATGATAAAGATTTCGTCTCCATATTTTTATTCCTTTAACCAAACTGTCTTTTGAGTTGTCACTGCATCTTTTGTATGAGAACAAATGGGTCAAAGCGGTGGTCAGCCTCGCTGGCAGGGTCTCTTTGATCTCCATGCTGTGTCAAGCTGAATCAGGCTTGAAATATAATAAATAAGAGTGGCTGGGTTTGGGCAGGGATGAGGCTTTTGACTGGCTCTGTGTCCTGTGGTGCAGATATTAATGAACAGTGCCGCAAGTGTGCGTGCGTTGTGCGCTGGGACCCACTTAACTAATTGTCAGACATTGAAAGTTAACATCTCTGAAAGTCCTGAGCATTGCAATGGCAACATGCAGAACAGCTCAGATGTATTCTGGCTGTGCCTCAGCTCAAACCCTTGCGTTTGAGCTGCAGTGATTTGAGCTCCTTGAAGTTTGTTTCGTTGGATTAAAACAGTTATCTTCTACGAAAAGGACAGGAGGAGGGCTGGCAGCTATTAAATTCTCAGATATTTTGTTGTTTTCCAAAATGATCGTCTTAAAACTTTCAAGTGATGTGAAAGATAAGATGTGGGAGCTCCTCTTAGCAGGGTATCATCTATTCAGGCTTTTGTCTGCAGGAGCATTCACACTCAGTCAAAAGCTTCTGGCTCAATATGTCAGTACCTGATTAAACAAAAAGAAATACCTCTGCTTCAAATGTGAAAGCAGGGCTAAAGTAATCATGCCTTGATAGTGGGTTAATGCTTCAAGCCAGTTCAGATTTCTTAATTAGGGACTGATTTCTGACATCAGGAGTGTAGATTAGCTGCAATTATGTCTTTGCTGCAACCTAGCACCTTCTCATTCAAAAACTTTTACAAATATAAATTGCTTGTCCTAGCTTCTCTCGGAAGGATGTTGTTATTCTTCAGCTGGGGAAACTGAGGAACAGCTTATGTTACTTGACCCAGCTAGCACAGCTGGTTAGTGGTGGTTCAGAGTAAGCTGGGAGAGTCTGATTCAGACAGAGCCTACAGCAAGGTGCCCTTTCAAAAGGGCTTCTGGAGGATTTGTGGGTCTCCGACAGTCGGGCGTTCTGAAACTACTTGCTAGAGTCTTTTCTAAGCTGAAATACTCAGTTAAACTGCATTTTCCTGACAGTTACGATTGTTTGTGATAGGATCTCAGGTGTGCTGCATTTACAGGCCAGTATGCAATTTTTTTTCCAGCAGTTTTTAGGGATTATTTTCTAAATGCTGTTCTTGCTGGACCGGTTTCTAGTGGGATTTGGACAATGCTGGAGGGATTTCAAGCTTTATTACAATGAAACCTATATTCAGAGTACATATTGTATGTCAACACAGTTTAAACATGTTTCCGTCTCTGCTGTAATGTAGATTGAGACTGGAGGCTTCAATTCAAATTTGAATCTAATAGTTTTTTGAGGAAGATATCAACCTTTCCTGGATTTTACTAAAAATTAGACAAGCGAGGAATGAACCTGAGCTCCCAAACCCTGAAATAACTATATTTATCTTTTCAGACTTTGTAACTTTCTTCTGGAAAATCCAGATTACCCAAAGAAAGAAGGCAGAGTGGTTTTAAATCCCAGCAGCAGCCTGCTTGCCAGCCAAGACGAGACAAAGGCAAGTGAGAGTACCCTCATCTACAGCCTCGTGCCTCCCGTCCGGTCTGTTCCACCCGAGCAGAGCTGGGGATGTCTGGTTCTATTAGTGCATAGTTTTAGAGTGCCTGGTCCCACTCCTCTGGGTGCGTTTAAGATGGTGTTAAATAGCAGTAGTTAGTTGCTTGCAAGGTGACTTTCTGTTTTGCTGGTACGTAGCTACACCATGTCCCCTCTTTTGCCTTCAGCGAGACCCTCTGTCCTGCCTGCCTGTCAGCGACCCTGTCCAAACTCAGTGTTCAGTTTGATAACTGATACAAGAATTCCTTGGTCATTCTGTCACATGAGGTAGACTTGGCCCTCAAATCTCTTCTGTGGCGTTTAGGCATTGCCTTTTGGCATCCTAATGGCAATCTCCTACAGCTTCTTGATTCGTGGGGTGGGTTACCCAGCAAGTGCACAGACCAGCGGGCTTCACACCCATGCTGCACCCTACGCTGATGCTGAGAACTGGTAACCTGAATTTTGAGTGGTCTTGCAGAAGGTCCTGATCACTGAAAGAAAGATTTGGAATATTCTTGTATGTATTTATAGAAGCCTTTTTTTATTTTTTGCATTTTCTCCTTAGGTGCCTAAAGTGGACTACTTTGACTTTTCCAAACTTGCCCCACTCGATCAGCGGTGCTTTATCCAGGCAGCTGACCTCCTTATGGCAGACTTCAAAATGCTGAGCAGCCAAGACATTAAGTGGGCACTACACGAACTCAAGGGACACTATGCAATCACGCGAAAGGTTCTTCAGTTCAAGTCTGTTGTCTTTCCTGGGGTTATCTCCATGTCTGTGGAGAGCAGCGCGATGTCTCTTGCCTTACTGTACCATCTGCTAGTGTGTGATTATGGGCTTTTTAATAATCTTCCTTTCCTTTTAAGAAGTATTAATCTATTTAGTAGAGACTTGCAAAATTTATTGGCCAGACAGAATGCTGCAGGAGGTTTTTACTTTTCTCTAATAAGAGAACGGGGGAAACACTAGCTGGTTGATGGCAGATGCATTAAACGGAGAAGTGTTCCTGTACGTCGCTGCTGAAGTGCAGTATGATTGCCAGTGAAGCCTAGGATTTGGCTCAATTTAAAACATTTACCTGCTGCTATTAGTTAACTGCATGTAATTGAAAAGAAGCCCAACTCTCGCTGTCCTGTTTGTCATTATGACCTGTGGAATGTGACCTGTATATATGTGTGTGTGTCACTGTAGTGGAGTGGCAAAGACACTTGTTTTAAGTATCAGCAAACTGACTGTAATGTGGCTCCAAGCTTTTGGCTTGGATCTACTCCTCTGATGTGCTCTTTTTGCCTGAACTTTTCTCTACTATTCAAGGACTTAACTAAAACATTCTGTCTCTTCACTTGCTTTTGAGCACTGACTATTTGACTTGTGTTTATCTAAAAAAACCCCAAAACCACCACCACCACCAAAAAAAAAAAGACAGAAAAAACAAACCAGCCGGAGCGGATACTAGCTGTATTAGTTAATAGCTGAGGTGTTGTGAAGTGTCATTCAACTATTTTGTTTTTATGGAGCGATTGCTTTATGAGTACATAAAGCAACAAGGTGAGCAAAGGAAAAAGATAAATACTTGCCTCTTGGGGTATCCGAGTTTCTAGTTTTGAATCAGTCTTATGTTTGTACTGTGCTTCGATTTGAGGTATATGCTTCTGCTTTCTTCCAGGAACAGACAGGATTTAAGTCTCTGTGTTGTTTTCTAGGCCTTTTCAGATGCTATCAAAAAATGGCAGGAGCTGTCTCCCGAAACCAGTGGGAAACGAAAAAGGAGGAAAGAAATGAATCAGTATTCATACATAGACTTCAAATTTGAGCAAGGTAAATACCAAGCTGTATGTATTGTGCTCTCTGCATCATTATTCTAAGCAGAACTGACTTGCAGCAGAAAGTACTGGTTTTTGAAAAAGGATGCGGTCTGAAAACAGCTATGTTTCTGTCACTGCCTGGTACCTATTTGTGAGATATTCTTCATTAGTACCTCTGCTTGATGCAGTGCTGTTTAAGATGCTGAAGCTGTGCAGCTGGTGACATGTGGAGGAAGAAGGATTTAAGCTTTGTTCTGGCTGCTCCGTCCCATTTCATTGTGCCTTTAACTCTGCTTTAGGGGATGTGAAAATTGAGAAGCGCATGTTCTTCCTGGAGAATAAGAGACGGCACTGGAGGTCCTACGACAAGCTTGCTCTTCTCCCACCGGTGCTACTGGAGCAGGAATTCTATGAGCAGAAGGTTAAAGAGATGGCAGAGGTGAGTGGTAGGAGCTGCTTTGATCTTGTGGTGCAAATGACTTCGCCTACTGTAGAGATCTTGGCCCTAAACATGGAAATCTGCCTCTTAGAGAAATTCAAATGTTGAAGAAAATATTCAGTAACTGACTACCTTTGCCTCTTTACTGCCTGTTAACATGTATGTCTTCTCCCACGTAACTCATTTTTGAAGGAAAAAAGCCAAGCACAGGGTTTCATATTTACTTAAATATATAGCTGCTATCTTTGCAAACGGTATTCTGCACCTTTTTTTGCTATAAAGTAGTAATAGCAAATTACTGTTTGCTAGTACTAATTAATTCTTTCTTCTAATTGTTAGCAGGCTTCTCTGCTGCTTTAGGGCTTGTAATTGCAGCTCAGTATTGCTGGTGAATAATGACCAGGCCCAAGGCAGGTCTGTCCACTCCCTCTGCTTTCCACAAGTTGGCAGGCCTGTGTCTGCAGCAGGCTTTGTCCTGTGCTGAGGATCTTGTGTTTTGAAGCCGAACCCTGCAATACCCACTGGTGTGTTGTCTTCCCCTCGTAGTCTGAGGAAAGACTGAATTCACAGCTCTGCACCTACGGTCCTTTGTAAAGCAGCTTCTTAAAGATCCTTGTCCCTCAGGCAGATGGATAGTGTCTCCTTTTAAACACAAAGCTAATGTTCCTTGGGGCTTTCTCTGGAGGGGCCTGTTGGGTGAGATCATCTCTGCCCGTGGAAACCTGAACCAGCAGCCCTTCGTAATGCAGAATTTGGTTCTTTGTTC
This sequence comes from Tetrax tetrax, assembly GCA_009806455.1. Classification (NCBI taxonomy): domain Eukaryota; kingdom Metazoa; phylum Chordata; class Aves; order Otidiformes; family Otididae; genus Tetrax; species Tetrax tetrax. Next base: position 85,895 of record WHYT01015084.1, on the reverse strand, counting down.
TTGCTGCCTTGGCTTCGCCCATCTGTTTTAGCTGAATCATAAATAGCTTAATGGATTGGGAGGATGGGCTGAGTGATGTTCTAAGCAGACAGTGAGCCTTTTATGGTGGTTTGTAAGTCCTGAGATAATGTAAAAGAGTGTAGAGGCTGGAAAATTGCTTTATCTATTCTGTAAATACAGATGCACATGTCTCTCTTACAGCATGCAGACTTTCTCCTTGCTCTGCAGATGAATGAGGAGCAGTATCAGAAGGTCAGTATCTATAATGTGGTTCCCTGAGCTCAGCTTATGCATAGACACTGTACTTACTACTTCAGACTCTTTTGGCTTCTGGAATGGAGCTTTTCTGAAGCTGCATTTGCCCTGTGCTGCTTTTGCTGAGCGGGCAAACCTGCATAGCGTGTGTTGGCTGGCTTTTAGAAAAGGTGGACAAGAGCTGAGTCCAGCAAGACAGTATTGATGCATGTAATGAGCTGTAGTAATTCGGTCAGCTGCTGCTTGTTTACTGGCCAGAGCAAACATTGCAGTAGAGTAGCACCAGGTTTGCTCTTGCTCCCACCATTATGGCTGTTTAAAACAGATTTGCTGGTTTTGGAGCTCTGCCAGTAGAAAGGCCCTTCCTCATTTGCAGTAAGGACTTTTTAAAAACCTGAAAATCAGGTCTTTCCCTTTAAACAAAGAAAAAAAGTTAGAGATCAGTTCAGCAGCTGTGGATTACCTTTTCGTTCTCAATGCTCTTTTCAAACTTCGTAGACTTTGGACCTTTGAAGAAGTGGGCATACGTATTTTTTAACAGCAGCAGGCTTCTCCAGCCCTGCAGCGCAGAGGCCAAGATGAGGTCTCTCCAGGCAGATGGGTAAATGTGCCTTTAGAGGGCAACGGATCTGAAGCTTCCCAAACCCAAGATGCTTCTCTGCCTGAGAGCTAAGAAGTAATGAACACCATGTGTTCTGTAGCTTTTTGGAATCTGTGTAGCAGGACATGTAGATATTAAGTTACATAAAGCTGAGTTTCTAGTTGTGCTGGTTAATCACCAGATAGATACCTAATGAAATGGTGTATATCTGTTGCTTTTTTTTTTTTTTTTAGAATTAATGCTGGTATTGTTTATGGCTTGCAGCTGTATGTGCTGTATGCTGCTATACCTGTGGATGTTTTGATGATGGTGATGCTAACGTCTCTTTATGGCTGCAGGATGGCCAGATGATAGAGTGCCGCTGCTGTTACGGGGAGTTTGCGTTTGAAGAGCTAACCCAGTGTGCAGATGGTCACTTGTTCTGCAAGGAGTGCCTAATTAAATATGCTCAGGAGGCAGTCTTTGGCTCTGGAAAGGTAAGAATTTCTCACTGGCAAATCTCCTGAGGGGAAAATGGGTAAACTGCTATTGGGAGATCACATTGCTGTTTGCGTAGTGTTGTTGCTTAAATCAGATGTAATTGCGTTTCCCAGGAAATATTTGAATGAAATTGTGTCCTGAAATCCAAATCCAAGTCAGTCTCAGCATCCAGTGAAGCAAACAACTTCACGATGGGATCTCTCCTGAATAGGATTTCAGTTTTGCTAACCTCCATCTTCTGTGCTCTGTGCTTAGCAACTTGAATTGTTACAAAAGCTTTTCACAGCATTCGTAGTAACAATAATAGCTTGCACCTATCTGCTCTTTATTTTCCACTTAATAAACCAGTGGTATCTGCACAGAGAACACGCTCTTGCCTCTGATTTGGCCAGTCCCCTCATCACTAGGAGTGTTTGTCCTGCATAACATCCCTGTGATCCCGATTTAATTTGGGGGTCAGTTCCACTATGATACTACTAACCTTCTTAGTCTCTGTTTTACCTAGCAATTATCCTGATAGTTAGCTGAGCCATAAACAAGTCATCTGCTCAGAGGTGTGCATGCTCCTTTTCCTTGAGATATCAAACTGTGGGATGCTTTTGTACTGAGATCTGTATTTCATGTAAATGTATAAACCAGTAGCTGACCTTACTGACGAAACTGCAACATGCTGTTCATGAGCAGAGACCATACAGCAATAATGGGCTGCTGCATGGTCACAGTGGTCTTGGAGTGAATGAGCTGTGATCCCAGCTGTCAGCAGCATCTTCATGCCCTGTGTTTGTTGGAGGCCTGATCTGTTCAACTGGTCTTGTTCTTTCCATAGCAAACCCATTCTCTGGCAGTCATCTGCTGACTTAAGCTCAATTATCTCTGAACAAGGCTCTGTGCTGGTTTATTTGGAAACATTTTGGGTACCGAGTCTTGCTTTTTGCTTTTATCGTACTGAACCTGAGCTCTCTCTTTCCCACTCTAGTCAGAGCTCAGCTGCATGGAAGGCAGTTGCACGTGTTCGTTCCCCACCAGTGAGCTGGAGAAGGTGCTTCCAGAGAACATCCTCTGTAAATACTATGAGCGGAAAGCTGAGGAGGAGGTGGCTGCTGCCTGTGCAGATGAGCTTGTCAGGTAAGTGTCCAGGAGAGGATGCAGACTACACTTTCTGTTGTAGAAAATTGTTCCCTGAAACCCTGAATGTGTGCTGACTATGAGATAGGTAGCTTTCAACGAGCTGTTTATAAATTCAGGCTTCTGCCTTCCCAGGTCTATTTTTATTCAGGTTGGTCTGCCTTTGACTAGGAGTAGATTAAAATTCAATAGGCTTGTCTTCCCCCAAGACTTGCTTGCCAGCTCTGTGCTGATCCTCTAAATTACATGGTCAAAAGCAGTGCTGAGCATATAATATTTTGATTGCAAACAGGGAAGTGATCGAAGAAATATGAGCAAAAAGGCAGTAGTCAGCACATCCTGGTGGCAGGCATTATGTTGGCAGCCTTATTAACATAGCTATTTGACTAAATCCGCTTTCAGCAAAGACATGTTTGGCACTCTGTGTTAATGGCATCTTGTTTTGGGCTGTAGGTGTCCATTCTGTAACTTCCCAGCTCTACTGGACAACGATGTGAAGCGATTCAGCTGCCCTAATCCCCGCTGCAGAAAGGTAATTGGGGGATATTTGCCATTTAGTCTCTTCTGGAGTGTTGGACAGGAGAGCTGGGAGGATAACTCGCACTTCCTAGTAGCAGGTGAATGAATATTTAACGTGGCTGCATGGGGCAGCAGTCAAAGTATTTGCTGCATCCTGCTGATGTTCTGTAAAATTGTGTGGCAGTTGAATTTCAGGGCACTGTTGATAAAGACAAGAGTATTCCTTTCTTTCCTTGGAAAATGTTGGCCAAAAAAAAAGCTGCTAGATGCCTTTGGTTGCTGTCCTGCGTATACGGAAATGTTTTAGGTGAACAGAGAGCTGGGTGTTTAAAAGATATAAAGCCAAATTGTAATCCTTTTATCTAATGAAACTTCTGGAGAATGAGCTGTAACAGCCTCACGTGCTATCCTTAAGAGAATTGCCATCTGCATTTTTCTTGTATGCTGTCGCCTGAATACAGATTGGTTTTGAAGTGGCAGAAAACTTGTTTGAAGAGCTCGCTGAAATCTGCCCATTCAAAGGGCAGAAGATCTTTGTGCTCGTCTCAAAGTTTGCTAATCGCCATAACGGGAGAATCGTCAGGGACAGAGTGGGGAAAGCTTGCTGCTGCTGCTTCTGCACCATCTGTTCTGGGGAAAAAATAGAAGTAAAGAAATGTGTTTCCCAGTCTCCTGAACATATGCAGAACCCCACTTAGACTGGTGCCAATGAGCTGAGGCCCGTACAGTGTCTGTTTAGCACTGGAGCTACAAGGCGTCTTGCGTAACTTTAGCCACAGCAATGAATTCTCCTGTAGTTTTCAGAGGACTGCCTGTCCCCCAGCAGAGATTCCTGCTAGTCACTGAAATTCCTCTTGAGTGCGTTAACCTTGTGCTTGTAAATACCGTAGCTTTGGGTTCTCGTATTGACATGATACCACCATTTTCCTGTATTGAGAAAGTAATAGGAAATTAAATTCTGCTCTGGAGAAATTGAAGTTTCCAGCAGTTAACTTTGGATTCTGTAGTGAAAAGTGAACTTAGTGGTGGGGAAAAGCTGTTTATGAAAGACACACAATTCCATTTCAAATATCTCATCTCCAGATATGTTTTGCTAACATCCACCTCTAGCCTTTGGGGAAGAGATGTGATTCTGATGGATCGTCCAAGTGTTGTGAGCAAGGAGGCTTGCTAGTCACTAGGTGGCAATGTTGATTCACGTTTAGATCAAACTTCTTTTCCCCCTGCAAAAAAACCCCGAGTTATTTTCAAAATGTACATATGTCAGCACCACAGAACAAAATTCAGGCTTGGAGAACATGAACGCTTCAATGTGCAAAACGAATTGAAGTCGTTTTTTTTCCTAAAATGTATAATGCGGCACAGTAACTGTGTAAGACGGGTCAGTGCTGAAATGTTCCTTTCCTTCTGGTTTGCTGTTTCATTTCCTTCCTAGCATACTGCCTGTCCCCCCTCCTTAGGGTTGCAGCATTCCAGTGGGCTGGATTTCTGGTTTCCTGGACAGCTTGTGTTGATTCATTAGCTGAAAATCTGCTGAGTAGTTTTGTGCTCTTCTTAGAAGTCTTGAACGACTTCAGGATTTGAAGTCAAGGGTGAGGAATTCAGATAGCAGGATGTGGTGTTGTCTCGCAGCGTTAACTGCAGCGGTTCTTCATATTCCCTCTATCTTGTCTCTCTCTCTAGGATGAAGAATTACGGTTAATGCTCTTCCTTGCAGGAAACTGTTGCCCTTGGGGAGGAAAGGGCTCATCTAGGGAGCTCTACAGAGGTTGGAGAGGATGCATTGGCTTTGCTAGCAGTACCTCTGGCAGCCTCGGTGGAGGTGATGACTGATCCTGGAAGGAGTCCCTCTGGTTGGAGGGACTGCACTCGCACAGCTGAACCTAAAGTGAGGGGAAGTGTGGAAAGGGAAAGGTCAAAGTGTACCTCTCCAGAAACCTCAGGGGTGAGGAGGGAAGGAGCAGCTGGTGGTCCTGTTGTATTTCTGTGCTCTGTCACCTGGATCTTTTGTCTTGCTTTGAGAGTTCATGTTGATACTCTTAGGCTTTCCTTTAAATTTTGCAGAGAGGTTGGTTCATATTTGGGCCAGCTATGGATGTAAAGTGAGGGATGGGAACCAGCTGGAAGCCTTCATTTTGGCTGTATATATATATGTTGGGCTCAGTAATAAGAGCAGCACTGTAGGCATACCCAGGTCACTGCTTTTGCATCTCACCTGTAGTTCCAGGGACCAAAATGTGGCTGATTGTAACCTCAGCAATGGGCAGAGCTGCCGGTCTCCTCCTGCGACTGAAGGGCTGCACGGAGCGCATGCAGATGAGCCCGCGCCATCTGCCAGGGCCACTGTGGCTCCAGCTGCGTGCTGTGAAGTTGGGCTCCTAGTTAGGTGGCCAGGGCTTGAATCTTAATATTGTGAACTGCAAGGTGGAGGGAAAGCTTGATTAGCCAAGGAAGAACGTTGCCCAAGCCACCCCGTGGATGCATTCTGTGTGTGTGCAGTCTGAGCTGGTGCTGGGGGAGAGGCAGTTTTTGCTCAGACCTGTTTGACTTTCGAGGTTTTGCTCTATGATAGGTCGCTGACCGCGCGTGGAGCCAGGCTTCCCGGCGGCAGGAGGGTTTGCCAACCGGCTCGGTCAGCCTCCGTCTTACTCCCTGCATGGAAGCAGCGCTTGAATTTCTCATTGCTAACGATGCGCGTTTCTCCTCCCTGTGTTCTGACACAGCAAACCAAAGCTGGCAATTCTGGTAAAACTGGGAAAGGCACATGTTGCTTATTGATTTGTGCAGGACTGGGAAGTGCGCGTACACTTTTGCACTTCAGGAGAAGCATCGTTTCCCACCAGAAAAGGAAATCCATCCTTCCTGCTCAGCCTCCCTCCTCCCAAGCCCCAGATTGTTGGTGAAGACAAGGCTTTTGTTCCCGGGCTGCTCGCTGCTATCCCCAGCGCCGTGTTGCGGGTGGGGGAGACCGTCTCCCCTCTTTGCAGTCTCAGCACAAAGCACTGCAGGGCTTTCAGCCAGCGAAGGGATGGGGAGGCAAAAGCTGCCGTTGCCATGGAAATAATACATGCACGGAGCAGCGCTATCCCTCCGGTGCCAGAAAGCTACAAACCCTCAATGCTCGTTTCATAGCCAGGCCACTCTGCAGGGAATTGCATTTCCAAGACTTTTTCCTTAATACTCCTTTGCGTAGCGTAGGATTTTTGGTACTCCATCGTACAGAGTTGTCTGCCTCGGTGCTGGCTGGGCGTGAGGAGGTGATGGCATGTGGTTGTGTGATGCGAAATCGCATTGCCCTTGGGGTAGCTGCCCAGTCCTCTTGTTCCTTAGCGCACCTTGTTAATGAGGCTGCACCTTGTTAATGAGGCTGCATTTGGGGAGTGGGTTTGCCTGCCGGGCCTCCAAATGGTCACGTTGAAAAAATCAGTGTTGATGCGCCCATTTCAGACGGATAAAATCTCCTCTCCTTTGCCTTTTCATCTTCGGGTTAGGCTCTCTGGCCACAGCAATCCTTGTGTGTACTCTTAATTTGCAGGACTAAGATGTGGTATTTTTGTGGACTTCTTTTTAAGCTGCTAGAATGTCTCCAGATTGATTTCAAGGTGCTGGCTAGGAACAGATGCACACAGCTGCTTTTACCCTTCATTTTCTGTTGGAAGGGAGACAGGTTTGAGCTTGCACAGAGCTCTGCCTAGCAAGCTGTGTCTGAACATGGCTTCTCTTAGCAGGGTGCTAACACTGCGTCCGCAACTGCTGTTAATAAGCGTAAGTCGCGTTGTACGGTTTGCAGCAGCTTTGACGTGAGCGGCGTTTCTTGCTGAAATAACAGATCACTGCATCGTCAACCAGACTTAAAGTTACAGAAGGAGCGAAGGGACATCCTGCAATGGCTGTGATCTCTGTACCTGGTGTGGTAACGGGACACGCAGCTGCTTGCGGTTCAGAGGCAGGTAACCAGGCAGCCCCAGCCACCTGTGGTCCAGTTACGAGTGTTTTATGGGGTGCAAGGGGAAGTGTTTGTGTAATGAAGTGCCCAGAGGCAGGGGATGTGTTCGGGATGACCTCACCTTCCAAGGATGTCACCCAGCACATACCACGGCGCCGTAACTTCTGCGCTAGCGGCTGGTCCCTCGCTGCCCAGAGCTGCCCTGCCTGACTCCAGATGCGCTGTGGTTTTCGGCCTAAACTGTATTACCGTTTGTCACTGGCATGTACGTGTGCAACATGGGGAAAAAAAAAATTGTTCTGGTTGGAGAAATTGAGCTTGTCCAAACTGCCTCAGAGTAGGATGTGCATATGGAGAATTACTTAATTCTCCTTGTTTTGCAACATGTTTTCCCAGCTGTTGAAGGCTGCTGTCTCATTCAGCTTCCTGACAGCAGCACAAACATTTTGAAAGTCCCACGGCCCTGTCTCATCCTCTGTTCAGCCATTCTTATTGCTGTTCTCTGTACGCTTTTCCTTGTGCCTGTTTATTTGGGTTTGATTGTTACTGAGAGCTTAGCCCCGCAGCTTTAGTGGAGAGCGGAGCCGACCGTGACACTTGCTCGTGGCAGACCTCTAATTTCCTTCTGGTGGCAATGACCTCAAGGCCCAACTCCCTGTCCCCGCGTGAATGTAGCTTAGCAGACTTTTTTGGGATGAGGAAGAAAGGGAAATGCAGTGTGGAAGACCTTGCTATGTGTCTTACGGGAGGGGTTTGGGAATGGAGCGCTTGCACCTGCGTGCGCTTTTGTCTGGAAGCCTGTCTCCCACTTGCCTGGGCTGGCAGAACAGTCTAAGCGATCATTTTGTGACTCTGCCATCATCTTCCTCAGCGCTGCATTCCTAAAACCTCCTGCTCCGGAGCTCTCTGCTTTTTCCTCCAGCTCAGTGCCTTCGCTGCGCCCTTTTTAAACGAGTGGTGCGCATGGGAACACGCTCCACTCTGTTACTGCCAAAACCACAACAAATGGCAAGTTTCCGTCTGTCATCTCGGCTCGGCTCTGAGGCGCTCCATGGCTGGGCAGGCGATTTTCATTTTTCTTCCATAAAAGGACATTGAAACTCATCTGCAGCAGCAGTGCACTGCGCCGCAGGCAGGGCGAGCGGCGATGCTATCGACGGCAGCGCCGGCAGTACTGCAGCAGGAGCGCCGGTGATTTCCGTATCGCTCCTCAAAGGGATGGGCAGGAGGGAGGGACCAAGGCCCAAGGTGGGGTTGAGGTGACTGTAGGCAGCAGATAACACCCTGGTAGGTTTTATTGCCAAGTCCGAAAGGAAGATAGATAACAGGAGAGTGTTCCTGGTACAGCAAAGCCTTAAAAGTACAGTCCCATGTAGGAAGAATACGCGCGTGCTAAACCACGTGGTCCATCCGATTCAGGCGTGTAGGGTCAAAGTTGCATGGGGAGGTGCTGAGACTCAGGAGATCTCCTCATCCCTAGCTTTATGCTGGGCGAGATACTTACTTTTTGTTGGGGGCTGCAAGGGGAGCAAAGGAAAGCCATGTGCCAGGAGCTCTCCTTGCTTCCCTGGAAGCTGGACAGTGCATGACAGTTTGCTTCCCGACTGAGAGGGAGCATCCAGGAAAGCCCAGGACCCAGGAATGGGTTATCACTCCCAGGCAACTTCTGTAGCTTGCTCTTTGGTATATACTCGATCTGGGCTGAGAGCAGCTACAAGGATTGAGTGGTGCCAGCAGTAGCTTGCTTGTAAATAACCCTTTTCAGAGAGGAGGCACAATAATCAGCCCTTTTTTTTTTTTTTTTTTTTTTTTTTTTTTTTTTTTTTTTCCTCCCCCAATATACCTGCCACCCTTCCTTAGGGATGCGTAGGAAGGGGCTGTAGGAGCTCTGAGAATACCTCACCTAGGAAGAGGGTAGGAGCAGGCCGGGTTCATTGGTGTGCTGGGGTGGAGAGATTCCATCAGTGGGAGCTCAGGTGCTGCTGCTTTTGCAAGGTCAAGACTATTTATGTAGCGGTATGTGGAAATGCTTCCCTTGATAAATGAGTCTGACAGGGGAGGAGAGGCTGAAGCCCAGCCTGGAAATGGACCTGAGGAAAGAGGTCAGTTTAAATGGGGTATCTGTCTCTTAGAGGCAAAAAAAGCAAGCTGCTGAAAGCAAGAGCTCAAACTAGTCCCTTTAAAAATAGACCGTGTAAGTTAGTGCAATTTCAAGCAACAAAACTTACTCCTGTGCTTGCTTTCTGCCTTATATAGCAATATCCGTTCGGTGAAAAGGCAATTGTCCCTGTTCACTGACCACTGGATACCTCTGTCAGGTCCATAAGAGGCAGCCGTGCTTTCTTCCTTTGTAGCTTTGTCCTTTGCCAAGGAAAGGTCCTGAGGTAAGAAGCTGAGCACAACTTCACATGGGGAGGGAAACTTCAGCCTCAGCAGTCTCGTCTTGCCCTCTCTCCCCAGGCACAGCTTGCCTCCATTAGGCAAAGGAGCCACTGAGAGCAGTTGCCAGCCCGTGGTGGTCAGTGCGGATGTGCCACGGCAGTGTCTTTGGAGATAAGCTGATGGACTCCGTGAGGGCTTTGAGAAGCCCACCATGGGTGGGTGGTGCCGGGGCGTGAAAGGTCCTCGGCTGCCTTGAACGTGGCAAGTCACCGGAGAGGTCCCGGGAGGACCCTGAAGGCTGTAGTTGGACTGAGCAGAGGCTGAAACCTGCTGCAGGCTGTGATGAGCTGTAAGCTTTGCTTTTTCCTCCTAGGTCCCTCTGAAAAAGAAAGGAAGGAGTGGTGTTCTTCCATTTCATGCAGAAAACAAGAGAGGAAGTGATGTGATGTGATCACCCTAACATCAGGGAACAACCCTGAGCCTCTGTGTGGACCAGAGTGCTTGGATTGCTTGATTTGTTTGATTTTTAAACAGTGAAGTAACTTAGCGTCTGTCACTTGTCTGTCCTCGCAACAGGTAGCGATGCCACCCAGCTGCCCTGGGGCTGCTCTGGGAGCTCAGCACAGGTACCCCCCGTGGCAGCAGGGGGGAGTTTGAGGCTAAAACCCTGCCTGGTGCTACTTGTACGTGCACAGCATCGGAGCTGGGTTATCGTTTTGCTGCTTCAGTGGAAATGGAGGTTGGAGAGGATGAAAATAAACTGTTCCCAAGCCAAATTAAAAACATTGTTCTGACCTTAGTCAAGAAGCTACATCTTCCCTCTCTCTTTCCTCCCCCTCACATTCCTGTCGTAGTAATCACTGATCTCTAACCTCAGCTTCATCTGCCATGGCTAACCACTTAAAAAATGCACTTAAAAATCCCTGACTCTCTGTGTGCACCTCATCTCGCTGTACCCTAGCACTTCCAGGGCAGAGTTATCTTTGGAGGGCTGTGAGTCAGCAGAGGAGGGTTTGAAGAGTGTTGTGTCAGGGCAGCTGATGACTGCCTGCTTCGGGCCAGAGCACTGAGATGGCCTAACCTGGTATGTGTAGTGCAAGGAGGTGTTTTGCTTCTCCTTTCTGTTTGCACATAAACAGATTTCAGCAGATGACACAGTCATCAGACTTCCTGAGCTAATACAAGGCTGCAGACGATGTCCATTTTGGAGGCTGTCAGTAGAGTTTGTTTCCTAATTTGGTCACAGTGTGCTCAGGCCTGGTCTGCTTTTCTTTTTTTTTCCTTTTTTTTTTTTCTTTTTAAAAACACCCATCCTTTTATATCATTGTCGTGGAGGGGAAGCTGTTTGTGTCGGAGAACCTCCAGCTCCTCTCACTTCCTCTCTGCAGGGGAAGTGATACTTGAAAGCTCTCTTTGAAAAAGCAATGCAATTCTGAAGCTGATCTTTCCAGACTTTTTTTTTTTCCTGCTTTACCACTCTTTCATGAGCTCATCTCAGTGAGCCTGCTGGCTTTTTATCCCTTTCTGGGTGGTCATCTGAGCCCTTCGTGCTGGAGGACTTTGGAGTAGTTCTCTTAAGTGACAGAGGGAGCTGTGCTGCAGCTAAATAACAACGTTGATAAGCTGATATATTGGAATATATATATCAGAAGGGGGAGAGAGGTGATTTCAGCTAATGGAACCTGCACATGCTTTGTTTTGTTTCGTACATCACCACTAACAAGAGGCCTGGCACCACGTAGGAAGCTATAAATGCAAACACTGGGAGAGAAATAGCATGGCTGGTCATCTCTGCTCAATGACCTTTAAAAGTTGCTCATGTGCCTTGCAAATCCTCAAGAAAAGTAGCCTGCTTTTTGGTGTTGGACCAGAGTCAGCCCTTCCATTGTCAATGTGAGTTTTCATTCAGCAGTAGGAACAGCTGAGGAATCAACACCAAACCTGTAGGCTCCTTTTTTTTTTTTTTTTTCTTTTATTTCTGTGCTGGACTTAGCAGGAGAAGGAGAGGGGGAGAAGTTGCAAAGTGATGCAGTTGAGGATGCAGCTCCAGCAGCTGTATTTGGTGCTGTCAGGAGTCTTGTGTGCCTGAGGTGATGGTGACACTGCTGCTGTCTGCGTTGGAGAAGACTCCCTGGCCTTGGAAGCACAAGGAGATGCTGGGTTACCTGCACAAATCCAGCGTTATTTTTGGTGCAGAGTACATGTCATAAACAGCTTCAGCAGAGCCTCAGGTTAAGGTGCACCAGGAGCAGCTTGATTACCGGCGTTGAATGTTTGGCTGTAGATGGGCAGGTACGGGCTGGTCTCTGCAGAAGTTTCTCCGGAGAGAGGAAACTTCAGCGTGCGTCATGTGTTGGATGCCAGGTTACCGTTGACCTCTGAACCATGACTAACGGAGTAATGGGAATGTGAAGCGGTGAGGCAGGAAATTTAGAAGGGGAAAGGGAAGGTGAAACACAAGTTTTCTTCTAATTTAGTAAAAATCACCTCTGTGTGTCATTATTTGCATATTATCATCTAATTAGCCATAACTGACTCACCCACCACTTCCACTTGAAAGGAACGATATGTTTTGAAGTATCTGTGTTGTAATCTCAGTAGGCCAGCATTTCTTCTCCTCCTCCTCCCTCCCCTTCCAGTGCCCCCCAAAATGCATTCTCTTACTGCTTTTAACCTTCAAGCCTCTTTTCTCCTGCTCTCTCTGTTACTACTCCTGCATTATTAATGGGACTCCAGCAATTCGGCCAGAACACTGACATTACTAATTACTACTTGTAGCAGAGGAATGAGGAGCAAGATGGAAACTGGGTCAGGAAATGTTGTCGTTATAAAATGATGGCATCAGAACTGGGGAGAAGAACTCTTTGTACGCCAGGTTTGCATTGGAAATGGTTTCCTTCACCCAGTAGCATACCTGTGCGCATCCTCCTTGCTTGTTTGCTGCGTGCATGGGGAAGACCATCTCACACACATGAGAAGGTTAATGGACCTGTAATTTCCAGGAGCGGAGGAATGGGATGATATGTTGTGTTCTGCCTGGTAGCATGTAGAGCATCGCAAAATTAATGTGCTTTTCATTGCTGGCACTGTAGTAGGAAGCTCCTTTCCTCGTTGGTGTTGAAGGCTGCATTTATTTTTGCATTCAGTGAGAGCCTGTCACACTCTGTGTTCAGATTGTCCTTGGTAGTACCAAGGGCATCCTACAGCAGCAAACAGCGCTCCGTGCTCTGTGTAAGAGAATATGGCTGCTCTGAAATGAGAACGAGAACATTATGTGGGGGATGCAGCGATTAACCTGTGGATGCTGGGCTGCTGTAAACATAAGGAATTGCCTGTCTGTCCTGCTCCTGGTTAATGGAGCTGTGCCTCTCCACTCAATTGGGCAGAGCATCCCCTTAGGAATCCGGCATCCCTTGGAGGCTTCGCGTGAGCAGTTGTGCTGTCACGTTAGTTTGCTCTTTGAGAGAGGGACAAGTGTGAAAAGGGAAGTGTCGTTTACTGCAAAACATATCAACTGTTATGGTAAGTGACAGTTAGAGAAAGTAATCTCTTTAAACACATGCTGTTGTTCTCTTCTTCGGAATAGTTAAAACAGCTAAAATACATTGGTCAGCAATAAAACACAAATACAGAATTGTTTGGCATGTGCTGGCAAAGGACTGAAGTCCATCTCCCCAAAAGATGCTTTAAAGGGAAAAAAAAAAAACAAACTGCAGCCTGATCTCTCCTAGAGCGACCACGCAGTCTCCCCACTCGCAGGCTGGGAGGCTCACACAAATCTGCGTGCTGCGATGAGGGGACGGCGGGATGTCTCCTGTGAGATGGCTGGCTCAGGGCGGCAGCTCCTGAAGTCTCTTGGAGACAGGGGAAGGGACTGTGTGTTGCTGGTCCCAGGATGTGTTGACCACTTTTGGACTGACGTGAGGGAACACCAAAGCAGTTTGTGCTCAGTCTCTGCCAGTCGTGCATCCAGATAAACTATGGAAGTGTGCTTCAGTTATATTCTTGAGCAAGGTGGGAGGCTGGCACGTGAGCAGCGGGACTCCTTCGCGGGTCAGGTGGTAACTGGCACAAAGCAAGCTGGATGTTTAGGCTGGGCAGACGGAACAATATTGCTTTTCAAAGATTGTCCTGTAAACTGCCCTAGTCCCACGGCCTGCCTGAGCCTTTTGTGAGGAGGAGCAGTAGTTAAGAGAGGCTGGCTACTGTGGTCTCTTTTCCATGGGCTGGAAAAAAAATTAGTCCTGCTGTAGCTAGCCAACTTAATTTCTCTAACTGATCACAGTAAGTGTAAGGCTCTTAAAACATGAGCCAGGATTTATCTGTGGTGTTGCGGGGGCTGGCTGTTATCTCGAAGCAAGGCCAAAGCAGAGCTTTGCTAGTGCGGCTTAGGGCGTCTGAGGGTGAGCAGCCATTCCCGTTAGGTGGGAGTTGATGCTAGGCAGTGATTTCTACCACGTATTTAATAAAGCCGTGGTGGTGCTGGAGAGTTCTAGAGTTTAAGACCCCAGTATTCTTTTTTTTTTTTTTTTTTTTTTTTTTCCTTTTTAAAAGGCAAGTACTGATTTGCCATTAAAACTGAGCATTATCAGTAAGGCAAATGCTTTCTCTGCCCAAAATTTCATGTGCACGTATTTAATTAAAAGGCGATAGGGTTAATGAAGCTTTAAGTGCATAAGGCCTCATTCCCTGAATTTAATTTTCTTTAATTGCTCCAGAGATTGAAATTCCCAGCTGTGGTTGTCCCAAACATGTGCATTAAGGAAATGGAAAGGGACCATTTGAACTGTCTCACTCAGTGCCAGCTTCGTCCTGTTCTACTGATTTTTCATCTCTTTGGTTGAAAGAGAATCAGGTAAAAATGCTTTGAGTCAGTGGCGTAGCTTTGCAGTGGAACTGGCAAAGCTGTGAGCTGCTGACACTTTGGACACTGGGAATGAGGAGGGAGTGTTTGTGCGGTTCCTGTCCCTCCTCCCTAATGGATTACAGAAGACCGGGAGCAAATACAGTTTTTATTCTCTTCCCACCCCAATACCTGCTGTCGGTGGGGCTGGGTTGGCTGAATTGCCTGCCACAGCCCAAATGAAACCAGCTTTCGTTAGTGTGCAGTTAAAAAAAAAAAAAAAAGTTGTAAAGGTTTCTTGCTTGTTTACGGGAGCGTTTGAACAGTGGTTTTAGTGCCCGAGACCTCTGTGAGAATCAAGATCTTTTTGTGGTACTTCTGTGTTAACTGTTGTGCAAGTTTGTAGTCCAAGCTGTGTAAAAGGGCAAAAATCTAAAATGCAGCAAATCTGCGTACCAGCAAAATCATCAGTGATGGAAACAGCCAGTCGTGTTCCTGACTTCGTTATAATAAAACCTTACAACCCTTGCTGCGTGTCCCCGTATGTGAGGCGCTCCGTCTCCGTCTGTGACAGATGCTGTCAAATGTTCCAAGGCTGCTGTATGTTTTTGTGTCCTCACGGGCTTGTTAGCAACTATAGCCTTGACTAGGTGGTTAGTGAAAAATAAAGCTTCCAGCTTTATTTAATGCATGTTTGATATTGGAACAGTGAGAGCAACAGTGTTTTAGGGCTTCGCCTTCTGGAGGTCTTAGCTGTCAAAAATCCTTGGGAAAATGTGTGGTAGCATCCCCTTGATCTGGTGGAGACTTGCCATAACTGCCCAGCATGTGGTACTGGTAGATAAGCATCCCCTGCATGAGCAGGTATTTCAGAGCTGTCAGGCTTTCCCAGTAAGAAGCTGGTGGCTGCTGGTAAGTTGTGGTGTATGAGGTGGTGCCTAGGGTACATTTGGGGAGCTGAGGGATTATTTTGGATGGACTGTGCTTTGCTGTCGGGAAGGTGTCTGGTCTCTTCCCATGGCTGTGGGAAGAGCCTCCCTGCAGGTAGCCCTGCCCTGGCCGTGGAGCCGGAGGGGTGCGAGGGTGGGTTTGGCACCCAGCGTCCTGCTGATATGCATTTGGAGACGTGTCAGAGAGAGATGTCCTCCACGTGTGAGCTCTAACCTGCATTAATCAGCTGTATCCATTAAATCTCTGCCTGAACAGATGAATCCATAAAACCACTGGGGTTAAAAAAATTTAATTATTTTCTGGCATTCTTTAATCCTTCCTTATTTCCAGTCAGCCTGCTCATCTTCAGCTGGAGTCAGCACAAATATCTCTCTCAAGCTTGCACTTCTGGCCTGAAGGAAACCACCTTCCCCACTACCGCGTAGCACCTCTCCTGCGCCTTGATGGTTTGAATGACCTCTGCCCTGTCAGATAACTAATGGCCGGGTCATCGTGCTAGGGGCCAGGAGGTCCAGGGCCTGGCCCGTGTGCGGCTGCTCCTCCCGCCGTGGGCTCGGGGAGCAGAGGTGATGCTTAAGTGGTCTCCATGCTGCTACCAATATAAACAGAGCAGATGTTTCCCCGAGTCAGGGGAGCATTAATGGAATGCGTCGGCCCGGGCTGATGTAAAACATCGCTGCGAGTTTTGGGGATGAGGTCAGCAGTACTGAAAGCTGATGGGAGTTTAATGTCGAGTCGGCCTCTCCGAGCCGAGGGGTCAACTGAGAAAGCCGCGGCTAATGGAAACACAAGTATGCTTGTCATAAATCAGTACCAAAATACTGAACAGGCAAAGCTGCTGCTGCATCCCACAGCCAGCGACGTTTCTGTAACCGACCGTTAGCTGTTCAGTGCCTGCTTCCCTCACCGAGTGCACCGAGTGTTAGTTTGACTTCAGAAGGGACAAATAGAGGCTGAAAACAGAGTTTGGGGAAAGCTTTGCCTCCCTGTGCTGGGAAAACTCTGCCTGCTTCACCGCCTTTCCCCCGGCGTTTGTGGAGTCGCCGGGTTGCTGCGTCCCACCCGTTTGGGGAACGGCAGGAGGGCAGCTGGGATCTTGTTTTAAGCGAGTTGTCCCTCTCGTCAAAGGAGATGGATCGTGTTTCTGCCGCGAGGTTGCTAGGAGGTCCCGAGGCATCCAGGAAAGCGTCAAGAGGCAGGAGGCGAAGCAGGCTTGGCACTGCTTAGAGATCATATGTTTTTTTTGAAAACAAACAAGTCTTGTAAAAAGTAGAGAGCAGCATTTTTCTAGACAATAAAAAGTCAGTTTGCTCTCCAGACCGACCAACGTATTTCCTGTAAAGCTGGACACTGTAACGTGCCATTTGCCAGCAAGATAAGATGGTTGTATTTGTTCAGTGATTTATCCCCTGTGAAGCTAATCTGAAAGAATGCTTTATTGCTCTATTTATTTTTTCAAAAGAAGCTTCTTTGACCTCACTTTTTGTGTTGGGAGCTTGCATGCCTTTAAGCTAAATCTCAAAGCCTGGTCAAAATTGGGGTCCGTCTTCAGGGTTGCTGCTTAAAACACAATACCCGTGGGCTGTTAGAGGCAGAGATGCCATTCAGACAGCAAGAGGTGAGCATCTCTCCCCAAGGCCCTTTCTGTATTGAAAAGCCTCGCCACGATATCCAGCCTCCAACAAACCAACAAAGCCAGCCTGCAGCTAGAAGGGGTTGTTTTTTTTTTTTTTTGCCTTTGAGTCGTCCTTAAAGGGCAGAGGTTAAAACAAAACAGATGCTCTCGGATGGCGTCTCTGCTCTGTGAAGAGGCCTTGGCTCCCAGCACATGAAGTGTGAGGATGCTACCTCCTGTTTGGAAGTGGATGTCAGGTTTAATAAAAAAAACCCCAACCTGAAAGAGCCAGATGATCCCCCCTGAGCGGGGTGAGAGAGGAGTATTGTTGGTGTTATTGCATTACCTCCATCCTAAGGTTTGTGTATGCAACTATCCGCGTAAGTAAAACCCAAAAGTGCCTCCTTATAGCACGTTCTCCCCAAAGAAGGGAAAGGATTGCAGCTATCGGAGAGGCCTGCGGAGAGTGGGATGGATCTTTCAGGTAGCTGGAAGCTGTGCCAGTTAGTGTGTTTGCTGGTAGCCTGCTACTATATTTAGTTTCCCTCTGCCTCCCAGAATGAAGGCGTTGAACCTTTCTAGATATGGAGATAGGCACAGCACCAGCCGGCTCTGAACAACGGCCTGCCAGCTTCTCGGCTCTACAGTTGTTGTTTTCAGCCTCAGTCCTTGGCCTTCCAGTGTCTGGGGTAGAGGATAGCTGGATGAGGTTATGTGAAGGAGGGTTGTTTTTGTAACTGTTCTGTCTGCACGTGAAACCTGGGTGGTTTTGGTGGTTTTTTTTTTAAAGAAAAGCTGCTTTTTTTGGAGTACATTGTTTTCCTGTGGCTTGACCCCTTTGTGGTGTTTCAGGTGCGCCGAGTGAAGGACACACGCTTTGCAGGAGTCATTAGGTCACTTTTCCAGTTTTGTACCACAAACAAGCACACAGATACTTTCAGAGGTGACTCTGTTTTACTGTAAGAGATCCCTCTCTTGAATAATTCTGACCTATCCATATAATTAAATGAAACTTTTTTTTTTTTTTCCTCCTGGAACTTCATTCTGGTTGCAGCTGTTGTAGAAGCTATAGATTTCTAGATTTGTGTCAGAAAGCCATGACTTCAGACCACTGGGATTTTTGTGGGTGGGTGAAAGTGATAACAGAGTAATGAGTTTTACTTAGCATCTCCATCTGCCAGACTAAACCGTGTTCTGCGCAGGAGAGCTAGCACAGCTGTGCTGAGCTGGTCATCTGAAAGCAAAGCACCCTTTACCTGCTCAAAGCTGACCCCTGATCTAAAAAACCAAGTGTTGATCTTAAGGTTGCTTTTCAGAAGGCAGTGCCTTTATATATAATTCTATTTACTTTCCTTTTCCTGATCCAAGCAATGATCCTGTGGAGAAATGCGGGTGAATCCCCTGAGGACCAGGTACAAGCCCTGGGTACTCACCAAACACATGGATCAGGCTCCTTGTCTGAAGTTTGAGCTCTTACGCATTGCTGTGACAGTTGAAATTGCTTTCCTTATGCTTTGCCTCCCTAAGCAGATAACTGATTTTACACTGCACATTTTAATTTATCTCTGTCTCAGTGCAGGCAGCTCGTACTGGAGGAAAACGCCTGGCAAGCGATAGCTGTGCGTGGCCGTGTGAGAAAGCGTACGTGCTTCCTCAGATTGCGCTTGGCTCAAATCTCTGTCGCTGCGAGGGGCAGCCTTAAAGTCCAGCTGTGAGCAGAGCCAGGGTGAGGAATGAGATGACCTGATCAGGCAAAAGCTGCTGTGCATTAGCTGTAGCTGTTAGCTTTTCTGTTCCCTCCTGTGAGCTTTGAAAGTTAAATGGGAATGAAGTAGCTGCTGAATAAGAGACATGCTCTCCTTCGCCTGCATCCTGTTATATCTAGCAAGTTGCCATGGCTAAGACACCGATCAATTATTGTTATTTTGAAATTGAGGATTATTCTTTAGCTGTTTTATTAGAAATGGGTATCTATCATCTCCGTTATCCAGAAAGTATCTGCAAATCAAGTGTTGATGTCAGTGTGCGTGTGCTGTGTGTGTGCCTGCACGTGCCCCCTCCCCTGCCGTTCATGTACACCCCTTCTCTAATTTTTTTTCATTGCCTGTGAGAATGGATAAACAGCCCCGATCCTGAGGAGCTCAGAGGCACTGGGGAGTCGGAGGGTGTGGGGGAAAGGCTGGTGTGGCTCGTTTGGCTGTGTAAAACTGAAAGGTATTCACTCAGTGCATTGGGTGGGCTGTTCTTGTATGTAATGAGTTGTGCAACTGCACAGCTGTACCAAAACAGACCGCGGTCCTCTGACTTGTCTCCCACATAGACTCATTACAACTACTTCTCTGGAAGATGCAGAATTCCTGTGATCTGTTTGCACGTGTTACTCCAGATTAGTTTCTGTTCAGAGTGCCTCTCTGTAACACCTGGAATATCGCTGGGCCTTCTCACTGCTTTCTGTGGGTTTGATGACAGATGCTGTCCTTAAAATTTGGACTGAATAATTCCTCTGAAGTACCTCACATCACCATGGAGAAGTGAAAGCAAGCAGTACAATTACCAGGAAAGCTGCTGTATTCCTTGGAATTGCATGCTGGGGTGTGTAGAGTCGGAGAAAGATCTTATTTCTTTATATTATGGTGTTAGTGACACCAAGTGTTTTGTTCTGATTCTTAGTAATGACACGAAGCTAGAAGACCCTTTAGAAAAAATTTAAAAGTATTCTCTGCGGTCTGGCAAATCCTGGCTTGTGGTAAGATGTTAAAGCTCACTCTTTACAGAGAAATGTTATCAGGTCACTTGATGAGGCTGTACACCTTCAGAGATGTATGTAACGTCTTAAATGTAACAAGTAATGATAAAATAGTATTAAAAGTCTAAGAGGCAAAGCTTTGAGTCAGCTTGGAGCTTTTGGATCAAGCTGGCTGTCTTGATTGAGAAGGAGGAAGGGGGAGATTGTAGACTCAGTTGTAAATGGAATTTTTGATACAGGGAATAGACGCTCCCTGCTTTAATGGTCACTTTTGGCTTCGTTCTGGATTGCCATCGATTGCTTTAACATCATTACAATCCGTAGCCCCAGCATTTCAAGCTGTGATTGAGCTAGGTTGTCCGGGCTGAGCCAGAGCAGGTGTGAGCAGACGTGGCTGGCTGACAGCCGAGGAGCCGAAGAGCTGTGAGAAGTGGTAGCCTGGATTCAGTAGGTAATGCTCTCCTGGGGATCGTGTGCTCTGTTAATTAGCGCTACCAGGGGAGAGACAACCTTGGAACATGTGTGATTCAAAGGCCAGAGGACAAACTAAAAGAAGAATTTATGGAGAGCCATTAGATGCTGTACCAGCAATGGTGCAGAATGCCCCTGGCCCCGCGCAGGAGCAGCATTGCCTGCCCTGTAAGGTGCTTCCTACTCACCCTCCATCTTCCTGTGCTGGAAATAACACAGGTCTAGATGGACTTCTAGTGACAGCACACTGGGTCATGCTTATTTTCATGGTGGAGAAAACTATACCATCTTGATATTCAGGAGTAAGAGATCTGTATGAAAAGGGCTTTAGGCAATCACTGCATCCAAAATGCCATTTTTGGCCTGAGCTCTGCAAAACAGCCCTAATTTTGGCGTGGTGGTTTGTTAAATGGTGTTGTTCCAGGCTGAAGGTAGCTGTTTCTGTACATATATACAGAGACAGGTTATGCTGTAAACTAAGGTTCCGTGCTATCTCCTGCTGCTGTACCGGTGCACGTGGAGGTGGGCGTGCGGCAAGGTCCTGCTCTGGGTTCTTCTCTGCACATTTCTGTTTGTGGCTCTCCATTTAGCATTGAATACAGATGTTTGTGCATATACTGAGAAGAGACTAGTCTGGAAATAAACTCTCAGCAGCACTCCACCTCCCGCTTCATATTTTAAGACTCTTTATTCTCTCATAGTAATTTTCCAAGTGGATTAGCGCAGGTCACCAAGGCATCCACATCAATAAAATACAGCAAGATGTTACTGTCATCTCCTGAAACACTCCAGCACTCCACCCCGTTGCTTATCAACCCGCACTCCAGTAATCCTAATAGCTATGTTGTAGCAAGATTACCAGAAAATCCAGGCAAATATTTATGGTTCCCTTCAAGGTACGCGTTAATCCGAGAATGTGAAGTGGGGTAGATGCTTTATGAGAGCTTGGAAACCTTGCTCACGTGGGCTGGGAAGGGATTCTGCCAGGCTGGGTGAGCCACTGCTGCGGGCGTGGGGAAGTGGCCCAGGGCAGCCGATGCTGCTACGGTGTTGGTGAGGGTGCGGGGGGGGCACACGGCAGCAGGGGACCCTCGCTGTATGGCATCTCCTGGGTGGGGATGGGGAGAGGAGCAGCTGCAGCTCAAAGGGAAAAGGGGGGACAAGGACCAGTGTCTCGGTTGCCCTCTGTGGCTATAGCAGCATCATATGGCAACTGGGTAAAGAGAGAAAGGAGAAGAACAATAAAAGGAGAGCAGAGGAGGAGCAGCTTGAGGGTGGAAGGAACAAGCAGAAGAGCGATATAGCAAGGTGGCATCTAGTAAATGCCTGGTGAAGCAGCGTTGGTTGGGAGGTGATGGTTTTAATCACAGTGGAGATTGGTTTCTTTTTCTGTGGAGCTGTGCAGATTTCTGGAGTTTGGGGAGTGACACGAGAGGGCTAATGAGGTACAGCATCCTCCCAAGAGGACAGCGAGTCCCGAGATGATCGGGTGCCAGATCCCAGTCTAGCTGATGGTGAGGGTACTTTCCTAGTTTTAACATCTCCCTGCTCATGTAAAGGTCTAAACTAAGATTTTAATAGCAGCGTGTCAACACTGATCAAAACCATCACCAAAACCATGTGCTTGGGAGCTGCTGCAGAGGAGAACCTGGCGAGTAGCGTGGCTGGATGCTGCAGGTCAGCTAAACCAGGCAGAGCCCAGTGTCTGAAGTGGGAGAGCTGGGAAAAGAGGAAACTCGCTGTAGGAGATATTTAATGTCCTTAGCTGCTGTAGTCAAAGAATGCTTTGTGCCTGGCAAGGCCGTGGTAATCGCTAATGCTTATAAATATTGTCCCTCTTTCCCAGAGGCAGAAAAAAAACAGGATTCCTTGCAGTTTGTGCCGGTTTGGGGAGTGTTTTATTCTGAATCAGCTGCAGAGCTGTGACACCAGAGGGAGCAAGTGAGCCTGAAATAGTTGCTTTCAACAAAAACCAGCAGCAAATAATCACAGCCTTTGCAAGAGGTAAATTAAAACCATCCCCAGCCTGGGAAACATGCACAGCTCAGCATCTTTCCTCCATAAATATTTCCCTGCTGTTGAATATTTGTAACCCCTTCGGAGGCCGCAGCCATGCTAGCAGCGAGCCACCTCCTTGTTGTGTGCTCCCTCAGTGTCTGCTGGGCAGGGACTTGGACCGGTCAGTAACCGAGCTCTGTCAGACCTTACTGCCTTGGAGAAGTCAGGAAAGGATTGGTACGAAACCAGTCTGGCCCTTCTGCCTGGCACTGGGCAGCCTGACATCTCTGTAGAGCCCTTGTTAGTACTGGAGCAGTAGATTTAGTAATTTCCTTAGCACCCCTCGTGCATTTTGCTAGCTAAAGCAGCACTTTACCTTCAGAGGAGTCTGGTCTCGCTGTCTTCTGTCACCCCCTTTAAACATGGGCGTCGCCCAGTCTTTGCACGCACATCAGGAGCAGTCAGGTAGCTGGAAGTGTGGGGTTTTAACGTTTGTATTATCAAAGCTCAGTCCCAGCCCATTATGTTCTTTCCCAGCCTATCTCAGTGGCATTGCATCCTTCTCCACGCAGGGATACTGTGAGGCATACGTGGGATTTTGTTCTGAGCAAGCTGCCGTAAGAGGGCTCCAGAGCCCTGTTCTTGAGTACGCTCCTTTGTGGAGCAACCATCCCCTTTTTTCTTTACCGGTATGCCCGAGCTGCCTTAGCAAAGCCCTCTTACACCTGTTTTAAAGATTTCTGTTTTCTTATATTGCTCAGACTGGTTATCAACCTGGCCTCTTTATTTTAACCAGTGTAGTTGTACGTACTACAGAAACACCTGCTACTAAGACAGCTTATTTCTTTATCTTGAATAGAGAAATTTGACTTAGTAAGACTCCTTCCCTTCTACTGTTCCAACTATACCCCATAGTAGGAGCTGTGTCAGCGCAGCTGCGGGGAGAGGAGGCCTGAGACCACTGTGAGAGGCGCCGTTCATCTGTATGCAGCGTGCTGCCTGTGCGTCTGGTAACGAACACAATGAGCCGTGCGGATGGGGTTTGGGGCGAGGAAGGGAGTTGTGTTGCCATGACGATACAAATTGCAATGGGTGACTCTTCAGATAGAAACGTCACGGGTTTCGAGGAGGAAAAAGAAAAAAAATAAATAATATCAGTTGAAATATGGTGTGAATTCTAGCTTCAAGTAGGTGTGGCTTGCTAGAAGAACGCGGGGCTGTAGATGTTAATTCTGGAAATGCTCTTCCCCATGGGGTGTTGAGGGAGCATTAAGGAGATCATGCAGGAGCCAGGCATCCTATGAGTAAGCATCCAGCAAGTTTTCCATGCAAATATTTGGACATGCAGTAATGAGTTCCAGTAATAGCTGACTGCTGACTCGCGCCATGGGAGATACTGGGAGAGCAGGGACGGCACGCTGATAGCGTGGTTACCAGTGGAGATACAGCTGCCAGTCTGGTACGCCAGGCGCGGTGCAGATGGCCAACTATTTATATTTCTGTTATGCCTGGAGCAGATTCCTCCGTGTTAACACTGTCTGGGGGAAAGTAAATGTCCCCTGGAAGCCAGAAGCGGTAAGGATGTATTTACGGGAAAGATAGTGAAGTCCAGCTGACTTGGTCCTGCTCTAGGGGCTTTTTAGGAATCTCCTTGTTGATCTTGTTTAGGTGGAACACTTCTAATCCTGCTGCGAATCCCTGTTAGAGACCAGTTTTGTTTTCAAGCACGGCCAGTGTAAGATTTATTTCTACTTCAATCTGGCACCTGTAAGTTTCTGCATTTTTAACAGAGACTTCAGAGTCCACAGTAAAACAGGCTTTTTTTAAACTGTCGTTCTCCCAAAATTGTTCACAAGGAGAAACTAAACTTATCCAGTTGCTTGTAATTCAAGATGTGTGATGATTGCACTGTGCTGCAGCCTGTTGTGTCTTGTTAAGCACAAATAGAAATTCCAAGGAAGGATGGGATAATTAGAAGCAATCCAGTGATTCTTGTGACTGTATAAAAATAACAGGACTTTTTAAGGATGAGTTATTTTTAGAAGCCTCATGTCAAAAAAAGCTTTGTGAGGTTTTGCATCAGAAAACAGGAAAGTGAGGTATATATCTGTTTCTCTCTCTTTTTTTTTTTTTCTTGTTTTTTTTCTCGAGTATATGTGTTGAGGCTTTTGTTTTATTAAAGAAATTGGCTTTGGAAATTGTTGGGGTAGCTGACATAACCCGCTGGCTTGCTTGCAAGGGGACGTCAGCGTCAGGTTTAGCAGTGGGACCCACAACTGGCCAAACGCTTCGTGGATGGTGAGATCTAACTAAAGAATAGGATTGAACAATACACCCAAATAAACCTGGCAGCCTGAAGCTGCCTGATGTTTATCTGATCTATATTTAATTTTGGTCGGTTCTTTGTGTCTCAGGAGGGTAACTTTTTTTTTTTTTGGTTGCCTGTCCTGTAAGTGTTTTTCAGACTTGTTCTGAAAAGCTGCTCTTCCAAGGGAGACATTCCAGATCAGTGGCCAAAACCAAAAAGTGATACTTTTGTGGGGTTTCTGTTATGGTATATACTCTTTGGAAAATGAAGTAGAAGTGTGTTTATATATGTATATATATATTAATTAAAGAGGAGGAGCAGGTTAAGGGTCTCAGTAGCTGCTCGCTCTGGCTGCCAGGCAGCATCTGACCCGCACTCCAAAGCATTTCACAAGGCTGCTCGGTTGTGGTGTGTGTGTTACCAAAAGTTAAGCTTATGCACCTGAGCAAGGCTAAACAAAATTGAAGAGAAACACTGGAAGTGCTTTTGGGTGCTGTGCTGGGGGCACTTCTGCAGAAGAGGAATTGGTGATGTTTGGGAGCTGCGTGGTGAAGCAGCTTGTCCCAAGGTCTGGCGTGGGACAGAGCAGTATTTCCTCCGGTGTAAAGGGGAAAGATGTGGATCCTCTAATGTTGTCTGGCTCCCTTCTTGCTGCAGGTCCTCTGGTTTGAGAGGCTGGTGCTGGGGAGGGGGAGTGCACCACAAGACTCCTGTGTGTGGGAAGCACAGTAGGGAGGAAGCTCTGAGATGCTGTGGGTACGAAATGATGGTGTTTTCACTTTCTCCAAAATGCCTTTTTAACAGAAAGCTCCAGCTAGGTTGTTTTCTCAGTAATAGCAACTTCCTCACAAAAAAATATGATATATGATGTCTTGGGATCTTAACCTGCCCTACAAGCGTTTAGCTGACTTTTTTCCCCAAATGCCGTTGCGCAGACATCTCCCTTGGTAGTCTTGACCAAGTAAAGCTTGGGTTCATTTTTAATTCTGGAGTCGTAATCATTTTTGTAGTTTCCACCCAATACTGCTGTATTGTTTCATGTGATTCTGAAAGTGAAACTAGCGCCAAACAAAAAATGAAATTGTCCTGTCAGCTTTTGTTGTTGATGCATCTGAAATGCCAAGCGTACAGCGCTGATGGAAACCAGTGAGCGATTTCCAGTGCAGGACCGTTTAACCTTCATCTCTGTGTAAGCGGGTTTAAGCATGGCTGCATTTAATGGTATAAAGGTAAGAGTAGTTTTTAATTTTTTTTTAAAAAAAGGCATAAAAGCGAAGTTACTGTTCCTGAATAAAATAGTTTGACTGCTCTTATTTTTGGACTGTGTGTGTGTTTAAGCTCAGGAAATCAGAATAATAGCTGATGGAAGAAACTCAGGGGTTTGTTAAGCAAACATAAACGTGCACTAACGAAAAGGGCAAATGCCTTCCTGATTTAAATGAAATTCTCAGCTTGTTAAACATCATTTTCCAGCAGATGTGTCAGTAGGGTTGCGTGGAAAGGAGCAGATTGCATCACCTGGCAAAATGGTGCGTTGTGCCCTCGCAGAGGCGTCCCTGACCACGCGTGGGAGCCCGGGGCCGAGCTCCCGAATGCTGCCCGACTCTGCCCGTTTGCTGCCGTCTTTTTTTGTTTCCCTCCCATCTTGTCTTCCTTCAAAACAAGACTTCTGTGCTCCTCCGCAGCCTGGTGCCATTGCCTGTGTGCATCCTTGGTGGAAGCAGGACAAAAACCCTTTAATCCTTACTGGGACGGCGGTGGTGGCTTCTGGTGTTTCCGGAGTTTTAAGGAAGTCGCTGAAGTTCCTCCTTATTGACTCCCCTCAGCAGAAATGTTGCAGATGGGTCTTTTCCTTTTATGGCCAATAATGCTGGTTTCCCTTTGCAATAAAATCCTGGGTCAGAAGTGGAAGTGAGAAGTCGGGCAGGGGGAAGAGGCTGGTCTCACCAGCTCGGAATGGGTGGGGATGTGATTTGCGACACCTTAAATTTTAGGCTAAAATAAACCAAGTTACAACATCTGCCCGGTGGTGCTGGTTTTGTTTGCTGGAGGTGTGCCATAGGTTTCCACTCCTGTTGCTTATGACAGCAACTAAGCATTGTGACTCTCCTTAATTTCATGGGGAATTTATCTTGTCCAAACCCAGGATGGTTTTTGGATAGGCTGATAGAGTGTAGATAACTCTGACTGAGTCTAGATAAGCAGAGGAGGACAATGCCAGCTTCTCTTTGACAGTCACCTTCAGTCCTTTACACCAAGCGAAATGTCTTGGCCCCCTCAAAATTATTTTCTTCCTTGACCCTAAGGAGCCATTTTCCACAGAGTTAATTTGGTCTTTCTGCCTGACGCTTGGCACTGGTTTCACTCGTTAGCTGAGCACAGGTAATGTCCCTCTGGGTGGTGATTGCTGATGGTGTCGGTAAGCCAAAAGCCAGCTTTGTCAGCCAAGAATGTCTTTTACAAATCATCCGTGGCTGCAAATGGTTTGATGAATTTGAACCTTAAAAGTATTTTTCTAATAAAGTGAATCTCCCATTTCTTGCTACAAAGTGCTTCATATCCTGTTTCACGACGTTAGCGCAAATGGCTCGTTTGGCAATCGGTGAAACTGATTCTTAAGTGGTACAGCCTATGTCTCTTCCCTGCAAAACCTGTTGGCTCTCACTTAAGTTTCATTTCTTATTTAGCTCTGAAATTAGGAGGGAGGGGGAAAAAAAAAGAGTAATTGGTTAGGAGAGTCTATGATGTTCCAGGACTGTCCATGAGCCTCCTTGGCTTCCAGGAGCTGCTGACCTAAGCAAAATGGTTCATCTGTGGGCTCCTCTGCCCTCTGGCAGGCAGCTGAAGGACCGTTCTTCGCCTGGCCCAGCTGGTTATTTCCCTGCGTGCACCTCTGGGCAAAGGAATCGGACATTCGAAGCGAGGGCGGTGGACGTGGACTTACACAACCATCTCCGTACGTCACGGATCTGGTGTTTGATTCCACCGCCCCTCGCTAGATCACCACTTCCAGTGGCAAGTGTAGGGTTGGGTTTTGTCTTCTGGAGAAAGGTGTTTTGAAGATCTCCGTTCCTGGGTGGTTGACTGCAGCAAGGGCAGCGGGTTTTGCTGACGCGGAAAGCCGGGGTTACTAGGTGGTCAGTGGGAGCTGAGTGCTTCCCCCGTGCTGGGGAAGCAGTTCGGAAATGTTTTTCAGTAGCATCCGTGAATTCTTTAACTCTATTTTAACGGTGGTGTGTTTGTGATCACACTTTTTTTTCCTTCCTCTCCTTGTCTTTACAATAGAGATCCCGGGAAAACGCGAACAGGATCTGGAAGCAGCTCTGGGGCTGGGAAATGGCCAAATCCAGCCCTGTTTCTACGTACTTCGTCTGTGCTGCCAGAATTGCTGAGTTAATCTTTCAGTATCCCGCACTCTGCATTTTTCCCTGTGGCTTGTACCCCTCTGAGGGTATTGTACTTAATCCTTTCGGAGGAGCAGCCCGTACAGCGTAGCTCAATAATCCACCCTTTTGATAAGGTGACCCCCAAAGCACTCCATACTTGCTGTTCTTTTAATTTTTTTTCTGACTGTATGAGTACGGAGGGGGAGGTAGAAGGAGTGAGATGGTCTATGTGGTAAAGGTGAGCGCCCAGTGAACCCCCATCTTGCAATGACAGAAGTATTCCATGGTGGCCCAGGGTGACAGCATGGCTTTCCTTCTCTTGAACCGTACAGGATTTTCCCCTCAAAACTGAATTTATGTCAGTGATACAACATGAAATATTCCGGATTGTTTTGCTATTGTGGTTGGGTCGTGGCAGAAATGACTGCTGCTGCACAGGAATGAGTGCTGGGTCTCAAACAGATCCCTGGAAATGAGGTGGCTTCTGCTTTTGGGTTTTTTTTTTATTTTTACAGAAAACAGACTTGCAAGATCTCAAGTTTGTAGACAAGTCATGCATGCAAACAGTTGAACAGTACACTTAATTAAACTTGTTGTGTGCTCTACTGGAGCAGGGGGAGAAGGGGGGAACCAGTCTTTTCTGATCGGTGTTTGTGAGTGTAACAGAAAGGGAACTGCTCGCCTTGGGATTTCACAACGCCGGGATTGCAGCGCGCTCTTCCCTTCTCACTGGTGTGGGCTGGTGCTGGGCCGTCTTCTGCCTGGCGCTGGGACCCCACAGGCGTTCCAGGGTTCAAGGTGGTGTTTTCGGTCTCATTTCTCCGCCTCTTGCGTGGTCTCACATGATTGTGCGGAAGCGAGCCTGTCTTGCTGAATTACCAGCTTTTGTTTCTGAGCTGGTGCGGGTGGAGAAACTCCACTTGGAATCGCAACTCCATTTAGCTTCGATGTCTGCAGATCCAAGATGGTCTTCCTCTTACTGCAAAGTGTTTCCTAGCCCCACATTTTTCTGAAGCTATTAAAAAAACCAACGTTAATTGAAAGGGATTATATGACTGTAATCTGTGATTTAATTTTCATTTAACTTGTCTAATTAGAAGATAAGGGTGTCCTGAGTTACGCTGTTTGGCAGGATATTGCAGCACCAGTTATTCACCTGCCCGGTGTCCCTCAGGAGTTAAGGTGGCTTTGGTCAATGGAGACTGATCTGGGGGTAAGCGGGCACTTTGAGCAGCGGCCTCGGATCGCCGCGTCCCCTCTGCCGCGCTCCTTGCTGAGACCAGTGGGTTTGCAGGGTGGGTGCTGGGCATTCCTCTTATTTTGAAGCCTCAAAGCTGGTACGGTCCTGCCTGCAAAGTTACCCCTGTTTGTTCACGCGGTGCTGGTGCGGTTGGACCCGTGGGGATGTGAAGGCTTACACCTGGCAAGGGTTGAAGCTGGTGTTTTCCCCTGTTCCAAGATGTGCTTTGGGTAAGAGATCCTTTTGATCACTGCAGCCTCTGCCCGTTGGTTTTGGACATAATTTTTCTCACTGCATCTCCTTCCCAGTGTCCTCATCCCCCCTTGCAGCCCTTGCACGTTGCATCTGCTGAAACTGTGGGACCAAACATCCTTAGCAGGGCTTGAAAAACCACCCTCAAGTTACAGTTTTGAGTTTCTTTGCCACCTCTGCACCAAACAAACCCAAGCCCACCTGGTGTTAGGCTGGGCTCATGGGTGCTTTAGGTACAGGAGGGAATGGAAATGTTATCTGGGGGCTCTGGAAGAAGAATCAGTGAGTTGCTGGCACATCTATTTCCCTGATTAGTTTTCAGTACTTTACTCTGCTTTATTTTGGTGCGTACTTATTTACTTGATATCTTTTTATTATCATTACTATTTTGGACAGGCATCTGAATAGCTTTTGTGGTGCTGGAGGAAATCCAGTGCGTGTTTGCACTGGAGCTTTAGGTGTAAACTCTTCCATCACGCTGCACTTCTCAATGGTGTTGGCTTTTTAAAATCTCCTGCGGCGTGCTCTCTCGCTGGGAAGTTTCAGCAGGCTGCTGGTACGTACGGGTCAACGGCTTCGGTTTTACCGCTGGCTTATTTTAGCGTAGCAAACGAGCTGCAGATGACTCACTGTCACGTTGGTGAATTTGGAAGATGGAGGTTAGCAGTTCAGAGGGCCATTTTCAGTTTATCTGCCATAAATACTATAGCTATAAATACTGTAGTTGCAAGGCTGGCCGCTGCGGCTCTTGCGCGCGGTGGCTCGGTTCAGGGGCTGCAAAGCTGTCCTCTCGCTGTCTGCGCAGAGCTCGTGTGGGGAGCAGCAGGTAAGAGGCAGCTCTGTGCCACGGAGGCATTGAAACAACAAATCCAGTCAACTTCTGGTATTTCAAGGAGGCCAAGTATCACTTTGCTTTCATTTTGCCTTATCCTTCCTAGTTCCCCTACGTTTTTCATTTATTTTTGCTCCACTATGGTCGGTTTAAAGCTAGGACTACATTATTTGGGGGTTTCCCCCCATTTGGGTTTAATTTCCCTGCAAAGCAAGCTGTACTTGCCCAGTTCCCAGACTAAAGCTGTCACCACCATAGCTGCTCTGCTCAGACAGTTCACCTTTCCCCATCCCTTGCTGGTGTTATAATGACCTGGAGTGTTAACTTCTGCTGTAGGTAGGGAGTACAGTTAAAAAGGCTTGGAAATTGTGTTAATGCTGCTAAATTACCATCAAAATTGCTGTCTTGCAGAGTCTCATGAAAAGTGGTGGTAGGTGTGTTACATAAACGTGGGTCTCCGCGCAGCTGTTGATGGAGGAGAGGACATAACCAAGTTCCTCCTGTGCTCCTTTCGTAAGACAAAAAAATCTGGGAGACAGTAGAGGGAGAGAGAACCACGTGAAAAACAGGGCAGATCTGGAGGAGGCGGTGTTCTCCAGTTCCTGCTACAAAAGCCCTGGGTAGAGATTTGTGTCTGGGGTGGGGTGACAAGGGGATTTGTTTATCCTGTGGTGGTGTAAGAGGGAAGTTTCAAAATTAACTTCAGTAATTGTTCCTCCTCTCAGTCTTACAATGCTTCATTAGCAGGTACTTCTGCAAATAAGATACCTCGCTTTTGTTACACCTTAACCTTCCTGATGTCATCGGGTGCCAACTCCCTGAGTAACCTTCCAGTGTTATCCTTCAAAAATCAGGTTCCTTGTCTTGAAATCTAAATCTGTTCCTCTCCTAAGGTCTCTATTGTTTCCACCCGTTCCGCAGTTGCTGCCGCTGTTTAGTCCTGCTCGATTTCATCAGTTAGAGTGCCAGCTATTGGAAGCAGCGTCCCTTTTTGTGTGAGGTTGTGCGTAGGATTACAGGGATAACCTCTTAGATCTCCTCTGCTGAATGGGGTAAGGCAATATGCATGGGGGAGAGGCAGGAGGGTCAGCTGCTCAGCGCTTTGAACTAGTCTGCTGGTATTTAATTATTTACGTTGGCCGAGAAGGCATAGAGCTATTAACTGCAATCAGCCCAACAGATCTAAAAACTGTGGTTAACAACTACAGACGCGTTTCCAGTAGCATGTGCTGAGTTTCTCGTAGCTGTCTGGCCAGAGAAGGAGCAGTATGACCTTGGGTACGCTGATTTAGACATCATCTTGGTGTGAGGTCACAGACTACGTTTAACCTGCCTTTATAAAGTGACGGGGCGGTGGTTCTCTCTCCCTGTGCTGCAGGCTGGCTCAGGTTGGCGTGCGATCACCTCTGGGTAGGTGACAAAGCCAGTCCACCCTGGCCACATCCAGACTTCCCAGTCTGAGCCGGAGAGACGCTGTGCGCAACATCAGTCTGCTCAGGGCAAGGGACCGGCTTTGGAAAAATGTTATTTTACGGGGGAAGGCTTTTGCTTATGAGAAACACTTGTTTCTCAGTGTAGAGGAAGGGATCCTGGTGCCGTGGATGTGCGATGCAAATACTCCAGTGCTCGTCTGTGCAGCTGACCTGCTGCCTGCAGCTCTTTATATATTCCTCACACCTCTGCAGCTTGAGAGGAAGGAGCTTTGAAACAAAACAGCTTTTTTCAAAACATCCCAATTAATGAAATTCTTCGAAGTTTTGTACAATTTCAAACCAACGCATGATCCTTTTCAGTGAAAGAGCCATCCTTCTTGCTCCAATTAACAGTAAGCAAGCATGAGATCAGTGAGCAGTTCCTTGTGCTAGCACCGTTTCCAGCTCTGACCAGCTGTGGGGTGATACTGATGCTGAGCAGCGCTTCCTGCTTGAAGCTACAGATATTTTTGCTCTGTAGGTGTCTAACCACTGCACCAAACCAGCCGCTGATCTGGCCTTTTAAAGTCAAACTCTGGGGAGGCGAAAAGATCGCTTTGGTTTGGTATATGTGTTTTGGGAACTTCTGAATCACAGTACGAGACAGCCCTACAGACTTAGGCAAGCGTGGAGCAGGAGTGACCACGTGTTTCTGGTTCTCAGATTCTAACATGGATGACCCAGACCTCTGTGGGAACTGGCCTGCCGACACTTTCTGGAAACAAAAGGGCATTGTGTATTTCCAGGGTGCTAAAGATAGGGAGGGAGGGAGTGTGCTCAATTTGACAAAAACATGCAAAACAGGAGGGTAATGGGGTTTAATACATGGCCATCGAAGCTTTAAGCAACCTTCCTGGTGGGTGTTGGGTATAAATGCATATTTTCCTTATCCAGCTTTTAACTCTCCATCACTCCTAGGTCTCTGTATTTATACTCTGGCTCGTTCTCACAGCCTAGTCCAAGGCTTGTGCCTTTGCTTTATTTCTCCCTGCAACCTCTCGCCTCCCGGAATAAATCATGGCCGCGCTAAGGAAAGGAGCCTGCAGTTTTTCCTGGGTTTTCTCTCAGCTGCTTCTCTCCTCCTTTCCATCCCAGGGCCCGGAGCTGCTGTGTGGCCGACGGCCGCTGAGCGGCAGCGCTGCCCGGGGAACAGCCTTGCTTGGGGACCTAGCACCGCTCCCTTGGGGTGGGGGGAGCAGCGAACCCACCCAGCACCCATGTCCTCCCAGCCCCTTGCTCCTTGTCCCCTCTCCTATCTGAGGCATGGCGTTCATTTCTCTGCACCGCAAGGATTTTGTGCGTTCGGAGTTGGTGCCTGCTGCCCGTCTCGCCCGGGGATGCTGGCAGCTCCGGATCCGGAGAGCTGCTGCAACAGTTTGTGCTGGAAGCTTGTGCTCTCCATACTGGGCAGCTGGGTACCTGTGGAATTGGGGTCCCCCTTCCCTGTGCTGGGCATTTGTACATCTCTGAAGAGGGATCTCTCACAGAATGGATTGTCTTGGGCTGGATTATACCTTCTTTATCCCAGCTTAATGTATAAGAAATCCCAGAAACAGCCCTGAAGGAGTTTGCTCATGAGAGCTTATCCGTGCTTAAAGGTTGCGTTCGTTTAGCTACTTCTGCGTCCATTTTTAGTTGAGGTCAGTGCAGCTTTATGGACAGTGGGGACTTTGTGGGGAGGAAGCCTGTGTGGTTCTTTGTTTTCCCATTAACTCCTCTGGCTGGGAATTGCAGCCCTTTAATTAAACCAGCGCAGTACGGACTGGGCCTGAGGTGCTATTCTAAGACTATTGCGTTCACATCTGCTTTTGGGTAAAACTTGGCCTGTTTGAGGTTAGCCTGCTCTATTGTGTGTCTAAAAGCAGGAAGCAGCAGAGAATCAATCACCGGAGCTTCGTCCCAGCGAGCACTGAAGGGATACGCGGTGTGTTTTACCTCCCTCTCCCCCCTCGCAGGCAGTGCAGCAGCAAACGTCCCCGCGTGAGCGGTCAGCGGAGACCGCTGGAGTGTGCAGCTCTCCCTTCCTGGGGGATGCAGGGAATCGCACGGCGCAGCGGCGAAAGGATTTAATTAACCCAGCATATGGAGAGCTAAGGCGAGCGTTGGACTCCGCTTGGAGTCACCGCTGAGAGCTGGAGCGCGGTGCTGACAGCCTCGTCCATCGCCCGCTGCTCTTGCAGTTGAGCTTCCCCTCCTCCCTTTGCGTTTTGCTCAATCAGTAAATGGCTCCGTGTAGACTCCTACAGAAGAAGCGGGCGCGCAGGAATGCTGTGGGCAGTTGGTCTGTGATCTGTGCATATCATCTGATGTTTTTGTCCATGTGGCATTTGTTTGGGTTGAAACCAGGAAAGCTGGTGCATCCACATTGCTGGCAGTACGTACAACAGCCTGACTGTAGCCAAAAGGACATGGAGACTGGCATGGAGAAGTTAATTATTTGGGTTTTTCCCTCCCTTGAATGTGGGCTGGACCTTGGAGAGTTATTTTTAGATGGCAGAGTGAAAAAAAAAAAAAGCTTACACTGTGTTAAAACTGTAGCATCCATTGCCAAGTACCAGTTGAAGTGTGGAGGGAGGTGGTAGTAGGTTCCCATAAAACACTGCCTCCTACCTTCATTAGGTGCTGGGACAATTAATAAGGATGTTTAAGGACTGCGGTGCCCGTGCTAAAAGTAAACTGGCTGCCCTTAGTCAGGCTGGCCCTGAGCACAGAAAGCTGTGTATCCGCGCCGCTGACCCTGGGAACAAAGGATCCTCCTGAACCCAAACATGTTTGTGTTAATCCCGGCTGCTTCCTGGCGGCCGGCGAGAGGAAACGGAGCCACTACCTCGAACAGATGTACAGTGAGGAGATTACAGCCCGCGATTAAACACCCTCTCCATCACATCCTCCTCTCCGCCGGCCCGGCCTGGCACATTAATGGACTGTCCCAGGCTGCCTGCCAAGCTCGGGGAGATGTAACAGGCAGTAGATAGTTCATCTCCCGCATCCGTGCTGGTCTGGAGCCGTTCGTTCGCTAACGCCAAGGCTTCTGCAAAGCAGGAGCTGCGTTAGCTGTACCTACCTGCGAGGAGGAGTGGGCCAGGGAACGGCAGGAGAAACGCATGGAATTCACACCATCCAGAAATGGTGAATGTAGCTGAAACGCTGTTAGAACTAAAACAAAACACGCTTTCCCACATCAGGTACCCCTACGTGAGTAGGCCAGGGTTTGCTAGTGGATAAGGTGCTGAAGACGTTGGGCAGGGTCTGTATTTTGGTAGACTTGGTTTACTTTTCGGCTGCTACACTTGGAGTAGAGGATTTCAGGGCTGGGAAGGAGTCGTTCCCTCTTTGTGTGGGTTTAGGCGCTGCCTTGTATTGCGGTAGCCGATCTTTGTGCCAGTGCTGCTCTTACAATAGAAATAATCTAGGCTGGTTGCAAAAAATCAGCCATCCTACTGGGTGTTTAGATTAATTAATATGGTAATAGCAGAGCATGTTTCTTTATCAAACAAAAAGCTGTTTCAAAAATAAAAGAACCCCTTGTGGAAATTGTAGAGATCGGAATTGTCATCGCGTGAGACATGCAAAACTCTCATCAGCCCAGAGGGTTGGATTTCACGAAGAGTAAAAATTTAAAAAGGCACTTTTCTTGGGCGAGGGCTGTGACCTTGCTTATGGCACTGGAGCCAGCTGCCTTTGAACCACGGCCTTTCTCTCTGCTTTTACGGGTCCCTGTAACTGCCAACAATGTGCCATTGTCTTGGGTAGAGGAAGGGGAGACATGACATCGAGTTCTGCTAGCGGCACACGTATTGTCCATTTTTCCCCTGCCTCTGTTCTGGAGAGGACGTGGCTCAGTCAGAAGCACCAGGTGACGCTGGGAGTTTGGAAGCCGTGGGGACACTGGAACAGGCAGGCCGAGCTCCCGTGGGTTTGCGGCTCCCCGTGGCCAACGCATCTTGGGAGAGATCCCAGAACCGCGCGCAGCTGCGACAGCGCTCGCCGCGCAGCGGTCACGGTAACGTGGAGAAGTGCGTACCTCCGATCTCACGCCATCCCGGCGCTTTTGGGAATCTCCACTGCTGTGCCTCTTCCCTTTCTCCTCGCCTGCACAGAAATCCCTTTTCCCGGCTGTAGGAGACAACTGTTTGGCAAATATCAGCAGCCTCGGCTCAAGAGAGAGCATTGTTCTTAAATAGCTGCAGCATGCAAAGCAAGGCTGGTGGCAGCAACAAAAGGCAAAGGGAATGACTTGCTAGGGAAGGGTAAGCGGCACCATCTGCTTCCGAAGGGCATCGTTTCTCGTTCGGCAGCAAAGGAGGCTCCTGGAGTTCAGTAATTGGGAATAGTAAGCTCCTGGCTGCACAGTGTGCCAGCCCTTCTGGCAGAAAGCTGTTCAGTCTTTGCTGGCGTGCAAAAGTGGTTCTGTGTAGCAGGGCTCCAATAATTTAAAATAATTTAAAATAACTGGCTTTAACCCTTGATGTATGTTAAAAAAGAGTAAAATAACTTAAAAAAAACCCACACCAGCAACAAACCCCCCCAAAACTACAGCACTTTTGCTCTTTGAGCGGCTTGTAGCTGGGTGTTGAGAACAAAAGGGGAAGGTGCTTCCTCATCAAGGTAGGAGAACGGCTCCAAGTCTGATCCTCCCGTGCCGGTAACAGCCAGAGGTGGCCTGCCAACAAATGCACATAAAATGGTGCCTGTTTTAACAGCTTTAGCAAGAAAATGCAGGGTATGATGAATGATTCATGAGGATCAATAGAACTGAGGCATTTGCTGCTCCTTAAAACTAGTGCCTGCCTGCCAAAGGGTGCGTTTGCAAGGTGGATGATCACAAAAATCCTCTGCTGAGCTTTTGGGACGCAGTCACACGCTTGGCTCTCCTCTTTCTCCAGCCTTTACCCTGCAGTCTGCAAACATGTCCAGCTTACCAGCCAGGACGCGGAGCCTTTAATTCTCCAGATGAAAGCACAAGCTGTTACGCATCTCCCAGCAAGCACAAATACAAACAAGTCAACGCTTCGCACCCCCTCCCAGGGGTTGGCTCCCTTGGAAGCTTTGCTCTTCATCCTGTTTGTCTGATTCGCGATCAAAAGAACGTTGATGCCTCTGTGCGTCTTTAAGCAATTACTTCTCTCATATCTCCTATCAACGTCCAATTTCCTCATTAAAATGTAATTAAGGTAATGCAGTCAGAAAAGATCTGTCTCTGCAGTCGTTGTCTTTTGTTGATAGTGTGACCAGAGCTGGGCAAAGCTCTTCTGGGACTTTCTTTGGTGTGGAGGGAAAGAGGATGCTTCACAGCCATACGGGTTTTCCTGCCAGGAGGAGAAAGTTGGATTTAAAAGCCTGAGCCTCAGCCATGCTGAAGATGAAACAGTTGGACTGTGAAACGTGTACCTTTTCCAAGTTTGATTTGGATGTTTTCTAATCTTCCTCAAATTAAAGGAAAATCTCTTGTTTGACCCCAAACAAAAGTATGTTTTCTTTGGCCAGCCAGCTGAAAAAATCCGCTCTATTCCCAGTGTTAGTCCCAGTTCCCTTGCCAGTAGTGCCTCCACAGCTCTCCTGCTCCAGGCAGCTTTGCCAGTCCCGGATTAAGAGCCGCGTTGCCGATTTAGAAGAACAGGAGAGTTAGTCACTTGCTCCAAGTTTAGTTCAGCTATTCCGGTTAAATTCCTAAACGTTTGTTGATATTCCACCTCTGTTTTATGCCTTTTTAAGATGTTGACTCACATAAATAGCTTTAATTTAATTTTTGTATTATATTTATTTTTATATATAAATATATATTATTTTTATTTTGGTATACTTTTATTTATGAAGTTTTATGAAGCATAATAGGGATTTGGTTGTATGCATGGTGAGGCAGAGTTTTTGATTCAGCTCCAAGGGTTCCATCGCCTGCTGAACTAGGACTCCTTTGTATGAAGGTGAAGGATTTTGGTCAGGAACAGAGGAACCTGATGTCCTTTAGCACCGTGTTTTCCTCTCTGTAGTCTCCTTGGGGAAGTAACCAGAGAACGTGGTAGCTGTTCCATGAGTTTTAGGTGAACAAGGATTTACTAACTCATTTTGTACCTGCGTTCTTGTGCCTTGGAAAAAACCCTTGGCTCCCATTATTTGCTGGATTTATTCTGGTCTGTGGTGGAGGACAGACCTGCAGACCTCTGTACCATACTGCCAGCCCCATCCTCAACTGAGAACCTGCAGCGTGGTGGGGGAAGAGATGGGAATTTTTCTAGTTCCTAATGCTGTGAAAGGTGTACTGGGTCTTCTCTTTCTTTAAGACTTGTTGTCCTCCTCAGGAAACGTGTCGGAAGTGCCAGGGGCTGTGGAAGGAGCACATGAACCTCACCTGCGAGCAGCTGGCTGAGAAGGATGACATCAAATACAGGACGTCCATGTAAGTAAACTCCACAACCAGGCAAAATTGGGGGTGGATGAACTCGTAAAGGTGATACACGGGTGTGGAGGAGGTGAGAAACCCCTCTGTGCTTGTGACTGTAACAGAGGCCCTAAAGTTCTGCTGGGTGTCGCTGCCTTCCGTCAGGGAGCTGCTAGGGTCAGAAGGCTCCCAGGATGGGATTTCTTTCTGTGAGAGATACTTGGCAGCAGATCCAGCTGGTAATTTGAGAACGTGGGAGAGTTGTCACCAGACCAGCCTGTTCCTCTAGCTAGCCCGGTGTCTGGCACCTGGTCCTTCTCAGGGGTGAGAAACCCCCATCAGTGTTGCTTGGGGGGAGGAGGAAGGTCTTGCGCAGCAGCCAAGTAGTGTATTGAGTCACAGTAAGTCGTTTTTACCCTTTCAAAATCTAGAGCTGAGTGGTTTGCTCAGCTTTCTGGGAGGGGATGTTATCTTACAGAAGCTCTGTTTCTAACTGGTTTGTAGGAATTGTTACAGAATGGAGTATTTTGAAATATGCAGGTGTCAATCCTGAGCGTTTCCCTAAAATCTTTTGAAGTTTGATCTCTCTCATTGCCACAGTAAGTGACAAAATCCTCTTCCTTTAGGAAATAAGGGAAGGTTCAGCTATGGAGCTGTGTTTCTGGTGCAGTCAAACAGGACTTGCCCATGTTGCCCAATCCTTTCCCCTCTGATTTAAAGTCTGTCTGGCGTGAGGAGAGGTTGGAAAGTTCTGAGAGGCTGAATGACTGTTGCTTACTCATCCCAGAGTCCCTAACTCAGAACAAAATCTTTACAGTTTGATACGACTTTTTTCTCTTCCACTCCTTTCCCTGTAGGAGGAGGAGCGAGTTGTCATGTCCCTAATAAGGAAAAAAACATCAGTTTCTAAATTTTCGGGAGAATGTTGCCGTGGATAGATGAGTCTAATTGTCTGATACAATAAAAGCTTCCTTTTGAAGCCCTGCGTAAGGAAAGGGAAGCACAGCTGGAGTTCAGGCCAAACTTCCTGCCTTGCTCAAAGTTTCCAAAAAAAAAAAATCTGCATGAACAGCATCCTGTTGAGTAGCGGAGGGAAGAGCAGCTGCAGCTCAGAGGAAAGTCACTCTCGGGTTGTTTTTCATTCGTCTCTATTCTTAGCATATCTGCAAATGCCCGGGCGCAGGTCCTGCCAGGTGTCACTACGTGGGAGCTCTGGGCAGCTGCAAGGCAGCTCTGAAGTTCCTACCTCGCCGTTCCCTGCTCCTCTGGTTGTGCTGACAGAGCAATTCGTGGGGCTGCGCTGTAGCCTGGTTTGCTGCTGTGATCATCTGCAAAAAAACACCTCCCTGCCATCTCGCAAACATCTGTTGACGTTGCAGGTCCTCTGGAGTGGCTGGGTGGGGATGCCTGGCTAAGGAAGATCGTTCCCCACTCGCTGTCAGTGCAGAACAGCCAGAGAACTGTGCTCCCCTCAATGAAAACACAGGCTCTTTGCTCTTCTGTCATCAAATTTCACTTCTAGGTTGTGAATTAAATTGTAACGCGATCTCCAGCGGTTGGAAAATTGGCCCTTAGGATGACAGCTTATATTCTTAAGTCTTTTAATTAAATGTGACCGAGGCTTTCCTCCGTGTCTGTGCCAAAATAGTATTGCCACGAGCTGAGCCTTTGCACTAGAGTGCGTGTCGCTGCCAGAATGTCTCCTGGGGACAGGGACTGTGCTTTGTTCTGGATTTCCATTTGCGCTCCATTGGAGTAGAACTCGTCACTTGAAACTAAAGCAATGACCTCTGGAAAATGTATGTGGGGAATCTTAAAAGAAGGGGGAAAGCCCAGTCTCTGTGGGGAAAGCTGTGATTATTTTTCAGTTACTGATCTAAATTTAACAAAAACCAAATAGATCTGGACCGTAGCTGCCAGGGTTGGGGAAAAAAAAAAAAAATATATATATGGTTGTGGCAACCTTGTAGCCGGAGCAACAGGCAAACATAAAACTAGCTAGCAGATGACAGCCAAGGGTTTGCTTTTCCTGAACTTTGTCTTCCAGGCTGTATTTCTCCGCAGCCAAGTCAAGCATCCACGTGCCCTTTGGCCCTTCGACTTATGGCTTAAATTCCTCCCAAGCCAGAGCCTGGCGCTGCGGCGTTTTGGCTCGCATGGAAACCAAGACTGGGTCTGCAGCATGCAGCCAGTGATTGACTTTCTTTCACTTAATTTGTTCTTCGGTTGTCATGGGTTGGCTCCAAGTGGAGCTGAGCCCAAACCTCCTTGGAACAGCGGTGGGCCGTGGGGATGGCGTAGGAGGAAAGAGAGGAGGGGGGGAGGTGCACTGGGCAAAGGGAGGTTAAAGCATCGCTGGAACAGCGTAATGGTAATTTTAGTGCAGGCTGGTGAGTGCAAACACCCCTTCTCTAATTCTTCTCCCTCCTCTTGCCTTGCAGAGAGGAGAAAATGACAGCCGCCCGAATTAGGAAATGCCACAAGTGTGGGACTGGCCTAATTAAATCGGAGGGTTGCAACCGCATGTCCTGCCGCTGCGGTGCTCAGATGTGCTACCTCTGCCGGGCTGCCATCAACGGGTACGACCACTTCTGCCAACATCCCCGCTCGCCCGGGGCTCCCTGCCAGGACTGTGCAAAGTGCTCTCTCTGGACAGACCCCACAGTAAGTAACGGAGGACTTTTGTGAATGGTTCGCACCCTGATTTCAATTACCGCGCTGTGCCAGCGTTTCCTCTGCCTTCCACCAGAGGAAAACGGCTGGTTTTACACAAGCGCGAGCTTTTTCCTTTCCCAAGGCAGCTAAAAAACACACTGGAAGCCTACATCAGCACAGAGTCACATCTGACCGCAACTTGGAAGGCAGCTGCTGTTGCTTTAGGGAAAAGCAGCTCCTGTTAGCCGAGGGCTTTGGCTGGCAGCGCTCGGAGCGTCGTTCTGGGGAGTGGGGTTTGTGGAAGGAGCTGGTGGGGAGCGTGTGCTGGCACCAGGCGCGGTAGCAGGCGTTGGGATTACTGGGACTCATTCCTAGTTTTGCAGCTGAGATGTCGTTTGGAGCTTTGCATCTGGAGACAAGGGGAGTTGTGTCTTTTTGGTGCCCGGATCATCCGACTGCTGGCTTTGCATCGTCCCTTCGCAGAGGTGGACCCGCTGAGAAAACCGCCTGCAAGCCAACAGTCCGGAGTTACAGCCCAGTCCGTTCTCACGGCTGTTGTCAACAGCTGCAAACGGAGAATTGAAGCATGAACTGAGCTGTAAGGGAAGCTGTAGTAACTTAATACAGCTTGTAGCTGTGACAAGCATGGGAAAAAGTAGTGCAGCATCTCTGTAAATAGAGGTCTTCAATACCAGAAACCTGGAAGGGGTGTGGGTAGGAGCAGGAGTTGAATTTCCTCGTTTCAGCAATCAGCGGAGCGACATGAATGTGGATCTCTCTCTTCCCAGGGCTTGTCTGAGCTTTGTTTTTCCTGACGCTTCTTTGTCTCGGGCTGCTGCAGCTTGCCAGACAGCTACCAGCCCCTCTTTCCGCAAGGGATGCGCACAATCCTGCGCTTTCCTGGAGCCAGGGAAAAGCCACTCTAAATCTCTCCCTCCTACCTGCAGGCTCTTGGGGATCTCCCAGCAGTGTCCCAACCAGTGTAAACTTCCTAGTCCTCTGTCTTTATTCCCTACGTTATCCTATCAATGTGAGGTGTTAAACTCAACAGACACCTCCTTCTAGGCACCCCTGTAGCGATTCCGACACCTGGTTCTGCGCTCCGTGGATTCCTGACCCGCTCCTCCCCGTTTTCCAGCAGGATGCGATCCGGGGTTTGGCAGCGCTGGTGTCCTTTGTTCCCGTCAGGCTGCTGATTGTGCTGGGTGATGGCATTTGTTCAGAGCCAGAGAAAACATGGGGCCTCTCAAAAAGCTCGTCCTGTACTTTAAAATAAATAAATAAATACGCAGCACAAAGAGGGCACTGTCACCAGGCCGTCTCCAGCTCTCTAATTAACCAGTGTTGTGGCAAAAGAAGAATTTCCCACCGTCAGCAAAGAGCTGGCATTGCCTGCTCTTTTTTTTTTTTTTTTTTCCTTTTTGGATGACAGAGCACTGGTGGGCTGGGGAGCTGAAGCTGGGTGACTGTCCTCAAAGTGCAAAGAATAATGTGAAACTCAGCTGTTGGCTTCTGAGGCTGAAATGACAGGTACCTGTGTGCGTTGTCTCCCTTCGTAAGGGGTGTGGTGACACCAACCCCGTCCCATCTGGGTGATCTGCACTCTCGTGTGGGACATGTAAGCAGGAGTTAACGTGGTAGGTGTGAAGAGGGGGAGCAAATTTGAATCTTGACGTGGGGATATGAAAGGACAAAAGGCCATTGTATCAGTAGTGTCTTGTCCCTTGTCAGGGATGATGTCCGCCCAAGGGATCACCCCATCCCAGCTCTGCTGCCTGCTGCATAGGTGTGCCCTTGTGCCTTTCTCAATTCTTGTTTTCTCTTCTGGCTCAATTTCTTCTGTTCTGCTGAAGTCAGTAGACAGATGATGCTGTGCCTGTATCCGTTGTGGGCTTGCATGTGTTTCCAGCCATGCTCCGCACGTCTGCGAGTACAGCGAAGCCGAGACTGGGTCTTCTCATCATCTAGGAGCTGTTGCTCCTCTCTTTGGGTTAGGCTCTGCTACAAAATGGAGAGGGCACACGTGTGGTACCAGAGCCTGGCTTTCACAGGGTGTTTTTATTCTGATTTCTGATGTACTCACGTACAGCCTTAACTTAGAGCTGCCTTCACAGCAGAGCAGTGACATGGTCATGGTACCGCAGTCTTGTCCCTTTGCATCTCACAGATGTAGACTTCAGCTTTCTGTCAGACCTGGGTGATTTCATACTTTTGTGAAGGATCTGTTTTGGGTCTAACTTATCATTTACGGCAATTCAAATTTCTTTGGGAAAAAAAAAAAAAAAGAGTTGGATTAGATGACCTTTAAAGATCCCTTCCAACCTAAACTATTCTATGATCAAATAGGGAACCTTTGTTTTTTCCAAATGTTTAACGTTTTCTGAGTCTGAAATGATTCTTGTGAAAGTATAAGTAAACCTATTCATTAGCCTGGGTTAAAAACAAATTAAAGACAGTCCTCTAGGAACTGCAGCATCTGTTAGTCTTTGTCTCAAATGATCTTGAAGAGAGCAAAGCAGATGCTTCAAAATTTCCCATAATAAAAGGTTGGTTAAAATCTTGTCCCTGTGCTGTAATCAGGCTGGAGTTTAATTTAAAAGCATCGGTGCAATATTTGCTGGCTCGGAGACAAGCTGCAATCAGGCTGTGGTCAACAGCTTCCAGGGTAGCAGGCACTAATCGCTTAATCGCTGCATTTCTTCTAGGGCTAATCGGTGCCCCGCACCCCTCTGGGCTACGAACGCGTGCCAGGAGCTCTTCCCAGTAAGCTGCTTGGCCAAAAGTCCTCGTGTGCCTGTTCTGCAGCCCGGGCCGGCTTTGGCTGGGCTCGCCGAGACGCTGCTGGCTGCAGGAGAGGCTGATGCAATATTGCCAGAGACAAAGCTCAGGCCGGAGCAGTGAGAATTGGCTCTGCCAACGGCAGGCTCTGTGACTCAGGGGCTGTGTTTTCCCTGACTTCTAAATATCTGGAGCGAACCCGAGGCGCGTGCCTGCGTTTTAGCCGGTTTGTACAAATCCTGGGGTGCAATTATGGCTAACGCGTTCTGGTTTGGGAAGCCAGGTTCTGCTCTCAGTCCTCATCTTTGCGCTATCAGTAATATTGCACAGCGGCTTTCTTGGCTTTAAAGTGTGAAATGTTTTCAGTAAACTCTTCAAGCACTCCCAAAACTCATCATTAAAGTTCAAAGCCGAGGACTAATCGTTAGAAGGTGTTTGCAATTATCCCTCCTTCTAGCCTTATAAACAGAAGATGTTGAACGAAGACTGTAGAACTTCAGATGCATTGAGGAAATGCATGAAGTACACATGCAGGATTTGGAAGAGGGGAAGCACCCCTAAATTTAGGGTTGTGTTTTTGTTGTTTGGTTTTTTTTTTAACATGCTATAAAATGCCTTAATCATAAGCATACGGTTAACCCATGGTCTTTGCAGAAAGCCATCCAGATGGAACGCCTGTTGCTAAAATCACTCCGCGTTTCTTAAACGCCAGCGTGTGCTTCATCCCCGCCCCGGCCCCCCTTTTCCTGCAGCGCTGCGGATGCCCTGTTCCAGTTCCAACACAGCCAGCTTTTATCCCCTGCTTCCTGCTGCATGGAGGAACACGCCGGAGACAGCCCGTGCCTGTTCTTGCTCAGCCTCTCCGCAGCTGATCTGGGAATGATTTGAAACAAAACCCCTTCGTCTCTTTGGAAGCCTCCGTCGTGAAAAATCATTTCAAGTTTATTAGGAACGGCTGCGGCCACACGTACGTGGAAAAAGAAAGCAGTAAAAAGGCAGAAAGGGGGAGGCAGTGGTGGTGAAGGCGCTTTCTAAAGACAGGGGAGGGGTCGTGCAGCCCAGAAATAGTTCCCAGCTCTCTTGTTTTCCCTCGTTCAGGAGGCAGGCAGCCATTTTCCCCTGACACTTAATAATTAAAGATAACGAGAAGCGCCGCGGATACAAACAGAGCTTTCAGAAGCTTTGTCGCTGGCACTTTTGTTCTGGGCAGAGGAGGTTTTATTTGAGGGGAGGTTGTCTCCGTGTGGCTTGCAGAGCTTTTCTCTCCCTCGCTGCTGTATTTTCTTTTTCCCCATGGCTGTTTGTTGTTCTGGCGGCTGTGTCTGTGGCTTTTCCGTACCGGCATTGTTGAAATGGGCCTCCCCGCCACGAAACGCCGCCTTGCTCAGCAGCCCAGCCCAGCTCTTCCCTCAGTCCATCCGCGCAGCCCAGCCCTCCTTGCTGCTGCCGTTGGCTCCGCGCTCTCCGCGTTCCCTGGATGCAGTGGGAGAGGGATGGAAGGAAAAGCCTCCTCCATCCCCAGATCCTTTCACAGGTGGGGGATTGCAAGGGCAGGCTCTCAACCCCTCTCAAGATGGGCCAGAGACACTTTTTTTTTTTTTT
The DNA here is from genome assembly GCA_009806455.1 of Tetrax tetrax. NCBI lineage: Eukaryota > Metazoa > Chordata > Aves > Otidiformes > Otididae > Tetrax > Tetrax tetrax. The sequence continues at coordinate 41,059 of WHYT01015084.1, read as the reverse complement.
TTTTTTTTTTTTTTTTTGCTATAGGCAAGGCAGCTGACAGGAAGATGACTGTTAACTTGACATGATAAATCCTTTCAATCCACACAGGCTGCAAACAGGCTATTAAAATTATAATCGAATCCTTTATTAAGGGACTTGAACCCGCTCGAAACACGGACACAAGAGGCTTTTGAAATTGTATGGCAGCCTCCACCCCGTGTGACATTAAATTGTACGGCAGCCTCCTCCCCGTGTGACATTAAATTGTACGGCAGCCTCCACCCCGTGTGACATTAAATGGTTTCTTACCCCAGCAGCCAGCCATAAGTGCGCTAATGAAACCTTAATTTTTGGTGTGGATGCTTTACCCCTAGATGCATCTCTCCTCTTTCTCAGATTCCTGTGGAATCAAAGAACAGCCTTTGCTTCTCAATGAATGTTTTGCAAAAATCACTGTTGTGTGTGGTGAATATTTGCAGGACTGAGACTGGCTTTTTCATTCTGACCTGTGCCGGCGCAATATGTAATAGGCAGAATTTGCGGCATCAGCTTTCCTTCACAAATATCCTGAAATTATCTTGCTGTGCACATATCGTCATTTTTCTTTTGTTCCAGCTGGGACATCGATCTCTCCCAAATACTGGAGGTATTGAACTGCGCTGTGCGTTCAGCACTTGCCAAATTCAATGTCAGCTCCTTCAGTAGGAAGGTGCTTAGGTGTAGTGTATTTTTGTTCTTTCTACGTTAACGGATGCTAGCTTTTCAGAAATGCTGCTGAAAACAAAATTCTAAGCCAAGGCTTGGTATGTGGGATTAAGTATAAACACTTCTTAACCTTCCGATGTGAGAATACACTTTTATCAGCAGAGCAGCAGCAAAGCTGATAACGTCTGCTCTTGGAGATGTGGTTTGTTGTGCCTCTGCTGTGATTTGCAGTTGCAGAATGAGTCGGGAGCTCGTCGTCCCAATCTGGGTCTGTTCCTGGCAGGTTTTTTTTACATCCAGGGTGTGCTGCAAGGTGCTTGAAGCATCCCTCTTCCTGAAGACCAAGAGGAGATGGGGTTGAGTAGGGATCTCTGTCCGTTGCTTCTGAGGTGATGCGTTTTATGTCATCCTTGTAAGATGGATGTCGTTTTGGAGACCTGGCAGATGGGGTTTGCCGTGACGCGTTTCCCGGGTGCTCTGGGAGCTGCGGTAATTGAAGCCAGCATCACCTTGGGTGTGCGTGCAGCTGGCTCCCCAGCCCCAGGGGCAGATGGCTTCGTCGATCCGTCATTAGTGGGGAGGTCAGCTGCAGTTTAAACTGGGGGCATCGAGCAGCGCTTGCTGCAGGAGGATCTCGCGAAGTTGCGTTGTTGATGTGTCCAAGTCCCAGGCCGCTGCAGGGCCGAGCGGTATCGGCAGCGGGGTTTGCAGGAGCTGCAGCGTCACGGGTGGCGGTGGTAGGTGGAAGGCACTGTGTCAGAGGATTAATCACAGACTTAGACTAAAGTAAAAGATTTTTTTTTTTTTTTTTTTTTTGAGGAACTTCTACATGTATCTAGGCTTTAATAGGAGGTTTATGCCTTTGTGTGAGGGAAGGAGATTGGCTGACCTTGTTCAGTTGAGCTTAAAATAGGTTTCTCACTTGTGTAACTAAAAAAAAAAAACCCATTCAGGAGCATCTTTCCCAGTAAGCTGCAATAAGATGGGAGAGGTAACTATCTTCATTTTCCAACAGCGTTGCAAAAAATATTCTGGGAAGAAAAAAAAAAAAAAATTGGAATCTTGAAGCTTTGGGGCCACCCTTTGAGAGCACTGCTCAGGCAGGAGAGGAACGGAGGAGGGTGTTTGGCTGCCTGTTGCAGAGCATGCACAGGTTATTTTCCAGGCAGGGACTCTGCAATCTGATACTTGGGGGTAGTTAGGCGTTCTGTAGGCTCAGAAGAGCCATTCTTCAGCAGTTTTTATGGAGATAGATAGGCTGTAATTAACAGTCCGTGGAAGCAGCCTGCTTGGGGGGTGGGGAAGGATGTGCTGACCATTTTAACCATTGACTCACGGAATAATAAAAGGGAGGGAAGGATTGAGTTTGGCTTTCTGCAGATTAAGATAACTTGAGTCTCCCAGGGAAACCTTATCTGGTGGCAGGAGGAGGGCACATCTTAGCAAGCTTCCCAGGGCGTTGCTGCTAGACGTGTGCAGGACCGTGAGATGGGAATTGGGAAGCTGGCTAGGCTTTAAAATAAAATAATTTCAACGTAGCCGCATCCATGAAGTGTATTTCTAATTTGGTCCCAGAGCACTCTTCCTAGTAGAGGATATTTTCCACGTTAAGAGTGTTCAGGATGAAATTTGTGTTTTGGCAGCACTGAAATTAGGGTGAATAAAACGAAGCAGAGTCTTCTGCATTGTCAGGTACCCGGAGCTCGGGGTTTCCCCTCCCGCTCCCCCACCAGCGCTTGCAGATGAACTGCTGAAGCAAACCAAACGCTCCTTCCTACGCAGGTAGACCCAGAGTGGCTGTGTGTTATCCAGCAGCTCCTGTTCTTCGCCTTCTTCCCCAATAACTGCCGTGAAGAGTACAAACGCTGTCCAGGAGGCTTAGTCTCATTTGTTTTCTGGAAGTGCCAGGTAGTGTTTCATCCCAACGGACACGGAGCAGCAGCAGATGCAATCCTGTGGAGGCCAGGAGGACCTCTGTTGCCATCGCCGCGCGTATGGCCGGGAGAAACATCTGCTGCCTGACACTGAAAGGGAGTTGTCTCTTCAGTTGTTTGCTGTGATCTTTGTTACCCTGGTAGCTGTTGTGTTCTGCGGTGCGGTGAATTTTTCCCAGCCATTCTTGGGAGTGGACAGTTGATGCTGAAGCATGGACCAAGGTGATTTTCTGGTTTCGTGCCAACGCTGGCACGGCCTTGTGTAAAGCCTGAGAGCTGCCTGGACCCCGTGGGCTGTCGGTGCCCGTGGGCATCCCTCCAGACAAGCCTCTCCTAGCTCAGGAGTTCCGTAGTTGTCTTCCAGGACTTTGCCCATTGTGCCCCCTTAATCTAATGAAAGGTGGCGTACGTGCCACCTCTGTAGATACCTGCAGCCACCCGAGGCTTCACTGCGCTGTTTGGTCACGCTGCTGCTGCTTTGGGTTGGGAAAACTGAAGATGATGAGAGGCAGAAGGATGCTTTCAATTTCTGGCTTGTTCTTGTTGAGCAGCAGGTCTAAATGTTCTTGCTATAACCTCTAGATAGACATTAAAGAAACTTATTGCGATTTATGCCCTCCTCAGTTACAGATAAGATCTAAATGGCCTCGTCACAGCGCTGTTTAGCTACTGGAGCCAGGATTTAAGTTGTGTTAATTCCAGCTGTTGGGCCAAAAACTCTAGAAGTGCTAGCATAATGTAAATATTTAATAGACTATTGCCATTTAAAAGATTAACAGCTCTCCAGCAACTCTTCAGATGGGAGGAGCCGGGTTGCAGTTCTCTGGTTTCCATCAAGTCAATGAATTTTAGCGCTGATCTCCCTGGAAAGCTAATCTGAGCCTCTTCGCCATGTTCCGTAGAGTAGGCTTGGCTCTGGGCAGGTTCCTTGTGCTGCAGTCTTGCTTTTGACTAGACCTGGGTCAACCCCAGATGAGGACAATTCAGCCAAATTTACCTTTTTGTTCCCACGCAAACACGTGCTGAAAAGAAAAGCAGCACCGGGAGAACAGAAGGTTGCAGCAGGAGTTAGCCCACTGACTCTTGATTCTCCTGTGATTTCTAGGAAGACGATGAGAAGATCATCCAGGAGATTCAGAAAGAGGCTGAAGAGGAGCAGAGGAAGAAAAACGGAGGTAAGTCACCGTCTTTACCGGTGCTTTGAGATCAGACGGAGGCTGACAGGAGAGCGTAGGGTTCCCAGCTACTGACGAGTCTCTGGATCTTCACTGCATCCTTCCCACAGCCTGGCTGCTTGCAGCTGCATTGCTGCGCGTCACCCAGACCTTGCTCACCAGTCTAGCTTTAAAGTGCTGTTGGAGGCTTTAGCTGGGGCCGTGGGGAGACACAGCGCTTTCAGTGCCCAGTTCACACAGCGCTTGTGCCCAGTTCCGCTCGGCGCAGGGCGTTGTGGATGCGCAGACCTGTCTCCTCTCTGCTTGGCAAAGCAGCTGAAGGGCGGCGTGGCCTCTGTGGTGAGAGGCACAGGGACTGCCCCATGTCCCTGGAAAAGGAGGTGTTCCTCCTTTGTGGTGTGGTATTGATGAAAGGAGCCAGCCTGGAAGCTGGTGGTGCCTGGGGGACGGAAGGGGCGTGAGCGGTGATGCTGTACGGCGCGTGCTGAAGGAATGTGCTGGGGGTGGAGGATGCCGGTTTGCAGATGTAAGACCGTGGACCAAGGTCGGTGAGTTTTTGTTTGTGGGATGACTGGTTCTTTTCTCTCCTCCCTCTGCAGAGAACAGCTTCAAGCGGATCGGCCCTCCTGCGGAAAAGCCCGTGGAGAAAATCCAGAGAATTGAAGTCATCCCCAGACCTGTTCCTCAGAACCTCCATCAACCCCGGATGCCCCCTTACCCCTTCGTGCACCCTCCCTTCCCGCTCCCTCCCGTCCGTCCCATGTACAATAACATCCCCCTCAACATCGGCCCCATCCCTGCCCCCTACGTCCCCCCGTTGCCTAACATGAGGGTGAACTATGATTTTCCCCAGATCAACGTCCAGCTGGAGCACAACTTGCCTATGCACTTTGGCCCTCAGCCTCGACACCGGTTCTGACCTGGTTCCAACAGCACTTGGTGTGGAGTCACCGCAGGGCGAAGCCACCCCCGTACCATCACCCCCTTCCTGCTCCAGCCCCTGGGTTTAGCCAGCTGCGAGGGGACCTGCTCTGACTCACGCGTACCTGCCCTGCACCCCTCTCTAGAGCTTCTCTGAACCTTTGCCACCAACCATTTCAACCTGTGCCGCGACAGGGCTTGGTGCTGCGTTTCCAAGGATCTCTTCCTACGTTGGGCATCCAGATATTTTGATTTGGCAAAGCCTGTTCGTGCAGCTGTTGGGAGGGAAAGTCAGACTTTGTGAAGCGCAGGATGCAGCCGTTCCTCGGGGACTTTCCAAAAATCCTATCTTCTTGCTGGCCAGAGCAGCTGCTGCACAGTCAAGTGAGTCTTGGGGAAAGGAGGGGGAGACTTGGCATCCAAGACAGACCTTCAGGAACAAGATATCGCAGCCTTCTGCCTGCAGAGAGGCACGAGGCTGGGATTCCTGTGTTCTCCAGCATCCCTGTAACCTGCTAGCACCTCCCAGCAGAAATAAATTGTTCAAAACCAAGTCAGTCTAGCGTTTTTGGCATCTCTCACTCTGCAAGTGGAGTGAGGGGATGCAGCTGCCATCTTGTTGCTGAGATCTCGGTAGGAAGCCCAGAGCCATGCTCTGTCTCGGGACTTTGGCAAGTAGCAGAAGACTCAGGCACCCTAATCTTTGGCTGAACTGAACCTGCCTTCTTGAAAGGCTCAGTTGTTTTGTTTTCTCCCAGAGGTGGGTGCCTCTCAGCTTCCAAAACGTGGCCTTTGCTTTGCTGTTCTCATCTGACATCCCAAATCTCCCTCTGCTCCTGACAGCGCTCCTCAAACAGCTGGTGGAAGCACCCAGAGCCTAAGCCGCGCCCTTCATCGCAAAAACTACATGGGCAGATGCCTTGTTAGATCCGTAGGGAGTGGTGTGAGAGGGGTGCTGTGACAGAGACATTAGGAACTCCCAGTGTAGTCGTGCACGCTGGTGGTGGTGAGCCGGGAGCCCCCCTTAGCTGAGCCCCCTGCACGCGAGCAGGCAGCTGTAGCCTTGTGCTGCAGGAAGCTGGCTGCTTCCGCGGCACTCAACTTCGGAAAATGTGTGTTTCAGTTTAGTTGGCTTCAGAAAAGCGTGTTAAAAGGCAAATGTGAGTATTCCTGGGCTTAGGATGCAAGGATTTAGGAAAAGCAAGACTTCCTTGTAAGAAGCAGGGAGTGTGGTTGCTGGGCTGCAGGAAGAGCGTTGGCACGAAGCCTTTTCCCTGCAGCCCCTGGCTGTGCTGTCTGGTACAGGCCCCTCTAGAAAATAAAATGGTTGGAGAGGAAAAAATCCTCCTCCCAGAAACGCTGCGCTAGCTTTTCGCAGCCCAGTTGTGTTGTCGTTCCCTGAGCGGTTTGGTCTGGGCTGCTTCCTGCTCCATCCTTCTGGGCCCCCGCTGGGTGCATTTCCCCTCCTGTTTTTCCCCTGGTATTTGAGCATCCAGGTGTCTTTTGGTTTTATTTGCTTTTCAGGTCAAACTCCCTGCCTACGCCTCACGCCTTCTGCCAAACCCTTCCTTGCAGCTCTCCGTATCCGGTCCCGGCGCGGCGTCTCCTCGGGCGTGCAGTGAGTGATGGCGCGGGGCTGTCGGTGGGATGCTCCTGGAAAGGGGCAGCCTCCAGCCGGGTCCAGGACAGTGTCTGGGGACTGTTGTCCTCCAGGAGGGTCCCTCAGAGGGGACTTTTCCATACCTTTTGGCGCTGAGTCAGCAATTTCTCTGCTCTTTTGGGCACTGCCGACGGGTCGAACCACCCTGCGGAGTGCTCTGTTCCGGTTCCTCGGTGCCGTGGTCTCTCTAGCGTTAGTAAACAAGCAGCATTCCCTTGCTTTTCTTTTTTAAATTTTATTTCTAGAAGTTGTCTGGGGGCTGCAGGAGCTCGTTGCTTGCTGCTCGACTGGGTTTTAGCCAGGTTGAAATCCCACCTTGTACCGAGTGATTCCTGTGGGAATCAGCAGGATTGTCCCGCTGGATGTGGGGAGCGAGGGCTGCGTTCAGAGCGTTAGCGGGTGTGAGGAGATGAACCCAGGTCAGAAGAAGCACGAGTGGCTTCCTCTTACAGAAAGGGAATTCTGAGGTTTTGAGAGCTGAGATCTTGTGGACTCAAGGGCTGGTTTGGATGAGCCCTCCAGGCTTTCTGAAGCACGACCTCTTCCAGTGTCCTGTGGAGCTGGGAGTGCTGGCAAAACTGGTGGTCTAATCCCATCTTTTGGTGCATGACTAGAGATGCGTGGGCATTGAGAGCTGAGCCTTGGTGGAGGGAAGTGCAGAAATGCAGTGAGAGGGACGGAGAAGCGTCAGGCAGAGATGGCACGGGGAGGTTGGTGTCCGTGGTCCATCCTCGTGGTTAGGATGTGAGGCCATGGTCCTGGAGGAGCCCAGGAGAGGCAGGGGGAGAGAGGACTGCTGTCCCCGTGTCCCCTGCAAAGCCACGGGCTGCTTTGTGTCTGAGAAGAGAAATCAGCGCTTGGTTTGCGATGCTGGGCTCCCGACGCTGCTTCTCCCCCAGGAAACACCCACTTCACCAAAAATCACTTTGCAGCCGAAGCGCGGGGTTGCTCCTCCTCTCTAATCCGCGAGACCTCGAGCAGTTGTGGTTTGACAGAGCCGTCCGTGATCCCGTCTAGCTCCTGCATCCCGTTTTGCTTCCAGCCCCGCCATCCTCAAAACCCTTTGTCCTTTAAAAGGGGCAGGGAGGCTGCTGCGCCCAGGCCCATCCCGTCGCAGGTACTTGGCACGGTTCGTTGCAGTGTTCCATTTTACTTGCCTTAAAGGTGGAGAGAGAAACTTAGTATTTGCACTTAGCAAAACATTATATGAAAAGAAAGAAACCCTGTAAAGATGTGCATGTTCTGCAACTTTGTATAACGATAGCTGAAAATAAATAGGTGGTTTATTAAAAAAGAAACAAAAACAACAAAAAAAAACCCCAAAAAATATTTTTCTTTACCTTCTGGTAGTAAGCTGTTCTAATATTCTGTGTGTAAAAAAAAAAAGTTTCCTGTATTATATTGTAATTTGAAATTTTGTAAATAAATTTGTGCACTCTGGCTTTTACCTCTGTGCTTTCATTCCAGCTGAACCATCGTCCTCCCGTCCCGGCCGCACTGGTTTGACACTGGGAGTGATGGCAGGCAGCAGCAGGGGCCAGCAGGCAGGACTGGTTTGCCAGGTCTCAGCCTGCGCGGTTGAAAACTCCGCGAGCTGCAAGGCAAAACCCATTTGCCCCTCCTGGAAAAGCTTAATGCGTTCCACATGCTCCCAAGGAAAAAGGGGACGGGATAGAAAATGGTTTCCAGTCACTCCTTCAAATGGAAACCAGGATGCGTGTGTCGTGCGGGGAAAGGCTGGCAGGAGCCGTGGTAAATATGGAATTTGGCCTTAAAAGCGAAAGGAAATGGGGGAGAGGGGGAGGGCCAGGGTCCTCCCTGCGGACCCCCTTCCGCACACGGACGCCCCGGCTGTGCTGGCGAACCTCCTTCCCTGCCTCCTGCCCGGGCCGGGTGTCGCGGCGGGGTTCGCTGTGCGGGTGTCGCCGAGGGGATGAGGGCGAGCGCGTGGCAGTCGGAGCTGCTCGGCGTTTCCTGCGCAGCCTTCATGTTTGTGGAAAGGGATGAACATCCTTCCTTCCTCTGGCCCTCGCCGCGGTGCTTAAAGCCACGTCTGAAGTTCAAGGTCTCTCCTAGGATGTGCTTTTGGGGGAGCTGGGCAGCCCCCCCTTTCCCAAATCTTTTATCAAACCAGCTTTAGATTTTGAAGGCCAAACAGAAGCCCATCAGTGGCCTGTGGGTGCTGAGCCAGGCTGGAAGAGATGGAGGGGGGCACAGCTTTGCTCCTGG